>NJPR01000114.1:0-322066 GCA_002946385.1 Rutstroemia sp. NJR-2017a WRK4 | reverse complement strand
GTAGGATTCTACTACGCTTTGGGCTACCCCATAGTTCTTTAAATTTATGGATATGATTAGGGGACCCAGGACGAGGATCAATTGTCATTTTCAAGCAAAAATATTGAAGGATGATTTAATTAATGATTTTTAAAAAATGAAGGTGGGAAAGCGATAAAATTTTGTTCCTCGCTTAGGGTGTGCGTCGTCACCTGGCCAGTGCTCTTACTACCCGTCGGCCTAGCAGATGGGCTTCGTGGATCGAAGTACTGATTCGGTTGCCCCTAGACGCGATTTCGAGGGGTAAACTGAGCTGGAAGAGGGATAGGCATGATGGAGAACGTAGTACTGATTGTATTGAGAAGTAATGAGTATAAGTGTAAGTGTAAGAGCAAGTGCAAGTGTAACTACAAGTGCAACTAGATGTGGGAGAGAGAAAGTATAACTAAAAACCATTGTATCAGCTACGAAGCAAGGGAGAGATAGTGGCGCCGACATGGTTGCCTACGCAGCAAGGGATATGTAATGGCTTTATGGCGTTGATGGCGCCGGCGTGGCTGGGCGCCGGCATGGGTGGCGCCGCCATGGCTTAAAAACCTCTCCCATAGCCCTATGGTAAGGCCATTCTACCATAGGTCTATAGGATATCCCGTAGGCCTATGGGAACTCCCATAGTGCTATGGGAAAATAGCCCCCTCGGAGGTACCAGATCGAGGATCATTAGAGACTGGCTGGAAAAGGCTATATCCGTCGTGGCCATCCCAATCTTCTGTGAGATTCTGAGCTGAAAATGTATTGATATTGATCTATCTGAAGAAGTGAAATACATGAAAAACAGCTGGTTTATATCCTCATTTCAGTGGCAAAAAGATCAGCAAGAAGGGGTCCAAATAGAATCTAGCATTAGTCGATCCTCCGTAATCGGCGTACCTATACGAATACCCTCAGATCTAGGAGGTTAGATCTCACATACCCCCTTCAGCTTGGATCCCTTGGATCCTAAGATGACAAATTAGTAAGGTCTTCAGTGATATCGATTAGGTTCAACTGCTGGATAAATACTGTATACTTTTGAGGAGGCAGGAGCTTCGTAAATCCATCTGCTACTATGTCGGCGGTTGCGATCTAATCGATTTTTATTCGTTTCTCTTATACTTCCTATCGTAGCCAGCAAGAATGCATATCTACATACTTCAATTTAGTAGTCAATCTAGGTATATCCATAGCCAGTAATCGAATGGTTTGTTGATTATCGCAAAGGATGGCCATATCGGATTCAAGGTCGTAGTTTATATTCTGGAACAGTCTTTTCTACCATATAAACTCCTTAGCAGTTGCGGATAAAGCTAGAAGCTCAGCTTCTATACTAGAAGTGGTTACTGTTTGCTGCTTTGTAGCTTTGTAATAGATCATACCTCCATAGAGCTGAAAGCAGAATCCATTTGAGCTAAACCTCGTTGTCGTATCATCGCTAAATACTATATCGCTTGCGGCTATAAAGATCTTCTTTGAGCTTATATTGCTATCGTATATTATTGCCAGGTTCTTTGTCGAAATGAGGTATTTAAGGCAATAGTTCGCAGTATCGATATAGATTAAAGAAGGGTTTTGTTGGAACTTAGCCAGCTTAGAAATGGCTTTCGCAATATCAGGTCGACTTATGATAGCGGCGTAAGTAAGGTATCCAACTCGATATTGGTATGCTTTTATTTGCGACTCCGTAGCTGTTGCTTCATTTCTGGTCAGCTCTTATAATGGTAGTGGCGTTTTAATATAATTTGAGGCTTCGATCTTGAACCGTTCTTGGATTTTATCAATATAGGAGTCTTGGATCAAGAAGAGCTTTCGTTTGTTCCTTTTTCGAATAACACGGATTCCTAGAAAATGGTTGATTTCGCCTATCGCTCTTATTTCGAAGCGTTGTATAAGCTTATACTCAAATTCGTCCATTCTTTCTTTGTGCTTTGGATGATATACGACGGTGATATCGTCGATATAAAAAAGAAGTATTAGCTATTCATTTATAAAAAGGCAGTTAATACCTGGGATTTGCGATATACCTAGTTCTTCAAGAACTGACATAAGCAGCGAATACTATAAATTTGGTAAGATCTTGAGGCTATAAAGCACTCTATACACTATAAGAACGAGTCCATCTTTGTTGAACCCTGGCGGTGCTTTGTAGCAAATAGGTGGGTACAAGATCGTATTGACGAACGCATTAATAGCGTTGTATTGCCGTATATCGAGGTCGAATATAACAACTATGGCCATGATAGCTCGAAAGGTTTGTATAGCTAATATTGCCGTATAGATGTCGTCGTCGGTTTGCTGCAAATCACCTCTCACATAGAGACGCATTTTAAAGGAATCAAGAAATCTATCAGTGTCAAATTTGTACTTTGGAACCCATTTCAATAGAAGTGGGATTATACCGTTACTTAGCAGCTTCATATACTCAAACATTCCCTTTCTTATCAACATATTGACCTCTTTCTCTGCTGCTTTGAGCTATTCTGAAGCATATAGATGTCGTATAGCTTCCATCCAGTTCTGAGGTTCTCTTGGAAGCTGATCGCGATGGATTCTTTTGTCTCTTGTAGCCAAAAAAGAGCTGAATATATGGTGTAAAACGGAGTATATACTGTATATACGACGGCTATCTGCTATAATATTGGTAGTATCAATTTCACTGCTGATCTCTATAGCTCTTAGAGCAGTATTGATATTCGTAGATCCTTTATTAATAGGTATTGTTGTGAGAATAGAGGTTCCAGTATCAGAATTGCTCAAAAGTTGTGAATTCTCAGGTATTGGAAGCTGATCATACTCCGGTTCGGTTATTTTGGGTTATAGATCATATGACCTTCCTACGTTCTCATTGGCTAAATCTTCCTGATCTTTGCCCTCTTCTAAGCTCTCATTGGCTGAATCTTCGCTTATATCCTCTAGTATGGAATCGGATTCTTCTTCCTTATAAGAATGCTCCGTAGGTAGTACTTCTACTACTATTATATCAAAAACCTCATTATCTAGCTGATCAACAATATTCAGCGACGACGACGTCTCAATCTGGTGGATAACTATGTTCAAGCTATCTTTAATCATCATAGCTAAGTCCATATCTTCTATACTATACTTTAGCTTTTTATTGAACATAATATCGCAGGTTCTGATTACTTTTTCCAGGCTTGGGATCCAAATCCTGAAAATATTTGTCGAATCATAACCAATTAGGTATCCAATATAAACTCGAGTAGCTAGTTTATCAAGCCGTAGTATGTTCTTATTGAGCATATATACTTTATATCTATATAGTTGAAGGTATACTAATGATAGCTTCATACTATTAACCAGTTCGAATAGAGTTCGCCATCCAAAGTACTGAGCTAGTATTCTATTATCTAAATAAGCTACTGCTTTCGCAATTTCTGGCTATAAGTTTTGTAGCAGATTTGCCTCTAATCTCATCGCTCTTATACGGATTATGAGTTGCTTTCCAGCGACCTCTATAGTACCGTTTTGTACTTAAGTCTGCAGTACTATTCGCTGCTCTTTAATCCCTTTTTTCGCACAATAACTAATAAACTCTCGTTACAGGTTAGTATCGTTGTCGAGTATTACAAAGCGGATTTTGGAGCTGTAATACTGTTTAATAAATACCGTCATTTGTACAAATAAAGGGAATACTTCTTGTGCTGTTATATAGATTTCGACAACGTCGTAGCCTGTATTGAAGCAATGAATATAGGAAAGGTATTGATGGCTATTGTAGCCTTCACGAAGGTAAATCATATCCTATATAATCTTATCGAAGGGCTTGCCGTTGTGATAATGATCTTTTAAAGCAGATCTTGAGATCTATTGATACGATTTTGCTATTACGCAATATTCGCAGTCGGTTGAATCAGGTACCTTTTCTTTTATTGGTTTTAATTTGATTCTGTTAGTTGATTCAAAGACTCTTTGGGTCGCTTCAGGACCAGGATACCCCAAAATCTGGTGTATTTCGGTTATTGACACTTTATTTATTTTGGGTTCTGATTTGCTAGTTGCAAATGTAGCCAAACTTTTGGAAAGGCTTATAACCCAATATTGGCCTACCTGATACAGGTTGCAAAAGGGTTTATTGTCAGTGCTTTCGAGCTGCCATGGGCGACGAGTGTTCCAGTGGATACTGCTGTTGTTCAGCAGCGACAGCGACACTATATTGGTCATAAAACCTTGAATTAGTACTACGTTGCGTAGCTCAATTTGCACAACCCCTTCCTCAGTCTCTACATCAATCAGGTATCTTCCATATACTTCTACAGTATAAATTATCTTGTCGGTAATAATTTCGCTACCGTATACTGGATACATCCAGGTGAAATTCGCTTTATTATTATAGATATACACATCACTACCGCTATCTACGATCCAGCAGTGTTTTAGCTTATAATCGTTTAGAGATTAAGCTGTGCTTATTGCGAACAAGCCTAATATCTTCTTCTCGTCGCTTTTTGTTGATATTGTCGCTCCCCTATTTGTGTCAGATCTGACTTCTTGTTGAATACGCTTCCATTCTTTTGTATAGATCTTTTCGAGGAGCTTCTTGAATTCTGGATCCTCTTCTGCCTTTTTAACAAGATTGCGATTCGTATTGTGATTAGCTCTCCATCCTTCAGGTCTTTTCTCAGGATTGAGCTACTAGCAGTTCTCGAGTTTATATATCATGCCGTATTGGCAGCGAGGTAAGGAGCGATTTCTGCTACTTGATACTCTTGATCCGTCTTCTCGCTGACCCTTAAATACAGCGTTTGCCGAATATAATTGTATTGTTTGTATTGCTTCTTATAACTGTAGGTACTGACGGTAATCCTCAATGACTTTAGTAAGTGATAGGAGCGTTTCGCTGTCTTTCGTGGTTTTATTAAACTGAAGCTTATATACGCTTGCCTATACAGGTGCCATTTGAGCGACGGCAATTAGAAAGTCATATTATAGTATATCACTACTGACCTCAGCTATACTCAAATCAGTACATTCTTTGAAGGTATCCTCCCAGTCCTGGATCTATTTCTCAACGGATTGATTACCATTGAAGTGCTTCAAGCGAGTATACTAATATGAAAGCTCGATTTTTCGAAGCCGATCTGATAGTGCTAACCGTGCCTTAAGGGCAGTGAGCTTTTGCTATAAGGTCCTTTTATCTGCGATATACATTTTATTACGTCGCGAGATGCTGTTCTTAATATAGTTATAAATGGATTGGACTATTGCGGATTTGGCATTGTAGACAACAAGATGGTATGTTTTATAGAGCTCTTGATCTGCTTTCCAGGCTTCTTTCTAATTAGCATCCAAATCGCTGAGCATTGTTACCCTAGCCTTGTAGCATGAGTATGATAGTGGATTCGGGATACGTAGTTCTGGAGGTTCAATCTTTGTATTTGGGTTAATATACGGCTAGATGTCAAATTGATATTGTATAAGTGATTTTATATTCGTAATCCATGGTATCCAGTCTCCTGAGGCGTCTAAGAACGTTTTTGCGATGTTGGTAGAACTCTCCCAGGCCATTTTTGAAGAATATATAGCGATAGTGAGGTTGATTCGGGCTGGATTTGCGATAGGTGCGAACGGAGATAGAAGTGCTTGAATTATACGGAATATAGTTAACGAGGGCTTATAACTGTGAGATTCTGAGCTGAAAATACATTGATATTGATCTATCTGAAGAAGTGAAATACATGAAAAACAGCTGGTTTATATCCTCATTTCAGTGGCAAAAAGATCAGCAAGAAGGGGTCCAAATAGAATCTAGCATTAGTCGATCCTCCGTAATCGGCGCACCTGTGCGAATGCCCTCAGATCTAGGAGGTTAGATCTCACATCTTCTATTTGTAATACAAGCAGTGTCTGAACTTGACAAGCGCGTGCCGTTTCGTGATTGATCTGGGCAATTCGCTGAAGTCCAGTCTGTTCAAATGGTATCATCTCGGCTGCTTGCTGTTGGACCTGGTGCAGCATTTTGCGAATTTGCAAATCGTCATCGATAACAATGCGAATAGGTACGGTCGCAATTGTAGGCCCTGTTACATCTCGTCCAAACTAGTATCATATAGAAGCGATTCTAGTAAGTAAAAAACGGGTTGAGATTTCTCGCGGGTTCATCCAAAATATAATACAACTATACCAAATATCGTGATTTTCATTAACTAGTTGTTAAATTATTATCTAGTTACCTTCTAATTGATCTCAATTAGTTTCTCAATTGCATACAGATCTGTACTGGTTTGCGATCGAGTTGTATTGATCTTATCCAAAAGAGTAAACTATTTTATTACGGGTATCTGCAACTGGATCTGTAAATCATAGATAGCTTTTCCTGGATGATATAGAATTTAATATATATAACAACTGGAAGATGAAGAAGAGATAAGCAGATCTTGTTCTGCAAATAAAGAAGAAGGTAGTAGATCTGGTTTCGCAGATGAACAAAAGGCAAGCAGATCTGGATCTGTAGATGAAGAAGAGGCAAGTAGATCAGGTTCTGTAGATAAAGAAGGGGATAATCAACCAAATTGGGATAGTGAAGAAGATAATAAGTTACTAGGATTAACTAGGGAAGAAGATAGTAGCTCTGTATCTTTCAGCGATATAGATAATAACGAAAGCTAGTCGAATAGCTAGTAAAATACTAGCGATATCAGAGATGAAGACGAAATTGAAACTCAGTTACAACGAGAAATATCAGAAACAAAAGAGCTCAAAGTGGATTTAACTAAAGAGCTATATAATTATTTATTTCAGTTTAAAGGCTATTATCCAAATGAATATGGAAAGTTATTTCGATAGTATTCCGCTATCAAATCAGTGTCACATAGCGAGCGATATATCAGCTTTTTGGGATCTCATAGCCAGTATATATACACCAATATTCCATATATTATATACAAGCCAGACTTTCTTACTAAAGTTGAATGAGAAAGTTCTCCTACACCAGACTGGTCAAAATGTTTTGATGATTGCGATATCGATTCACTAGCAGCTCGCCAGGAAGTTACTAGCGATGAGGAGTCTATTCAAGACGAATATGCTTCGCATATATATAACGATGTTCTTCGGAAATGAACCATTATTCTATCTGCAACATTATCTCTATACCATGTGTCCCGGATCATGATGATGATCTGACCCCGAATCACTCCTTGAATGGCTACTCGAACCACTTATCGAACCCAACGCAGTGACAATAGTTTGCGTCACATATTCATTCCTAGGTAGAGTTCGTTCTTCTAGATCTATCCTCGCTCCTTTACTCACTGTCACTTCTCTACTCTCCCATATTTCGAGTCTATTTCTTCATGTTAGCCTCCATTTTCTGGCGATGAAAAGTCCGGTCGAAAACTTCTCCAGCAGTTTGGGTATAACAGTATAAGTGGAGAACTTACCCAACTGCCTCATCTGATTTTCCATTCATTGATCGCTCAAATATGTTTTGCATGCTTTCGGTTTTGTGTATCTTATCCTCTTTCCGGGATGGGAATCGGGAAGAATTCGTTCCCTCAATTCGCATAGCGCTCACGTAACTCTTTGATTTCGGCTTCGTTCTTGTTTGCGATCTCGTCTCATCGGAACTGCTCCATGATGTCAAGCCAAAAACCCTCCTTGCTAGCGGCCAGCAGGTGGGTATGTTGGCTACGTATATCGCAGTTGACGCTTCTCGGATGTACCACTGTAGCATTGTGTCAGCTGCATGAACGCATTGGAAAGGTCAGGCCAGAGGAACATACGTAGGTCCACATTACAGAGAATGGGTCGTTGAAAGATTCGTACTTGTTGAGAATGGCGCTGAGTATGACGAATAAGCCGAGAGAGAAAAGACCTAGAAGGAGCACCTTCCTAGAAGTCCACATGGTCAGCCAATACTCTGACACAAGCACCAAGCCGATGATAGCAGCAACTTGGGGTCAGATTGCTAGGTGAGTACCTACTTGTAAGTGGGAAGCTTCGTCTTCAGAACCAATGGCATTGGTATGAACAGCATTATAAAATCGGAGCTTATGTTGAACGTCGCATTGACTATTAGATGATGCAAAGCAGTCGAGCATTGTTCTAGTATCTCGTCAGCATACTGCATTGCTATGGATAAGTGAATGACAAACCATTTGGGGTCGGTACTGCCCAGTAATTCGAGAACGGTCGGCACCAAACACCGAAGTACAAGACCTCCATAGCCACCAAACTCAGTCCTACATACACAGCTACGATTTTCACGATAGTTTCGTGTGGTTGTATTCCTTTGCTGCATCTTCGTCAGCTTCTCAGCATGGAAAAAAAGTGAATCGGAGACTCACGTCAATTTCATGTACATGCATAGCAAGCAGGCTTTACATCCCCAGATCGTCATGATCATGGACTGTTCGACTACAAGAACAAGTTTGCTTCCTACCACACGAGTTCTGATTGATTCGGGTGTGAGCTATTATTGGCGCACGTTAGTTCGATACGTCGATAAGGTGGTTGATGGATGAATTCGCCGGTATATACGCACATTTGGAATGTCCTCTGGCGCGATGAGATTCGTACTGTAGTGGTATACGATATTCATAGTAATGACCAGCACGGTATAGAAGACCTATTTTCATCAAATCAGTTAACATATTCGCACACGATTGGACCACAAGTTTGGAGGATTCAATATACGTACGAATACAAAAATCATGATATAATCCTCCAACTGATATCTCTTTATCGACCCCAATCCCATCCATCTCGACACACTATATGACCTCGGAGTCAGTACATCAATGCACCGGAATCTAGGAATCCTTAACGAACAACATACTATCTAAGAACCAACAACACCGCCGCAATCGAATACCACGTCCAACTCTCCACCTCCAGCGACAGCATGGTCCCGTGCGTCTCCGCGCCGTTCCGGGCGTTCTATATGGTTCTTTGCGTCAAAATCCTGGCTTGTTTGTTTGTGCGTTCCATACACGGGTGCTTGTGGGTATATGGGGTAGGAAGTGGGATCGAATGGTCATAGTAATGGTGGGTAGATGGATGATATGCATACCAACATGCTTTCTGTCTGCTTCTTTCAGATCAAATCAAATCAGACGAGACGACATCAGATCGAGGGCCTGGATTGGTAGGCTAGAGTACAAGTACTGAGCTCGTATTGCGTTAATTTACTTCGTAGATAAGATAGAGTTTCTTGGGCTGGGCGGAACAGGAAAAGGTGGAGCGGTGGTTCGTGGTTCTGGGCTTTTTCTGCAGCACGAGGTGAAGATAAGGAAGCAGATGTGAAAATAAGTTAAGAGGAACGAACGAGCTATCGGTTAAAGTTCACATAAGGTATGTATGTGTGCGAACGTGCGTGCATGCAGGTAAAAAGAAATCATATACAGCGAAAACCGCTTAACTACATATCCAAGCCAGGGGCAAAAAAGAAAGACAGAACAGACACTGCGCAGTAGCTGGTTGGCGCATACCAATGATATAATCGGGTATGCGTACGTTGGGCATGACATGGTATGCGTGTAGGGTTGCCAAAACTCTCGCTATGACGGGACATGGAATGGATTTACTGCATGGAACTAACCTTACTAGATGTGTGTAACCGTATCCATGTGGCGAGCGGGGGAAGTTCCGTTGCAGCAGGTAAACGGCCCGTATGAATGTCCGCGAAATTAAATTGTGATGGGCTGCCGATCCGAAGATGTCGGGTGCTTCTGGAAGGTTGTGAGGGTGCTGCGGAAAGTTTCTTAGATTATGTGAGGTGATGTGATGTGATGTGAGGTGAGTGTGGACTTATTTCCCCAGTCCCCCAGAATGAACGAGCGACACTGAGTGGGAATTCTCCACTGTCTGTCCCTTTGCTTCAAGTCCATAATACTTTACTCATAAGGCTCCACTGCCCCCGTCACAAACACGGCTTGATGATGGTAAGTATCTTTAGCACTCATACGATATCGTACCGTACTGAATCATTCCCCCCTCGCAAAATCATGCAAATTCGTCTCCTCCAACCATTCAGCTCTCGCCCTACTTCGCATGCGAAACTCGAAGAAGACAAAAATGTTTCACTTTGCATGCTAGGACCAGGATGGGGGTTTAAGGCTAAGCGAGGAGTCAAGGGGAAGGGATGCGCGGTGCTAGACTGCTTGGGGAGAGTATGTCCGTGCGAAGCGTAGGATGTGTTGGATTTTGGAAGGTGCGAAGAATGTTCTTTTGCATGCATGAGGGTTTTGACGGAAGACGGGTTGGTTTGCCATGTGATAGTTAAGGGAAGGAATTGGAGCTGGAGCTGAAGTTGAAGTCAGTGCGGAAAGATGGGTTTTTGGGTTTGCGTCACTTGGGGCAAGGCGGAGTGGAATTTTCGAGACTCGGGGGTTATATAAGGTGCGAGGGGGAAGGCCAATCGCGTTGCTTAGTCGAACGTTTTTTGTTTTTCTTCACGTTGTCGCCACTATCACTGCGATTCATGACGGTAGTACTGTACCTGCTGGTGGAAATTGAAGAGAAAGCGAAAGCGAAAGCATTTGCCAATACATATTCGTTGTGCCGTGGCTTGGGACGTGCCAAGTTGCATGGGTGGTCAAGATAGGAAGTGGACATTTGGACCCATTACCGTAAATAGAGGCGATTCGGAGGTTCTAGGTCTCTCCGCCCCCCTAGATTGACAGGTCTCGGAGTATTCTTCAAGGAAATTGTGGTCATGGTGGTCTAGCCGTCTATTAAGGAGCGGGACGTCTATGTATTTCTAAACACGGCTTCGTTATCTGTTATTCATACACAGTACGGCCCGAGCGGTCTTCTGTAACCGATCTATCGCTCTATAAGGCACCCAATTCTTTCAGCTTGGAAATCATGCTATCCACGTCCTCGACCTTACCGCCACCTTGTCTCGGCGGCGGTTCTATTTTGATTATTAGCAATTATGCGTGAATCATCTCAGCCGCGAAGAACACAATCTGAAATGGTCAGAAGAAGGGATGAACTCACCAATAACTTTCAGAGTCTTCAGTCGCTTCGAAGCATCGAGACCCCAATCGCTCAATGACGTTTTCTCCAACTTCTTCTTCTTCGCCTTCATGATACTCTGCAAACTTGCGTATCTTGGCTCGTTCAATCTCAAATCTGTCGTAATAACCATGGGCAACTTTGCTCGCACCACATCTGTCCCTCCATCTACCTCCTTCGTAACCTCTACCACATCCCCTTCCTTGAACTCTACCTTACTTGCCTGAGTGGCTTGACTCCAACCCAGTAAGCCTGCCAACATCTGTCCAGTTTGCGCTGCATCGTCGTCGATACTCTGCTTTCCCAAGATCACCAGATTGCTCTTTTCCTTCTCGACAACTTTCTTCAACAGTTTGGCCACCCCTAATGGTTCTAATTCCTCACCATCTTTCATCTCCACCAATATAGAACGATCTGCCCCCATAGCCATCGCTGTGCGTAGTGTATCTTGTGATTTGGTAGGTCCGGCGGAAAATGCAAGAATGTCTTCAACGCCTCCCGGGGCAGATTTCTTCTCGCGGATCCGAACAGATTCCTCAATCGAGAGCTCGTCGAAAGGGTTCATGCTGTGCTTTACGCCATTGGTTTCGACGGCGGTTTGGGTTTTGTTGACGCGGGGTTTGACCTTTGCGATTTTTGATTAGCCTAGGTTCTTTTTTGATTGACTCAAGAATGTGGTGTGAGATCTGAGGCAAGAGGGAATGCGGGGCAAATACAGCATAGTCAATGACCCTTTTTACGGGAACAAGAATACGTAGAGCGGACATGTTGGCTGCTCTCTTGGTTGACAATTGCTTGGTGAGGTGAGGAATTTGATAATGAAGCAATTGATGATGGAGGGTCCCGGTTTCGCTCGGCCTAAGCTTACCCCATGTTTTCCCTCGGCATGTGCATTTCATGCCTCAGGCATAAACATGGTCTCATATGAGGAATTGAGTTTGTCCTCGTTTTGCTTCATACAAACAACAACCATAGATGACTCTCTCTATGCCTGGATCCATCGCCACCTTAAACATCAGTCGATCTACTGACTGACCTCTGGTAAATATCTCGCGTTCACGATGATCTAGAAAACCAAAGATTCAAACACCTAATCTTGAGGAATGAGAGCCAGTTGCTCTTCATTGCTAGGCCATGTCGTTCTTGACACATCAGAAAATTACACTCACCGGGTACAGTAACGTTCTAATCATGGGAGCTCGATTGTGCCGTAATGAATGAGCACCCATGATGCTTTCTGAACTGCCAATGGTTGGACACTTTACAGTGACCCTTTGACAGAGTCACAAAGTGTGAGGAAACGACCCGGGATAGAACCGCTTCGAGTTTATCATGATGGAATAGCTTCAATTCTTCTAGTAACGTATAACGTGAGGTTTGAGTTGAGTACTATCACTTTCCATCTTCGTTCGCCGGCCTCACTTGTCATGTTCTGGTCCCTAGTCCCCTTTGTAAGTTTGTATCACGGAAAAGCAGTAGTGTCTGCCGTATCTTCAAGCAGATTCGTTCCAGCTTGTGTGGGTTGATGAATCACTGGGACGTCAAGATAGCCTCGAGAAGTAGTTGTCGAGAAGTTGCTCTTTTGTACCACCTTTTCGGTTCAACAACATGTAATATTCACTCCCTTATACTACCCAATGGTCACTGCATACCATATATGCAGATGCATAACCCAAAACGACCTGGTTGCCTTCGACACTGTCAGCTCTAGGGATTCACTCAACAAAATGCTTCAACGGCTCTATTGTCTTTGCCCTTAGGAGTTGGTACCAACTTTCTTTTCCTGAACAATGTACAACAACAGCCTACAATGGCAAAGCACCTGTCCAGGATCTCTATTTTCACCCTCCCCATTGTCTTTGTAGATCTTGGCCAATCTTTTCTCCCAATTCAACTTATTCAACTGCAACAATGGGTGAAGAATTCGAACGTGGCTTGAATGTCTGGACAATAGGCATCTCAGGCTGTACGTCATCTGGCAAAACAGTACTAGCTCTGCTACTTTCCGAAATATTTGCTCCTTTCTCACCTCCCCCGCAGCATCGGTCGGATGGATCTCTTCAAGTTGGAGATTTGGAAACACAACTAATCGAAGGAATATGCACAGTCCCTTCAACCAGTATCATTCACCAGGATGCATTCTTCCTTCCGAAGGCTGACTGTCCGTGGGTAACTTTCGATTGCACTCAGGCGGAGAAACCATACATTCAGGCAAGCATTCGAAATATTGATGAGAACACAGCCTACTCTTACTCCTGGAGCGGCCGCAACTTACTGAGTTCCGAGTCTATACGCATCATAGGACCCAATACTGATTGCCGGGAAGCTGTTAATTTCAAAAGTCTTCTTTGCAGGGTACAAAGTGCACAGAGCGGGTGTCTAGTACCAGAGATCAAGGCAGCATTCAAGGCTGAAGACGCAGATCGACAAAAGCTTACGGAGGACCATGCAGACCTCATTCGAGTCATGAGAGAGAAAGTCGCGAGCTTTTGCAGACTAAAGACAGCTATGAATGGTGCAAAACAGGCAAGCTACGTGGAATCGAATGGTCAAAGAACCGCGGAACTTACATATAGTCACTGGATATTTGTCGAAGGTTTCTTGCTGTTCAGCAAAGATGTGACTTCTAACGATGTAGATCGGGAAGTCGGGGAAGACGAGACTGATGGGTCCGACGAAGATCTCTACGCTGAGATTGACGAGCGTTTCAAGCCAGCTGTGAAGGACGAAGTCAAGCGACTGAAAGCGGAATCGAAGCAAACTAACCAAGAAAGAGCCATCGCCAAACAAGCTTTGATGAATACTTTCGATATCAAGCTGTTCCTTCCAACAAGCAAGGAAGTTGCAAAGCAACGCAGATTGGCAAGACCGCCTTACGTCGACGAGCCTATTAGACGCAGAAAGCTAGGACAGATGTGGAAGACCGAGGGATACTTCGACGAAGTTGTCTGGCGCGGATACGAGAAAGACTTTGATTGGCTTTTAACGAAGGCTGAACAAATAGAAGTGGACGGCGTCTTTGTCAGGGCTGTGGATGCGAGTGTCAATGACACTGTTCATTGGGCCGTTGAAGTAATCCTGGGGATGTTGGGATCTAAATCACAAAAGTAATCTTTTCATACTGCCTGGCGCGCATGGGGGCGTTGTTTCATTGGAACTTCATCGTTTGTGTGGAGCCAGATGGGCTTGGGATGCGGCACCAGGAAAGCTCAAAATTTCTTCTTTCTAACTACTAGATCGATACTGAAATCATCCAAACTGTGTCTTCAGATTATTTAAGCACAAAAACACGCGTTCTTTTTACAAATACATACTCATAAATACACACATCTTGTTACCAATCGTGATACCTACCGAAATCAATTATTATTGCCTTGCGCACGAGGCAACAATACTGGAGCTCAAAACCAAACCAAGCTTGACATCGTTCACCATGATAGTCAACAACCATGTCGCATCTATACAACCCATTGGCGGCCTCCGATCAATTATATAAAAATGCATCAAACTTGCCGGCTGAATTGCAAGATAGCATTCGATATTACACCGCGCGATTGACACAAGCCGCGGGCATTCTACTCCGTCTACCACAAGACATCACAGCTCAAGCAAATGTTCTTCTCTTCAGATATTGGCTCGTCGATGACTTAATGCAATATGAATTCAGCGTACCTAAACCTTCCTAACTCACACATTTACTAATCAATGCTAACCAGCGTCAGGATATATCCGCCGCAACCCTCTACCTCACCGCAAAGATTTCCGCTTCACCACGCTCCTTCCGCAGCATCACAAATGTCTACGCCTACCTTCTATCCCGCAGCTCATTCCTCTCAAACCCCGCACCCGACAACGATCCATCCTCCTACTATCTCTCCGAAACCGCATACATAACCTACCGCACGCGTCTTCTGAATATCGAAGGGCAAGTCCTAAACGCCCTAGGCTTCAATACACATGTTGCGCTTCCTCATCCTCTCGCAATCACCTACCTCCAAATCCTCGACGTATTCTCCACCTCACATCGAAAAGGCACAGGAAAAGCCGTCGCCAAACGCACACTCCAGTACCTGAACTCCGCGCTCCTGAGTCCGCAGATGCTGTATCTAACGCATCAGCCGTGTGCGTTGGCTGTGGCGGCGATATATCTGGCTGCGAAGGAGGAAGGTGTGAAGATGCCAGAGAATGAGTGGTGGGAGGTGTTTGATGTGGAGAGGGAGGAGTTGGGGTTTTTGGTTGTGGGGATGAGGAGTGTGGAGGGGGTGGCGAGGAGGGGGAAGGAGCTTTTTGGGGATGTGGCTGTGGTTACTAGGGATGGGGTTAGGAAACATTTGGTGGTTGGTGGGGGAGGAGAGAAGAATGGGAGTGCTGGGGGGGATGAGGAGGATGAGATGATGAGGATGATGGATGAGAAGATGGGGGATGTGTGAGCTGTGCGGGACTGGCATCGATTGGTGCTTTCTCTGGTTGAGAATAAATTGATGCTACCATGATTACGAGGGCCCGGCACACTTATTCAAAATGTGTTTGAAGAACTATGAACTCTGGCGCCAGAATGACTTCTAGCGTCCGGCCGTTGTGATCTTCCAAAATTCGAGAAGAACTCCCGGGATATCGACGAGGGCTCCATCTACTCCAAAGGAACGGACGTATATATGGGTGGAGGAAGAAGCGTACGAATAGTATAGAACTAGATTCTAGTCTGTTTGCACACAGGTGCATAATTGACTGAGGGAGAGTGAGGGGGCGCAAAGTGAACATAGCATTGAGAGCAGGAATTTGGCCAGCATGGCACAAGAGGACATGAATATGGTTTGCACTCAGCGCAAATTTACTCTAACTATATAAATTGATCTGAAGTTATATATCATGATTCAAAGTAACACCACATCCAAACTTTTCCGGTCCACTTTTCCTGTACAAGAAGCCAGCCGTCCGCTCTGCCCTACCATTTGACCGAACCCCACCTAGAGTACAAAAATTCTGCTACAGCAGCTTTTTTGGAAGACAACCGAAAGGAAAGAAGAAAGAAGCAAAAAAAAGTAAAAAATTTAAGAGTGAGTGGACTCAAACCACCCTCAGTTTTCAATCCAAGATATTTCACCTGGCGGTGCTGGGAATCGAACCCAGATTGAAACGGACCAGTATACAATTTCTGTGCGAAATTCCACAACGTCACGTGCTACCATTACACCACACCACCGTTCCTTGAAGGAAGGGATGAAAGCTTTTCGCTGATATTTGGCTATATATTTTTATAACAATACCCCGGTCGAATTTGCTGACGTTCGTGTAAGGTTATTTCATGAGCTAACTTACTCCGGCGAATGAAGCTGTTTACTGTTTGACGTTTGTTTATTATTCATTTTTGATTGATGTAGTTCACACACAAAACTTTCACGAAATTAATTATCAAGGACACTGTTTGCATGCGTCCCTTGCCTAGATTCTGCTAGAACCTGGCAGCGGTATCCTGCAGTGCTCGAGCTTCCGGCAGCGGTATCAAATCAAGAGAGGAGTATATCATCGTCTGGCCGGCAGCGGATAAGTGTTAAACACCCACCGGTGAAATTATCCAGATGCTCTTAGGAGTTCTAGGATACGGCAAGACATGAGGGAATTATCGCCAATCATGCCGACGCCTCGGTGGTGAGAAGTAGCGATAACACAAGCTTCTCCTTGTGGACAGTGTCAAACAAGCAGCCGGTGAATATCAGCGAGCGCCAGCTCTCGAGGAGGGTTTCTGGTCGACGCTCCTTCAAATCGAGGCGATCATGACGCTACCTGAGGCCACGATTAAGAAAGAATGCCGAAGGAGCATTACAGTAATTGATGCCGTGACGGCGTATTGCGGCGTGATAATGATGGAATCATGATGACGCCCGAGCGTCTCACGAACGAGGGCTATGAGATTCTGCTTGGAACCCACCAACAGAATCATGCTCTATTTATGCGGCTCTTGATCCTGACGCTTCTAAAAACACTAAGAAGCACTCCAGCGACGTCCTTGTCATCTCTCTCCTGTCAAAGGTAACATCTCTATCTCAGTACTCTCAAGACGACGATGCCGAACCTCTCAAGCCGGGTGCGTTACGGTATCTCCAAGATTACGAATCTTCACCAAAGTACTCTCTGTCACAGGAGCCGAGAGCGTATTATGAGATAATATAGATTTGTTACCAGAACGACATCAATTCATTAGGCAGCTTAGGCAGGCTGCGCGCCAAATACTTGGGAAGTCTAAGTGTTTCCCTTCCAGAAAACCTTAGAATACTTAAACATAGCGCAAAACTCAAGATCATGGAATACGACAATTCGTATTCCTCAGGGACAATCGCACTCCTTCCGCAACCTTCACTAGTATTGCTCACCTGCTCCAACACTTGAGAGAGCAGATACGTGATGCATGATCGGATTCCGGCAACAAATTCATCGTTCTTAACCAAACTATCGTCTTTGCACCGTGGTGCGAGGAAGTTTTTAATCCTCCCCTCCAACCCTTCGTCATCAAAAGCAGGAACCGGATTTAAATGAGGCTCCATCATGTACGAATACATGTGCTTGCTATCAACACGCCCGTCCTGGTTTCGTCTAGGAAACAAAGAGACGGCAGCTGCGGCAACAGTGTCATGGGACGACACAGGTACAATGAAGTGCTCCAAGTAGCTCAGTAGAACTTCATTTAGACAGACATGACACTTCTCCTTCCAAGGGTCGGTGAATCGGTTGAGCCTCTTCTTTGCAAACTCCGAATATCTCCTTGAACTTTGAGGCAGGAGTTCTATACCATCAGGAATAGCTTCAAATTCGATGGTCTGAACAAGATACTCATGGCTGTCATAAGGTCCCAGATATTCGGATTCTGCAGGAAGGGACATTGAGTTCCAGTCCTCAAACATATTCCTCATTTGGTCCAATGTATCAAGACCCTCGAAATCGTAACCTTCGCGCAAGCGGCGTTGAAACCTTTCTTCATCGGTCTCAAATATGCGCAGGGTTTTGTCCAGTCCGACAAAAGTTGTGTTGGTGAAGTTGGTGTATGTTGTAAAGATTATGAATGATCTTGCAGCCACACGGCCCTCGTCGAACCCAAAACGACCAAACATGCATTCACCACATGGAATAAACATCCAGATTCCACCAGGCCGGGTGTCTATCTCATGTCGTTCCTTCTTTTGCCATCGCAGGACTTCTGTTTTCGCAACCCCGAAGTCTACGAGTCCTACTCCTTCACCAAACACCCGTGTATTGAGATTCTCGATGTTGACCTCGTCGTTGATACCAAGTTCTTCCTTTCCACGTTTGTCGTACCAACCCCAGTCATATCGATTAATAGCATACACAGCCTCCGCAGCTGTCTTCTCGTTGTTAAATTGGCTTCCACTGTCAGGTTTATATGGAGAGCCCGAAACGCGGAGAATCTTGTCGGTTTCAATTTCTGGGTCGACGTCGGAATGACACACGAACCATGCGGATACATGACCTGTATCTTTCGCAACAAGCTGGAAGGCGTTCCAGGAGCCGTTCTTTGCTGCGACATTGAATTGCACTTTTGAGCTTTGACAGTTCCACTGGCTTGCGGGGCCACCGACATGGGAAATTGCTGGATTGGGATTGTGGCGCCATGCCATATGTTATGGATGTTGCCGTAGCAGATACATCCCGATATGACAGTGAACTGGGCGTAGACTTGCGGTTTGGTCGTTATTTCCGCGAGAGTGTCTGAGTAGTTGATGGAAACAAACGAATGATATAGATTGCCTGTAAGATTACCAGGTTTTGACAGATTGGAGGACTGGATATATTGACTGAACTACTGAGTGTCGTATTGATAGATATCTATACTGATACTCCAAGAGGGTCCATTCCCCCGAGCTTACTGAGCTAGCACAGGCAGCTACCGCACGTTACAGACATATGAATCACTACTCACATGACCCATACTAGGCTCTAGGCTCCAAGTCTACTTCAACATCGTACCTGCGCTAGTATTGGAGCTGTAACTGGTGTTACACGTGATACTCTGCTGCAGCGGGGAAGGACATTTCTCGGAGAATACGTGAAGTCTATTCGCCTAGTTAATTCTGAAGGCACTAGTCCCTATGGTAAATACACTTCCCTCAGTACTTTCATTGTCTTCTGAAGCCTATAAGAACTGCCCGTCCCAAATCTTTTTCGATTCTAGTAACTACCTTATTCAATGAGGTCTTGTACAAGTGGGCAGCAAGTGTACTTGAAGTTCATTACACCAAGCATTAACGTTCCATCGCCGCTACTAGAGCGAGACTTTGAGGACACGACGATACTGTTAGGGGAGCAAGGTGCTACTAACATCGTATTGTTCATAGTATTTAGTTGATATATTTAGTTGCTTTATCTCGGCAGCCAGGCCAGCGTAAGTGTTTTTTCAATCTGGGGATTGCAAGAAATGGAGTTCCCGAGATGCATCCATATCTCGGATATACACCTTCAGAATCAAAACTTCTCGGATATACACGCTCAGAATCAACAATAACTCCGATTCTTACGTACATTCCCCACTTTCCCTTTCTCCCTTCTCGATCTCCCATCCATACCTATATAGTACCGCCATCGTCTAGCACTAATCAAAATACACAACTGAGCATAAGGACTCCTCCCCCTTACCAGAAAAACTTTAATTCAACAACATCAACAAAATTACCGAAAATGACCGAACTCGTGGGCAAAAAAATCGGCCCTATCGGTCTCGGCCTCATGGGTTTGACCTGGAGAGCTGGTCCAGTACCTCCCCAGGAGCAGGCTTTCGAGACTATGCGCGCTGCCCTCAAGAATGGAGGTGTGCCACCAGCCCTCCTTCTTTCTCTCTCCTTGTCGCCGCTGGGTTGACTAATCCTATCTCTAACAGTTAACTTTTGGAATGGCGGAGATTTCTACGGAGGACCAGATTATAACAGTCTAGTCCTTCTGGAGAAATACTTTGAGAAGTACCCCGAGGATGCCGACGACGTCGTTATCAGTATCAAGGGTGGCCTGAATCCAAAAACCCACCAACTGGATGCCTCACCCGAAAACACACGCTACACTCTAGACAATTGTCTTGCCCAGCTTAAGGGACGTAAAAAGCTCGATATCTTCGAATTCGGTCGTAATGATGCCAATGTTCCTCTGGAAGTCACCTTTGGTGTTCTCCAGAAGGAGTACATCGATACCGGCAAGCTTGGCGGAATTTCTCTTTCGGAGGTCAGAGCAGAGACAATTCACGAAGCTGTCAAACATGCCAAGATCGTTGCTGTGGAGGTGGAGCTATCACTGTAAGCGACCCAAAAATGCCATGGCACCGCTGAGAATCTTGCTTACCACCTAATAACAGATTTGCTACCCATGTCTTGGAAAACGGGGTTGCAGAGGCATGTGCCCAATATGGAATTCCACTCGTCGCCTACTCACCAATTGGTCGAGGCATGTTAACCGGCCACTTCAAGAAATACGAAGATATTCCAAAAGATTCTCTACTACTGCAGATGAACTTTCCTCGCTTCCAGAAGGAGAATTTCGATATCAATGTACAGCTAGTTGAGAAAGTTGAGGAGATCGCCAAGAAGAAAGGCTGCACCACCGCTCAGCTCGCCATCAATTGGACGAGGGCACTATCGAAACGTCCTGGCATGCCTACTATTATCCCAATCCCTGGTTCTACAACTAAGAGCCGCGTCGAAGAGAACAGTAGACAGCTTGATCTTACGGATGAAGAAATGGCAGAGATCGATACTATCTTGGCCAAATTCACTCCCGCAGGTGCCCGCTACCCTGACGTCGTCCCAATGGATACATGAGCATGCAGGGAGAAGTTGAGGATATGGATTGAGACATTGATATGAAATTGATCGATCAAAGTGGGGGACCAACACGGGGCAGAGAATGTGCTTCTAACACACTCAGGTAGAGTGTATGTACTATCAGTCCAGAAAAACGTCCACTATCTCGAGACTACTCGAAAATATATACAGCAGCACTCATCCTTAGCTCAGCCAGTATGTAACACCATGCAAAGAGGTGACCGTGCAGTGAATGACTGTTCAGTCGTTGGGTTTAAGAAAATACATAATTTTTCATGTTCATGAGGAGTCTTGTGCGAGATTCTAGTAGCTGCCCCTGACTTCAAAGGCTAGTACCTCACCGAAAGGGTTTGTTCATCCATTGTCGAATATTTGTTTCATGGGCATCGGCATCAATTTCTTTCCACTTCGTGCTGACACCGTCATTTAAGAGAAGGCTGATCTCTCAGGCTCTCCCATGCCAAGAACCAGTGCGGGGTAGTGTGACCCTTGATTTGGACAGTGCTTCTCCTTTCGGCTTGTGGGGAATCCCATTCCGGTCATCAAGCATCTACAGAGTACGTTTGCAACTTCGTATTATCCACCAGCGACCACAGCCCAGACCACACGTCCCTCTTCCTAGTTTAAGCATTTCTATGCGTCTCAAAAACACTTCCGCTGGCATATTATCCATCGTGGGCTGGGAGGCCTTCACTTTGGTCTGTTAGAATAAGAACTTTTTTCAGTGTGTAGGCTGGCTCACGGTAGAAAGTTACCTTCTCGACTAGTTGCACGCCTCTGGTCTTCCATCAATATTTCCTCACTCTGAAGGCCCAGCCATTAGGAAAGGATTTAGCCGCTACAGAGGGCTGGGTACTAAGTGCGGAGAAGGTGCTTGGCGTCGAGTAGGACTGTAGGGCCGTCAATGCTCGAAAATCCTACTGGGCTCAGCAGAGCCAGGTGCTGCAGCAAGTCCGAAGATCGATGCGGCTTCCGGGAGAGAAATTATAGGAGAAATAGCATCATGAAATGCAAACGGGACGGATTGTGAGATCACCTGGACAATACGGAAGTAGGTTAAGAGGTTTTCTTCTCTGTGGGGCGGGCGTCGGCAACCTCACAGATGCTGTTCGAGGTATGTTGGTCCGAATTAGGTCGATACTGTGAAGAGCATCGCCCAATACTGATTGCACTATATTTACCCGTTCAAACGAAGATTTAGGAGGCTGCTACTATTAGACATGCGGATACGGAGTAGTAGTTCTGGACTGATGTGCTCCGAAAATCGCCAAGAGCTACTAGGCTGGAAGCGATATCCTGGGGTAAAATGAAACTGCCGATAACTGCCGTCATACGAGGTGGATTTAAAGTTTGATTCAGGCAGAGTGACAACGCCTTAAAAGCCCCTATAAGAAGCCTATAAGAACTCTGCAGGATAAATAAGGCTGTGGAGCACTAATTTGAAGCCCTGTATTTAGTGGAGAATACGCTGTAACGTTATCCTATAGGGCAGTCTCATTCCGACTGCATCAAACACTTTCGTCAAGCCAAGAGCCGCTTTCAGCAAGCTATTCAGAGTTCGTCCAAAGCATACGCTCAGGAATCTGCCGAGCGGGGAAGCAATATCTACACCTTAAGTTAACTTGCATGATCAGCGGTGAAATTTGCTTGGCTGTAACTCGCCAAGCACATAGCCATCAGGCAGATAGTATTAGAATATACGGAAAAGGACCTATTCGTCAGATGGCTCCAGCTTTCGGCCCCCTTACACCAGCGCTTATTGGTCCGCCTGTACCGTGTTTGGTTTTGCTATACTACCTGATGTCGCTCCCTCGCGCTACTTGGACATCTCCAGTAGGAATTTAAGGTTGATTGAGACAACGGTAGCGCGCCTATCATCCTAATCCGCTTATTTGTCAAATTGTCTATCTAGCTAGGCACATTGGTCTGTTCCCCTATTCTAGTCTTCGCGAAGATTCTGGATTCCCGAATCACTGCCTTCGTTCCCACTTCCTTCACTCTCACTATACCCTGTTGTTCATGAGAAGCCACCAGGGCTCGCAGTTATAATGAATAATAATAACCAGTTAAGGCCTGATTTATCCCCCGTACAGTTTATCCTCCCTTCTCACAGCACTCGGACCCAAAGTTCGGCAATTGATAACCTCAAAGTTCTCCAACAATTCGAAAGAGCTCGTATAAACTGGATATTAGCCAAGAGCGTCTTTATTTGCGTTACTAAATGCTATTGGCCATTGGAGCATAGTTTGTGTGCGATTAATTGCCTGCCTCTTGGTCCAAAGTTAGAGCCTTAGGAATATAGCCACGTATAAATATGGCACTTCATTCCAGAAACCACTTTGCATTCAACAGTCGACCTCCCATCTGAGTAACGCATCATGCTCTCTAAATCAAGCATCGTAGGAGCTGTCCTCCTCCAACTGGCACTAACGGTAGCTGGTCAACAAGCTCTTTACGGCCAGTGTATGTAAATCTTCTTTTGAAGGAAAACTTATGCTAACACATAAGCCTAGGCGGCGGAATTGGATGGAGTGGCGCAACTCAATGCGCTTCAGGCGCGTGCTGCAGCTCCATAAATCCCTACTACTCCCAGTGCCTCTCGGGCAACTGCTCACCCCAGACGACCCCAACGACTAGCGTCCCAACCACCTCGTCAACTCCCACTGACTCGACATCAACCAGTCCAGCTGGTCCAACATCAACCAGCATTTCAGCAGGATGCGGAAAATCGAGCCTGAACAGCGGCGTAATTACGACGACCGTTGCCGGCCAGCAACGTCAATACACCCTAACGATGCCTTCAAGCTATAATGCCAACAAACCTTACAGTTTGATTTTCGGACTCCACTGGCGGGATGGCACGATGAACGATGTCGTGAGCGGGAATTATTACGGTCTGAAGCCATTGTCCAACAACAATGTGATTTTCGTCGCCCCTCAGGGCCTCAGCAATGGTTGGGCCAACACAAACGGCAACGATATCACCTTCATTGACAACATCCTGTCGAACCTGAACTCGAAGCTATGTATCGACCAGACTCAAATCTACTCCACAGGGTGGAGTTACGGAGGCGCCATGTCCTATGCTCTCGCTTGCGCGCGTCCTGATGTCTTCCGTGCCGTAGCTGTCATGTCTGGCGCGAACCTTAGCGGCTGCAGCCCAGGAACGAAGCCGGTAGCATACTATGGCCAGCATGGTGTTTCGGACAATGTGCTTCCGTTTTCGTTGGGTGGACAGATCAGAGACACTTTCGTCAAGGACAATGGCTGCACCTCGCAAAGCCCGCAAGCACCCGCGGCTGGTAGTGGCAAGCATATCAAGACTGTGTATAATGGCTGTTCGAGCGGCCATCCAGTGTGGTGGGTAGCGTTTGATGGACCCCACGAGCCTCTGGCTACTGATGCAGGAGCGGGATCTTCTTGGACCCCTGGTCAAATATGGAGCTTCTTCTCTCAGTTTATGTGAGGAGAAACATATTGAAATATTTATTTCTCGTATATATTACTTCGTATATATTGCTTTTGGGAAACACGATGGTGGAGTCGCAGTAGTTTTGGTGGCGTAGCCATGTACGGGGAGTTGAAGCAAATACGCATGTACATCCTTCATCCAGTTTAACTAAACTCAAAATATAAAACTTTCATTCTCAGCACTTGGCTTCCTGCAGAAATCATATGTGTATCGATCCCTTGTCCAAGTTCTTTACCATAGTAAGGCACAAAAGATTTTGTGTAGTGAAGGCTGATCTACCCAGGTATATAACATCACGTGATTCACGGATTATTGCCTAAGAAAGCCCCTTCATCCTCCTATCACCCAACTGGAAGGTGTGCAGTTAGCTACTCATTGAAACATAAGTCTTTATCTGAGGAGCCTGAAAATGGTGTTTGGAATAATGTATCTCTTGGAAGAAAGACGTGAGGAACGAGTATAGAGTCTAGTGTCGAGGAACACCAATCACTTCTCAAACTTCGAGTAGGACGATATAAAAGACTACGGTACAATATTCCCTGTCACTAGACTGGGAAAGCTGGGAGACAGTGAGAACGAGGATCAAAACGCTCGCATAGACAACATCCCCTCCCACATAGAGATGCCTGAATTGGCCACACTTCTCGTTATCAGTCCATTAGCCTTGTTGGTTTCCCGTTGGTACCAATGTGGGGATCTGGTTCCAGGAGAGGAAGAAAGCCCGAAGATATGCGTCTTTGCCGCAATTACCTGCAATATTTTCAGTGAATGGAATAGCGTGCGACGTGTCTTCCACATGCTCCGTGATAGCAATGAGATAAAAGCAAGAGATACCCACGAATTCGTGGAACCCCAAAACCCCAACTCCGTTGATCTTAATACTATCTTATCATCACAACTTCACCCAAATGTCCAGATTTACCGTCTCTGAGGCCACTACGCGCGCCGAAGTAGACGCCGTCGCCCTCCTCGTTCAAAAAGCCAATCGAATGCCCTACCGTCCATTTGTCGCAGTCCAAACACCATACGCCATCGATAACCCGACCGCCATGGAACTCTCAAAAGAATGGTTCTGGCAAAATCATGCTCACAACCCTGCAAGCCATTGGATCACTGTTCACCACAGCGAGAGTGGCGAGTTAGTTGGTGCTGCCAATTGGCATATTAACGAGAAGAATGCTTTTCCGACACCACCGCCGAAGATTGAGGCGACGTGGTGGCCCGAGGGAGAGAAGAGAGAATTTGCAAATTTCGTCTTGACACAAGCGTTTCTTCCACGGATGAGATGGATGAGGAGAGGTTGCGCTAGTAGGTGACATCCTACTTTCTTTTCGTGTCTCATTTGTATAGCAAATAGAACAAATCACTGACCACTTAATCCTTTGAACCAGTCCTCAACATCCTAGCCACTCATCCCGATCACCGTCGCCAAGGGGTCGGACACCTCCTAATGCAGTTCGGAGAAGGAAAAGCAAAGGAACTCAACCTAGAATGCTGGAGCGAGGCAGAAGGAGGAGCAGGGCGCGAAGGAGCAAGATTCTTGCTCGAGAAACATGGTTGGAAACCTCTGCTTAAATATTGTATCTATGGAACGAAGGAAAACATGAGTGAAGAGTGGCAGGAGCTATGCCATAAATGTTTGCCGCAGGAACAATATGCGATGTGGAAACCGAAAGGCGGGGTATGGTCGGATGATACAGTTATGCCATGGGATTTAGGGGTGGAGAATTGAGTCGCGATTTTGAAAAGATTTGCTGATGGTGAGGTCCATTATCTCTCACGAATTATGTTGGCCATCGGATTCGATTCTTCGGGAGAATCTACAGAATTGTGGTGTGAATAAATTAGATAGTGAAATGTGGATGAGGGGTCAGAAATTGCAACCTGGATTGCTGTACTGTAGCTGACGTAACGAAACACGTTGCCGGGAGAACTCAACTCTTCCCGAGACCATGCCGACCGATCCAAACTAATGCTGTACACGCCCAGAGCAAGAAAGCACTTTCCGAGAAAAATCGGCTTAGATTCGCGGACATGGCAAGAAGAAATCAAAACAACCCGAATCTCTTTCTCTTGCAGACCCCCAGGGTGGCACAGACACTCGAGAACGTGCGTTTTTTACGGGATGCCAAGGAGGCACAGTTGTTCATGAAGGTAATCTTATATTGTGGATTGAGCAATATAAGGCCAGCCGTTGAGGAGTTCTAGGTACCCATTAGTTGCTTGTAAAGGTTTGAGGCCATAGGCGTCTGTTACTGCGCAGGAAGCATCAGACAGATCCTCTGAAGGAAAGCGTAACGATCGATTCGTCGTTCCAACCACAACCACACGTCGCAATCCATCTAGATTCGAAAAGGAACGCGTTGGAGGCAACAACCCCAGGATCAATGAAAGAAGCTTTTCAAACAACTCGATTAACTCATCAATCACTTCCGAACGATCCAGACTTGAGATTTGGCCCATAAAAAGGAAATCTTTTTAATGAAACGAGGACAGGGATTCGGAGCCGGATGGACCGAGCAGATTAAGGGGAACCCGCCTCGCTTACCTGCATTTGGGATGACAGATGTGGCGGAGAAGAACTGTTTGTGAAGCCGAAAGTCTCAGTCTACCGCGAACCATCACTGCCCGCTGGATTTAACTTCGTTTCAGATGAGAGCGTTTATACCTAAATCTTACTAGAAATGGAAAAACATCTCACACCAAACTTCGTGAGGTAATGTTAATCAAAGCTTATGCCACCTAAACGGACTAACTTCCGCGACAGGATCTTGTCAGCAATCAGAAGATGCATAGCCGCCCCGCAGCAGACACTTAAACCATGTTCAAAATATATTACACTTTAATTCGCATCATTTTCCAGGCCTTTAAGTACTGTGCCTCTGGAATCAGCATGTAAGTTCTTCTTACCTAGCTATTCATCATTCACGAGTTCTCCATTTTTTGATTCGAGATCAATCACACATTTCGAAGCTTCGGTCTTCAGTACACTCTTTACATTACGTTCTTTTGAAAAGAAAAGTAGATACTTTATCTATCTACCACGGTCATTACATTCACAATCTGCGATTGAATCTCTCGTACCAAATATCCAAACAGCAAATATGGTTTTCTCAATGAAGTCTTTGGCTACCGCCACCACCATTTTCTCGATTGCTCAAGGAGCAGTTCTTGGCAAGCGTGCCCTCACTGGTCAAGCCACTACTTACGGAGGAAACACCGCCGGAGGTACCTGTTCCTTCTCTACCTACACTCTCCCAGCAAGCCTCTTCGGAACCGCATTGTCAGACTCAAACTGGGACAATGCTGCCAACTGCGGTCGTTGTGTTTCCGTTACCGGCCCATCAGGAAACTCTATTACTGCTATGGTAAGTCTCATCAAGACCTTTCGTGGTGCAATATATCCTAACAAGTCCCTCAATAGATCACAGATGAGTGCCCTGGCTGCGGAGTAAACCACCTCGACCTGTACCCCACAGCATTCACTTCCCTGGCCCCTCTTTCCGAAGGTATCATAAACGTCGCATGGAGCTACGTCGACTGTCCCATCACCACCCCTCTTGAGCTCCACAACAAAGAAGGTGTTTCCGCCAACTGGTTCAGCATGCAAGTCGTCAATGCCAAGGAGGGTGTCACCAAACTCGAAGTCTCCAAGGATGGTGGAGTCACCTGGGGATCCACTACTCGCCAAACATACAACTTCTTCGAGTACGCTCCCGGTTACGGTTCTACCGTCGATGTTAGAGTTACCGGTGTCAGTGGTTCGGTTGTAACGGTTAAGAACGTGGCTGTTACTCCAGGAAGCGTTGTGACTGCTAGCAGCAACTTTGGATCGTCAGGCTCGGGAGCTGCCGCAAGTCCTGTTACGAAAGAAGTTTCCACTAGCTCGGCTCAGGCTGCTGCCTCGAGCGCGTCGTCAGTTGCACCTGTTGAGCCATCCACCACCGCCGTTCAGGCTACTAGCACCGAAGCGCCAGTAGTTGAGCCCACCGCATCTTCCAGCTCATCTGTTATTGCCACTAGCGCCGCAGCTCCAGTTATCACCTCCGCCGCATCCTCGGTGAGCGTGCCATCATCTAGCTCTCTTTCTTGGGCACCAAAATCTACTCAATCCGTCGTCTACGTTTACGAGGACGGCGATGAATGTGATGCTTAAATGCATTTCGGGCTTGCTGGGTGTGATGGCTTCATGAGGTGATGAAAATTTTTGGATAAGGATTGGTGATAGATTCTCTTCGTTGTATATATTGAAACAATCAATTGCTTGTCGCTCAACTTGATCGTTGAGCAGACACATAAACATCCAAAAATTCTGCGTGCTAAGTGACTGCCAGTGAACTTATGAGTGTATAAAGTATTTATATTTACCTATCTTTCCAATTCTATATTTTATGTCCGAGGCCCTGCATATATCTTTTACTTTTTATACGCTGACCATCACCTTGAGCTTCACAAATTGGGTATAAATTCAGATCGGAAATTGATGCCCGGGAACTGCATCAATCAGTCTTTAGAGGTCTATATCTGTATCCAAAAATACATTTATGTACGTTGAAAATGCAACCACCGGATATTCTCACGCCCAGTGGTTTACAAACCACCACGTTCCTCGTTGTCAGGAAGGCAAAAGGCTGACTATGTCCAATATTGCTTAGTTCACTATATAAGTGCTCCCAGCACTTCCTGACACTCGTGCATCATTCCACAGCACTCTACCCCACCAACTTGGTAACGAGCTTTCCCTTGTTACCCCCTGAAAATAACATCATCCAAGTCTTTGGAATATCCTCAAATTTCGTATCGATGACGGTCTCACTTTCGTCGCCCACAACAATCGTACCCTTCTTGACTTCTTCGATGAACAGCTTTGTCATCTCGGCTTGGTGGTCTGCGTAATCAAGGACAATAAAACCTTTGATGGAGATGCGCATCGAGATGACCTCCTTCATGGTTATTAGCTTGGGGGGGAACGCGGGAAGAGGGTTTACGGAGGCATGTGGATGTAGTGATGATTGGACTTACAAAGTAATTCTTGAGGCCTCTTGCCTCCGCGCCTTTGTTGTAATTGGAGATCTCGCCGCTGCATCGCGTTAGAGTCTCGACCAGTTCTTGGTCAAATAACAAAATCAACTCACCAAGCAGCAACACGTCCGTGTCTTGCAATCCTTCCCAACATAAGATCCAAGATTTCACCTCCCACGTTATCTGCAAAATGCAATCAGTTCCAATTCTGTCGAATCCATCGAAGGTTCGACCTTACCAAAATAAACCTCGACGAATCCCTCTGTAGCTTTAATCAAGTCTTCTTTGAATGAATCCTTCTTGTAATTCAAGCAGATATCTGCTCCAATATCCTCCACCCACTTGCATTTTTCGTCCGTCCCAGCGATACCAATGACCTTTCGCATGACTATTAGCATTCTCTTTTCTTAAACAAGCTTGCGAGAAACACAATATCGCAGAAAAGACACCTACCTCCTTACAGCCCAAAATCTTCTTCGCAATCTGCACCGCCATACTTCCCGTGGCACCCGCAGCTCCACTAATAACCACCCTATCGTTCTTCCCCGCCTTCACCACCTCTTTCAACCCATAATACGCCGTAAACCCCGGGAATCCCAACGACCCCAAGAAATGCGTGATATTAACCCCTTCAATCTCTTCAATGGGCGTCACGGCCCCAGCATCGACCACACCGTATTCAGACCAGCCCAACGCAGCCATGACAAGTGTCCCGGTGGAGAGATGAGCCGCGCGGGACTCAACAATACGGCAGATGGCGAAGGCGGTCATAGGTGAGTTGAGAGGCACAGGTGGCATGTATAGACGGGCGGGGTCGGCGTTGGGGTGGATCCAGGTGCGTTGGGCGGGGTCATTGGATATGTACATTGCCTCGATGAGAACCTGGTTCTCTCCCAGAGGAGGGAGGTCGGTGGTCACGAGCTTGAATGTGGCGTCGGGGCCGTCAAGGACAGCATCGTTGGCGGGCTTGTGGTTCAAGAGCCATTGGCGGGTTTGGGTTGGGGGAGACATTTTAGTATGGTTTAGAAAGATATGAGTGAAATGTGATGGAGTTGGAGAATACTTCGAGATAAAGATAGAAGATTCATCTGGTCTTTCAACAGTCCTTTCGATAAGATAATTCAAGTGCCGTCCACTAGACCCCGCTCCAGGTGGATACCGTACCTGCTTAAGTCCGAAGCAATGTCGTTGTTTACGTCACAGCGGATAACGTACGACCCCACGTCGAGAATCACCCCATTTAAATGAATCACCCCAAATCTCACCCAAAACCACAACTATTGATAAATTTACTATTTAATAACCACTCAATATAGAACTCTGAAAATGAAATCCTAGGCTGTATTATATATATGAAGAATCTAAATCCAAGTTGTCAAGTAGTTTTATCAAATAATTCTTGATTTAGATAATATCTTTTTCGATTTTTCTTTTGAGAATTAATTAAATAAAAATATTATATTTATTAATAGTCTAAATACTCTCAGAACTTATATTTAGATTCTTTATATATAGATTAACTTATATATAAGTTTTGAACTTGAGATTATTATTAATTATTAAAATATAAATATATATAAAAGTTGATATTTGGTGAGATTTTGGTGATTCATTTAAATGGGGTGATTGACGATGTGGGGTCGCACGTAGGTTAGGGGGGTTTGGGACAGATTTGGATAGCCCATCCCTGGCTAGCTTCCACAAGTTTGTGGGCGCGAGAAGCGGTAGTCCCATGCCTCGGTTTCACGCAGAATAGTGTCAATGGCCAATGGGTACGGAGGTGTTATCGACAAAGAGGAATCAAAGTGCGAATCAGAAGAGTAGTTTTGCTTGACATACTTTGACCGGTATACGAATCGCAATCGCAATTTCACCAAAAATGTGGATATAAACACCCCACACCGAGGACAAAGGTGGGCTGGTGGGACGACAATGACTAAATCCCGAAGTTTCCGATTTCTTCATGGGGAACATGGTGAAACTTTTCACGTCGTCCTTCACCGCGATGTATTTGGTGAGCAGGGGCTGTGCCGAGTAGGAGGGGTAACTGAGAAAGAGGATAGCTGGTTGAACATAGACAGTTTATATAACATGTCTACGCAAAAGTTTGTGCCGTAGACTTCTAGCGCATACGCTTAGTCCAGCTATGCTATGAAATATTTGTAGTACCAATGAAATAGAGATTAGAGAGGGGTTACTTGAGTGTTAGCGCAGGATGAGTCTCGCATGACAGGGCCGGGTAGGACAAATAAGTCCGAGACAAAAGGGTCAATACAAATTAGAGATGGGGATTTTGAAGGGCACCTTGAGGGGCACGGAAATACGCTCACATGCAGACTCGACATCAGTCTAGCTTGCATTAACGTCTATATGAACCTCTATCCATTGTCCCAAACGACATATCCTGCCGGTTATTGATGATATTCCTAAATGCTATCACTACTATATGCATATAAGCTGATGTTTACTGGACAAACCGAAATCAACTCACAACTCCGTTTTCTTCCCAGAATTGACCTCTCTTTTTCCATTTCCTGTCGCAGCTTGTGGCTCCCGGGGCATGAATCCTTCAAGATCCATCCATTCGGCAACGAATGCCGTGAAGATCTTCGCCCAATCTTCAACCGTAGGCATGTCTAAATGCTCACCATCATCATTAATCGTATGCCAGACCTCTGGGAATGGTGTCGGTATCATATGTAAAATTTCCACACCACGAGCCATGAAAGGTAGATGATCATCTTGTACCCCTCCGCCGCCTGAAAACGTCATTCGATCTGTGTCGCGCAGAAACGGGAGATCGATTGTAGATGTCGAAATTCCGAGCGATCGCAAACGCTTTTCAATCGTACCAAGCTTTTGGTATGCCCAGTGTGTGGTCTCGAAGTAGGAAGGTATTGTTGGCTTTTTGTACCCTAGGAGGTCAAGGAGGAGGAATAAATTGATAGAGTTCAAAGGATTTTTGTAGGTCGACATAGCCGCATGAGGTTCTGCTTCCCATGATTCTGCCAGCGATCTTAAATAGTTAGATATATGAATCAAGGCTTTTCAAAGGAGGGCTTACCGCGATCCATAAAGCGAATCATCGTTCGTCCAGCTCAAGAACGCTTCTTCGCCATCCAAGAACAAGATCTGGACGCCCTTTTCCTCATCTAACCCGATATCTCCAGCCGCCTCCATAGCTGCCCACTTCTTCGTCAACGCATTGTCCACACTCCTTGCGGCATGCATAATCATCGCACATGGGGCTGCGCTATCAGTCGCACCGATAAATCCCGTTGGAGTGAGTTTACTGTCATAATGCGCAACCAAAGCCAGTCTTCCCACATCACCCGGTTTCGTCCAAGGAGGGTCGCGCGTAATAATAATATTCACAAATGGAACCTGCTTATTACCGGTAACAGGAGTGGTCGAGCTGGAGTTCTGATACTCAATCCGCCATAGTGGAAGATGGGTAGTAAAAAAGTCAACCAAATGGCGTTGTACTGTCTGCGAGCCAGGTGTACCTGGAACCCGCGGGATCAAAATTGGGGCCAGGATCGATCCATCTTTAATGTCGAAGTCTGCACCTCCAGAGGGTAGACTGCGGAGTGAATCGTCGGACAATGAAGTGTATGCATTCGCGCCGCTCCAATAGGTGACCAGAAGAAGAACGAGCAACGTTCTGAGGTATAGCAATACCATTTTGTCGTAAAATAAAGGCAAAAAGCCTCCTTCTGCTATCTGCCAGGCCTTCTCAAGATCATTCTTCCTTCAATCGCAAAACACAATCGAAGTTGATTGTGAAGTTAGTTATCTGTTCAACCCAAGAGTCGGCAAAGCGTACCGCCTTCGGGTAATCTAAATAGCCGTGATCTCCCGACGCGGCTAAAGCGCTTAGGTTGTCCCTATTTGACAAATTTGCTTGTGCGAGCAATTCCAGCAACAATAACCCACTTTCAGTGTCCTCGCGAAGCTCAAACTTCCGCGAACGATGATTGGCGAAGATTGTCGCATGTAGCATTTCAATTCTCAACTTTCGTATATCAGTCTATACAAAGAGGAAGTGCGGCGATGAGCTTCCTCGCACGAATTTCATCAAGGAGCTCGAGAGCTTTCAATTCGAAATGCCTTAATCTTACGCCACACTTCAAGCATCCAGTATCTGTGGCTCAAGAGCTTAGAAGGAGGGTTGCACATGCACCAACAACACCGCAATATGCAAGCAAAAAGCCAGGTGAATCTCTCCGCTGTATATCTGTTAGATGATATCTGACACCTAGATAGCGTACCCGACAAGGCTGTTAATATATCATTCTGGTACCGGAAGAACGGTCTTTCTTGGTTGTTTGAAAGTTACCACCATCTTCATATTTGCTTTTTTCTCCTTGGTTGTAGCACCAGCCCATTTCTATGCAGAGGAGGAGCAGCCGAAATGGGTTGCTCCTACAGGTAAGGAGTTTTATTCTCTTGTTCTCCTTTCCTTTTGTGTTTGATTTGTATAAGGAGTGCTTGCACTCACAGGATTGTCGGTTGCTAACTCGCGTGAAGTCCTCCTTTGTGGGACGATACCTATGGTAGTCGTGGCATACCTATCATCGCCATTTGTGAATTATATTCATCTCATATTGCCAACTTTTGCCCGCACCTCTAGGGATCTGATGCTGAGATACTCCAAGAACCCACCCAAGGATGCAATGCTCGACGTTACAACAATGAATTTCATTGGAAAACCACGAGTATCTCGAGTTTACATCTCTGATCTGAAACCGACGAAACAGAGACTTGGGATTGTGAATTATGTTCGAGATACCAAAGAGATCAATAATTCGAGATCTTGGTGGATGGGAAGGGCCGTAAGAGTCTTTGGGGTTCATAGTGGTACAGGGAAAGTCAGAGGAGGCGAAGCATGGGAAAATATCGCTAGGAAAATTAATAACAAGTCGTGATACCTGAGTTGAAGGAAATTTGCCTTTTACATCTTCTACTATTCTCTCACTAGGGCTTGACGTTAGTGAGCTGATCTTCGCCTGCCCTTCTATTTACATGTCCTTATACTGATCTCTTCTGACAGCCCTGTAGCGCTGCGAACCGTCGTTACTTAATTACTTCTATGGTGCCTGGAAAGCTGCCTTGGTTGCATCCTACTCGTAATCGCTACGGCTACTGGCTCACGGCTTTGGCCTATATAAGGACAGGTTTTGTCTCCTTAAGTTAGTTTTGTAGCTTATGATTCTAAGTTTAATCTGAATCCATACTGAAGCACCTTTATCCGGGCCTCCGGGAACACACTGTCATAACTAACGCGGCGTTGTCAGCGGTGGTGGTAGGTGTACGCTTTACAGATGGGCCGAGCCAAGTGGCTTGCGGTGGGCGGACTACTTTATGAACACAAGCAACATAGTGGTCATGCTTAGGTGATTTCCAAGAGTGCTTCTTCGCATGGTATCAATGCGACGAATGTCAGGGTTCACAACTATCTCAATAATCCTTGGTTCTTTGGTACTTGGGCACACCACGAGTGTGGCTATCTATTCTCGGTATTTGCTGAAAATATAGAAATAGCACGGCCATTTCACTGACTAGTTCTCGAACCACCTGATTGCTGGCGGTTACAGTCTACTCAACATTTCTACACTGTCCCTAATGCTGAAGTCTACGCGGGCGTCTCATATCGAATATAAATACAAGACGTCATATTCCAACGCTGTGCGCAATTGGATTCATTTACTTCCCTACGCTCATTGTCTGACTCTGCTTTTCAATCGCTGCAGAAACAAACCCCAAGAACGGTTTACTGGGCTGCAAGACTCGGGACATGTATTCCGGATGGAACTGCACACCTACATACCACGGATGATCTTGGAGCTCGAATACTTCCATACGAAGGCCTTTTTCGTCCTTACCAATAAAATGAAGGCCGGCTGCGCCGAGACGCTCGATGTATTCAGGGTTAACCTCATATCGATGACGATGGCGTTCACTGAGTACTTTCTTCCCAGCGTACAATTTCCGTACCTTGGACCAATCGCTTCCATCTTGGAAGACAGTTGGTCGACTGCCAAGTCTCATAGTGCCACCCATATTCGTTGTGTCGATCTCTGGCATAAAGATGATAACTGGATCCGAACAGTTTGGAGAGAGCTCGATTGATCCTGCATCCGGAATATTGCACACGTGGCGTGCAAACTCGATGACTGCGGTCTGCATACCTAGGCATATCCCTAGGTACGGTATTTTATTATCTCTGGCCCATTGTGCAGCCGCGATCATTCCTTCTGTGCCTCGTACCCCGAATCCGCCTGGCACGAGGATACCATCTGCTGTACTTACTTTCTTCCAGGCCTCATCATAGTCTTCATTAGGAAATTCGAGAGTGGAGTCTTCTAAGTGTGAGGCTTCGACGGCAACAAGATTGAGCTTGTGGCGGCAGGACATTACAGAGTGCTCCAAGGACTTGAGAACGGATATGTAAGAGTCCATGAAGCTGGTGTATTTACCAACGAGGGCGATTGTTACAGTCCTACAAGCGTCGGTGCGAGGTGCTGTTAAAGACTTCCAGTCTTTCCACATATCTACTCCATTTGCGGCCGACTGCGTAGACTTTGTTAGGAGGTCAAAACGGAGTAGTTTAGAGATGGAAGGGAGTAAGCTTTGTTCTTCCAATAGGGCAAGCACATGATATGTAGACGGAACGTTGTGGACAGCAATAATTTCAGCTGGCTTCACGTTGCATGACGAAGCAACCTTTTGTATAGTGGATTTCGCGAGTGGCACTTCGCAGCGGCATGCAATCTAAGTGGATTAGTAGAGCCGAGGGTTCTGGGCAAGATTCACGCACCAAATCTGGTTTCAGACCAGTGGAAAGCACGTCGCGCATAGCCACCTGCGTAGGCTTTGTCTTTTGCTCATCATTCATTATCACTGGAACCAAGGTAACCAGAATGTGCACCCATTCGTTCTCTCCAACTCTACCCCGCAAACGTCTCAAAGCTTCTAGAAAGGGTGCGTTCTCCATATCACCTGCGGCCCCCCCAAGCTCGATGACACACACGTCCGGCATTTCCTTCGTCTCGTCAACAGGTATCCGAGCTACCCGTTCTATCCAGTCCGCGATCGCATCAACGAGGTCGGGAACGATTTGGACAGTTCGGCCAAGATATGCACCGCGTCGCTCGGCTTGAACGACGTGCTGGTATATTTTGCCGGTGGTAATATTGTGCTCCCGAGTCAGAGTGATGTTCAGGTAGCGCTCGTAGTTGCCCAGGTCGAGGTCAACTTCGCCGCCATCATCAAGGACAAAGACTTCTCCATGCTCAGTGGGTGCCATTGTTCCTGCATCGACGTTTATGTAGGGGTCGATCTTGATCATTGTCACACTCAAACCCTGGGTTTTGAGAAGCAAGCCGGTACTGGATGCTTTTGGCAAGATAAGTACGTTTCCGCGACAAATCTTTCTGTTTCGTTTGATTTACAAAAGGATACTTACCGATGATACCTTTCCCAACACCGCTGACCACACCTACAATCAGGTCAGCTAGATATATGAGAACTGCAGGGACTGTGTCCGTCTACCTCCCGAGACTAATATGTATTTCATTTTCGTGAAAGATCAATTTTGCGCCAGTTCTCAGTCAACTTGTCGAGCCCAGGAGATGAAACGTCGTTGTACAAATTTTTGATCTGATTTTTGGTTTGGATTTTGATCTTGTTTCTGATATGATTGTTGACCTGCTGTTTAGTCCAGATATATACTCTTGTTGCACCAAGATAACAAGAACCCGAGCAGCAAGGGTAAGTGACTCACCTACCCACACTGAGGCTCCACCTAACTTAATTGTATGAACGTGTCATGTTAGGAGGACCCCCATCCCTTGCTGCAACAACTGATGTTGTATTGAGTCACAGAGCAGATCTTCCAGAGGTCGTTAGAATTACTCCATATTCGTATCACGGACCAAACACAAGCTACCTTCTAATCGTCCGACTTCGCTTAGTCCTCCTACAAAGGCATTACCTCCTTTTCCGCCACATACCTCGAAGGGTAATTTCCTCCCCTCCCCGGAAGTGGAGCAATAATTTGGTGGTTGAGATCCACTGCTTAACTTCGTTCAGCAAATCCATATCCTGCGCCAATGTGGCACAGGAAGCGATGAGGCTAGGCATCAACCGTGGAGTCGTGTTGAACTCCTGGTCCCGGCGCTGTAGCCCAGAAACTGAGCCTGTAGGAGATTGTAGCCAGATGTAAGCAGAGTCTTTTTTCTTTAGACTTCATCCATATTTCGCTCCAGTGACGGGTAGAGACGAAGGCGAATCTCCCAGCGACCAAGCACCAAAATACTTGCCCTCATTCATTGGTTTATCTAAGATTGAAGATGGTGAATAAACTCCTGACTCTGCAGGTATAGAATTCAAATTCAAAGTTCTGAAATGGAAGTTTAAAACGTATTAGCGCCAATTATACTTGACGTCGCTATGATCACGAGACCTATCACGTGAGATAAGCCAGCTGTCAATTCAACCGATCAATAGCAGGTCGCCATGTCGCACGCATGAGACTAGGCAAGCGGGCGACCTGAACAACATATTCCTGCCTTATTGATCGATTCTCTCTGGCAGATGTCACCAACATAACCTGCTAAGCGACAGCACTTCATTGTCACTGGCAATGTCTTTCGGGTTCTCTGTTGGTGACTTTATCACTGCAGTTGACCTCATTGCACAAGTCGCCTCAACGCTTCGCGAGGCTGGCGGTGCAGCGTCGCAATATCAACATGTCACAAGCAAACTAGACTTTTTGGATCGTGCAATTCGAGATGTCAATCGCCTTGAGCCTGTTGCTGGATTAGAAGTCACCCTTGAGGCAATCAAAACAACAGCGTTAAGTTGCCAGGTGCCACTACTCAAATATTTGGAAGACATTAGAAGATACAGCACAAGCTTGGGTGCAGGGAAATCTTCAGGTGTTATGAAAGATGTGTTTCTTAAGATGAAATGGCAAGTGTCTAAGAAATTGGAAGCAGCTATGAAACTTGAGGCGGAAATAGTTGCATACTTGGGAGCCATCAACCTTCTTATTGGTCTCTATAAAATGTATACACCATCAGGGTAATTTACTATCAAGGAGCAATACTAATTATGAGCGCAGAAAGGTGGATACCCTCACAGAAAAAAGGGCTCGAAGTACATTCGATAGCCTTACCACGACACTTGCCAATCTACACAACCAAAGCCAAATAGTATCCAAAGATGTTGCCGCAGTGCGATACCAGGTGGAACAATCTACCTCTATTATTCGAACAGAAATTAGGGAAACCTCAAAGGAGACATCCCAAGCACTGAAGAGCCTGCAACAGAACTGTTCCGCAACTGTATCTGAGTTTTTGAAAAAGGCAGGAATACTCTCCGAGATCACCTTACGAACATGGTATAGTCACTCACCCTTCCCATGACCTGCCTTTCCAGCATCTGAGAAGTTGTAGCTCCAATCTATCCGACATATACAATACTGTTCTGTGGATTAGAACTCGTCTTTCCGAGCCAGATACTCGTCACACTTGGCTTCAAGAACCTATGCGATGGGAGGACGCCTACGGAAGGGTATTCCCTATTCCTGTTGAATTTGACTATGCGGTATGTGTAATGGGTTCTTTGCTAGCAATTTGTGACTGACTAGGGTAGATGATGGAAGGGACATTGCGAGGGAAGTTCCGGGAAGGTCGTGGAAAGAAATTAGTGGAACGAAATCAATGGCAGCTATTCGATCCATCTAGCCCACGAGCTATATATTCGGCAGAGAATTGGGAGCCTTTCCCAGGGATGAAAATTACTATGGCAATGATAGTTCCTCAGTCGGATGACCAGATGGTCTGCCCTCGTTTGAACTGCTCATCCAAATCCTACACTGATTCAATTGGCGGTGGCCGAATATGGTATGTTCACACAGGAAAGTCTGTATTGTCATGTCTTATTGACTAGTGTAGCTCCGAATGTAAGACGTGGTTTGATAGCCTCCCGAATTCCGCCTCGCCCCAGAAGATCACCGGAACTGTTAACAGCATACGAAACTCAAGCGACTCCGCCAAAACTGAGCCCACTGAGACTTTGGAAAACGGTCAGCAGACTCAAGAAGACACTGCATCGGATTCCGAGTTCGAGATAGACGAAGAAGATCTTCGGCTCCTGAAAAATGCTCGCCTCCGACTTGAGAGCAGCAAATCAACTCCTCCGTCTTCTCTTGAAAGCCCTATGCCTCCTGATGCTACTGATGCTTCAGCTATACCCACCGACGACACAAGGCGACCGATCAGGTTCAAGGATGCTGTTGGACGGAAATTTGTCTTCCCACTTCATTTATGTTCTACCTGGACGGCAAGTTACTCTCGAAATTGAAATACACGTTACTAACATCTACTGTAGGCTATGGAAAAGTTGATTAAGCAAGCTTTTATTCATGTTGAGTTTTTCGGCCCATTAGTACAGGAAGGACGCTACGACTTACTTGGCCCTGATGGTGAGATCATTCTTCCACAAGTATGGGAGGCGTGGGTTCAACCCGGTTGGTCTATCACGATGCAAATGTGGCCGGGCTCAGAGGATGAAGTGCTTTCTAAACCTTCTCCTTCACCACGATCCGCTGCTACACAACCACCACCTTCAATTGTTACGACTGGGCTTGGCAAGCCTAAAAGGAGAAAGATCGACCCCAATAAAAGTATTCTGGGATGGATGAGCGCTGCGCCAAAGAAAAGCAAATCGAAAAAAGTGAAAGGCTGAACACAAGCAACGAGATGCTAAGTGGGCCGTTTTTGGAAGAGCATGATGGAACGGGATCTTTCATCAGTAGACAGCTGGAGATAACACGTCTATCAGCATCTCCTTCTTAATCCCCTGTTTAGAGAATCGGAGAAAAGATATGATCACTACCCCTTTTTGGCTCTCCAAGAATTGGGGGATTTTGATCGAGAAGAACAAGTGTTAATTGAGGGTCTGGATGGCCGGGCGGGGATGCAGCGCTACAGGGCTATCAGGGATGAATCATGAGTATGTGAAGGGCGTCTGGAAGGGCAAGTGGGAGTGCGAGTAAAGTGCCGCATGTGAAGGGAAACTCTGAGGTTAGGTCGCCAGCGTCAAGTGTTGGTGAGAGGATAATAGAAGAGATAAATGGCTTTTCCGTCATGTTGGATCATGATCGTTATTATCACGGGAGTCGCGAGAACCAGGGTATTATTATACAACCCTACAAAGAAGAGAATTTAATTGACTTGGGTACCCAGCATTTAGTTCCTGCCTAGACGATGCCTAGGTTCTGAGGAGCTACTACCTAAGTCTACCTAGTTCTTGATGCTACCTTAGCTCCTGCCTTTTGCCTTCTACAGTTCTACATTCTACTTCTCGCCTGTTGCCTCTTGCCTCCTACTTCCTAATGCATACTTCCTACCTCCAACTTCCCAGACCCGCCTCCTACCTTATCTCAATAGCTTGCTTCTTCACTATAATACATTCACTTGTTTATCCGATCATTTTTCTCTTCGGAAATCTACCAGATCACCGCATGCGATGTCTTTCCTTTCATGGAATAATCTTCTATCTTTGTTCTTAATGAACGGGGATTCACCTATTCTCGACGGCCTGCGCTCTTTGCATGAAAACTCCATCTCAATCGGCAGCATCGTCCAACTACCCAACCCAACCCATGGAGAAAATCCTCTCATGTGCCTCAAAACTGCCGACCTCCAGTGACCTCCACCAGGACTTCGACCACCTCCCGGACTTGTTCTTTCGCCTGATCTTTTTATCCACTGGCAATGAGATCTGAATAACATAAAGTCGTGAGATAAAAAAAATCTTAGGATGTTCCCTGGTCCCTAAACAACGTCTGTCGACTCGGCCTCCCACCGGTCACGAACTCACCACCAACCACCAACCACCAGCTCTCCAGCTTCCAATTATTACTACCAGGATGAGGAAACCGGGATCATGATGGCGTACGAACTCGGTGAAAGGACCCCTTATCGAAAGTCAACCCCCCACGGGATATTTCGGAGAGGAGATGGGACGGTCCAATATGCAAAATGGCATGATGAGTCGCACCTTCTTGCACTAGAAAGAAGTGATTCCTGTACAAACACTTAAATAGGAAATTCAGTCACTTCTACAACTTCCTTGATTCATAAAATACATGCCTTGAGTGAAGATTGTTGAAGAGGCTGCAGATGAGGAAATGAAAGTAGAGATGACATCTTTGCCCTCGTGATCTCAGAGAAGTTCTATCTTCATTGCTTGCTCTGCTAATGCCGTGTGATGTCTCAATCACTTCAACAGCGTGCTGTATTCATCTCCTGGGGAGCTTGAGTCCCAGACAATATATAGCATCTTACAATAGCTTTCAGAAAATATCTGGCAAGGAATCGGCTGGTTTCATGTATTAATTATGAGTTTGTACCAGCGTTCGTGGAAATCTACAGCATCCTAGATGCCTCAATATTTAAATTGTATTTGAAGAATCAAACATTTATCCACACTAAGTCAGTCACTAAAAACAATCATATCTCAAGTCCCAAACAACCAAAAATTTCATACAGCTCACAGGGAATCACATTATCACAACATCTCATCTTGGACCCAAAGATTAATTAGACAAAAAGTCAATTATATTTCATAAACTACACAACACCACTCCACGATACGAGCCAAGAGGCAACAGACAGTAATCCATCCCCTCCCGCTCGCACATCCTCCACCACCACGCACACGCATTAAATAAATTATTACATTACTATACAACCCAAGATCCACCCACCCACCAACCAATCAATCATATACACATCCATCCATCCTCTTACAAAAGAGCAACCAAACCCATAACACCCGCCACCATTGCCATTGAGACACCAACACGGCCGGCACCACCTGTAGCGACCATCAACGAGGTTGGGACCGCACCAGTGGTAGCAGCATTTGAGGGCTCAGAGGCGAAGCTGCGGACTGGGCCGGTGATGGAGGTAGGCTTGACGGGGATACCGCTTCCGGATGGGAAGGCGGCAGTTCCGTTGTTGGCGCCGATGGGGTAGAGGGCGCCGGTTGGGGCGGGGCTACCTGGGGCGACGCCAGCGGGGGTGCTTGGGCTGCCAGTGTCGGCGATGATACCGGTGGCGATAGATGGGTACATTCCGGTGGCGGATCCAGCTGGAGCGGAGGCAACTGGGACGGAGGCAGCTGGGGCAGAGGCAGCTGGGGCAGAGGCAGCTGGGGCAGAGGCAGCTGGAGCAGAGGCAGCCGGGGCAGAGGCAGCTGGGGCAGATGATTCACCGGCGACAGGAGCGGCGGAAGGAGAAATCACAAGGCCGAGCAGAGACATGGAGGAGCTGGCTGAAGAACCTGGGACACCAACAGCGGAGGAAGCAACATCAGCTGGGGCAGAGACTCCAGAAGCAGAGGCAGTGCGGTAAACGGTGATGATGGATGGGGTTTGAGTCTGGAGTTTGTTAGCATGATGAAAAGTTTGAGAAGAAGCTTGGATACATACGATGGTGTAGGCAGCGGCGGTAACAGTCACAGTTGGTGCGCAAACCTCACCGGCTTCGCTTTGAGAAGAACCGCTGAGAACAACAGATGGAGAAGCTGGGGATCCGGAAACACCGACGGCGACGGATGAAGATCCAGATGCTGGGGATGAAGCGACGGAGCCTGCGGACGATCCAGCACCTTCAGCTGGGCTGACTGGTTGAGCAGCGCCGGTAGATTGGACTGGCACAACGGTGACGGTGGTGTATCCGTGAGTGATGACAGTGCTGGTTTGGTACAAAGTGCCGGTAGAGTAGCTGGTGACAGTGGACTTGCTACCGCTAGCACCGACGGATGGAGAAGCAGATGAGAGGGTAAGGCCGGAGGATTCAGAGGTCTCTTCTGGAGAAGGAGATGAGGCAACTGGGGAAGAGTTACCGGAGGAGCCGGAGTTACCAGATCCAGAGGCTGGAGAAGAGGCAACTGGCGAGGAAACGGCAGAGGAAACAACGCTTCCGCTTGAGCCAGAGTTACCAGCAGCTGGAGAAGAGGCCAATGGAGAAGAGGCAACGACGGAGCTTGGGCTTGATCCAACAACACCGGAGTCAGTTACGGCAGATGAAGCTGGGGCAGATCCAGATCCTTGAGCTGGGGAAGAAGCCGAGGCGCTTGAGCCAACTGATGGAGAGCTTCCGGTGACTGAGGCAGATCCAGCGGCTGGAGCACTTGGGGTGATAGCAACACCCTCAGCGGAAGATGCAACCTGGATGGTAGAGGTGCTGGTGACGGCAACTGGAGTAAGAGTGACCTTTGGTGTGATCGAAGATGGAGCAACTTGGACTGGCGAGCTAGTGGTGGTGAATGCTGGGAGAGGGGTCGATCCAGCGGCGCTAGCAAGGGCAGCAGATGACTCGGCCTCGGCAACCGGGCAGACAGTGGTGTATTGGACAACAGTTTGGGTGACAACGGTGGTACCAGTCATGCTTGCTGGGCAGTGGAGAACGTTAGCGGCACAGCTGGTGATGGTGCTGACTTGAGTAGCATAGACGGTAGAAGTGGTCAAAGAGGCTGCGGAGGTGATGGTTGGGTTGCTTTCCAATCCGGAATCGGCACCAGTGCTGCTTGGGAGGGTACCGTTGGCGAATGGTCCAGTGACGGATCCAGCACTTGGGATTGGAGCACCAGAGACTGAGACGTCAGATGGAGAAGTGATTCCGATGATAGATCCGGAGGCATCTGGGAGTGATCCAGTTGGGAGAGCTGCAGAAACACCTGGGACGGATGCTGAAGGCAGGTCGCTCACAACGATAGATGTAACCATTGTAGAGGCTCCGCTAATAACGGTAGTAGCACTGCCGCTGCCGCTGCCAAGACGTGCAAGAGGGGTGGTGGTTGCTGGTCGGGTTGTGCAGATGACTGGGAGGTCAACGTTGAGAATGTTAACGACGGCAGAAGGGGCAAGAGAGAAGGAAGCGAAGTCGAGGTCAACAGCCAACTGAGCGATAGCACCAAGACTGACATCAACACCTCCGGAGATGTGAAGAGGGCAAGAATCGGTGGTAGCGATGACGGTAGAGTATTCGAGAAGATCGGCGAAAGCGGCGAACTCGAACCCAACAGATGTGGTAGCCAGAGACAGCTTGGTTCCAACCTCAACTCTCATGCGAAGAGCAGCCTTCAACTCAGCCTCACCGGCAAGAACGATGATGGGTAGGTCGTTCATGACAGCACCGGTGAAGTCGTGGTTGGAGATGACACCGCTCAACAAGTCAACGACGAATGAGGCACCTTCAGGGAAGGAGAACTCGAAACCAGCAGACAGGTCAAGACCGGCCTCAACGGAGATAACCAAGTCAAGGAAGACATTAATACCAAGGTCGATGATGCTCAGGATTTCAATGTCACTGATAAGACCAGCCTCAAAGACATTGAAGGTATAGGTAGCAGCCTCGGCGGCGAAGATATCCAACTCGATGTGACCTCCAACACTTTCCAAAGAGATAAGAGCCTCCAATTGGGCGTATTCGCGGACAAGTTCGGCGGGGTTGGTTAAGATGCTGACAAGTCCCTCCAAAAGATTGTTCTCAATGGTGGCGACTGTGTTGGTGATAACAGCAGTACCCCAGGTTCGACAGTCAACACACTCAATCTTGACTCCGGTAGCAGCACCAATTTCGACGCCAACGCTGCCTCCGAGAGAGAGCAGACCGAAAACATCCAACTCGACATCAGCTCGGCTACAAAATTGTTAGCATTCGTTTTCCCACCCAAGGATCAATAAAACTTACGTGTCGATCATGACACTCTTTTGACGAGAGCAGCCAATATCATGACTGCAGAGTTGTGTTCCGGAGGAGTGTCTTGTCGCGAGCGAGGCATCTTGCGCGATAACATTTGTAGCAAGGGCAGCCCCCAAGAGGGCCGTCCCCAAAGATTTGGGAAACATGAGGTTAGAGATAAAGATATTTGCAAATAAAGAATGTATGATTTGTATTTCGAAAGAAAACAAAAGGAAAGTAATTGCCCTGAAGAGGACTATAAAGTAAAAGAGTGATAGAGATGCAAAGCACGGAGTAAGAATGTCTTGTTGATGTACAGAGGATCGTCTCTTATAAAGACATCTTAATGGTACAATGCCACCCCTGATCTCGACTTACCAAGGTTGGGATCAGATTTGAAGCTATAATGGAGATCGTCTCTAAGGAGGAAAGTTGGATTGTTTCCGAAATGAAAGTGTCTTTCTCGAAATGCTCTCAGCCTTGGCAAAATCACTTCTCATCCCTATTTCGAATTAAGCTCGCAGCTCCCCCGGTCGATACCACACCGTTATGATCGCCTCGACAGTACAAAGTTGCTTTTTCATTGGGTAATGCATAGAATCAAGCTCCTCCACATACCAGTAGCACTATGATACAGCCAACCACCGTCCGAAGTCGTACCGTCCGAGTAGAATGGATACAATGGATACGATGGATATCGCATGAAGAGAACTGTGGCTGTACGGCAAACAACGAAGAACGGCAAACAGAACAATTTAGAGATTCCAACCTAGTTGGACCCATAGACCAAGCTATTGATCGACATGAATGGGTCCTTTGGACCAGGAACGCACGATCCCCTTTAACGAATTCGACCTAGCTTTCTGCAATTGGAAGTGGTGCTCCTGAGAGTTAAGCTCACGATGCCAATTCTGGTGCGGCACGAGCCATAATTCGGTAGTTGCGAGTCAGTTGGTCGCTACGGAATTCCCCTACAGAGTATTGAAGCAGTCGAGACTCGAGACCACTGAGTCTCTATCTCCGAGCACTGCTGGAGCGAACCATCTTCTCAATGAAGCGATTTCGATCCTCGATATCTAGGCCGTACCCATACGCCGGCTGGAATTGCGAATGCAGTGAGTGATGGACGCTCCAATGACGATCATGATAGTTTTCCGCGTACAATATGGAGTCGCATGATGCATTGGGGTACGCGGTTCATCGAGCCAATTTTCTTCGATGGACAGAGTGTGGATTCAACGGAGGCTCTGCAAACAATCCAATAATAGAAACCTTTTCTCGTAGATTACTCTGTAAGTTGGAGTATCTCTTGCCGTTCTCTCCTTGGTAGAAGCCCCTTGAATTTCCTCAAAGTTGTGATCTGCATTCGTTCCACAAATCCCATAATTCACAAGCGTATTTCCCATTACTCCAAATAAAGCTAGCCTCGGCAAATGCTCACCCAACCCGTCATTGACTGCCATTCGCGAAGCGGACTTAGCGCCGCATACGCCGACCGAAGTTTATTCTCAGCCTTGCACTGCTCGTCTCAATACGACATATCGAGGCAGGACTATACACGGAGACGGACTCAATTACCCAAACCAACCACCCATCTATTGAAACACCACTCCACCCTCTTATCACAAACATGTCCCTCTCCTCCTACCTCGCCGAAAAATATCTCACCGCCTCCAATACCTCATCCAACCCCAGCAAAAAGCGCAAGCGCAAACACGCTTCCGCGTCAAACCCCCCCTCGGGTCTCATAATCGCGGACGACGATGCCCCCGGCTGGACCAACAGCAATTCCGCCGAACAAGACGATGACGACACCCCCATCATATCCTCTAGCACCTCCGCCGAGTTCCGGAAAGCGAAAAAATCCGCCTGGAAAACCGTCGGTGTTCCTGCGCTGCAGCCCAAAGATGAAGATGCTGCCGCAGACCGTATAATCCAGCAAGCGGCGGCGGAGAACAGCGCCGCTTTGCACGCGGATGAAGAGCCTGTTTTTGAAGACGATGGCGTGGTGAAGATGGGGGACGGCACGCATGCAGGGCTGCAGAGCGCGGCGGCGGTGTCGGCGCAGATGGAGAAGCGCAGACGGGAAGAGGCGGCGCAGTGGGAGAGGGAGAGCGGGGGTGCGAAGGGGAAGAAGAAGGGAGAGAGTACTGAAGAAACAGTCTACCGTGATGCCACCGGTCGCCGTATTGATATATCCATGCGACGCAACGAAGCGAAACGCGAGCTAGATGAGAAAGCTCGCAAGGAAGCCGAGGAGTTAGAGAAGCAAAAGGGAGACGTGCAATTAGCTGCGCGGGCGAAGCGGAGAGAGGATCTGGATGAGGCGAAGTACATGACGGTGGCGAGGGGGGTGGATGATGTAGAGATGAACGAGGAGTTGAAGCAGAGGGATCGGTGGGATGATCCTGCGTTGGCGTTTTTGGTGCGCGGGGAGGGGAAGGGGAAGTCGGTTAGTGGGAAGCCGTTGTATAAGGGGGCGGCGCCGCCGAATAGGTATGGGATACGCCCGGGGCATAGGTGGGATGGGGTGGATAGAGGCAATGGGTGGGAGGCGGAGAGGTTTAAGGGGGAGAATAGGAGGACAAGGAATAAGGAGTTGGACTTCCAATGGCAGATGGATGAGTAGATATGATGTGGCAGATAACTGGCGGTTCTTGGTCGCAATGTAGCATTATAATTGGCTGTTTCGCCATTTCCAAGGAAGCTTCGATGGGAAGATAATATTCAGAAAGACGATACTATTAATGACCCCGAAATTGGAAGCATATATCACAATCACGTAGAGGAAAACACAGAGAACCATGGTCAACGTATGCATTGTGCTTCTTGCTACAATCTCCCTTGAACGCTATCCCAAGATCTATGTGGTAATTCCTACGCAGCAATATCATTTGAAGAAAGTCTCACCATACTTATTATTCTTCTTCGGCTCCATCCAATGTTCCAGGCAGGCGCATAAAACCCATTACGTCCTTTTAAGTTGTTTGCGCTCCGTGGCTTTACATCGTCCGTTCGCATCATACGTTTCTTTTCCTTTCTGTCATTTTATTATCATGGCTCGGTGCATCTCGTCTCGTCCCTCGCGTATTGTGATTCATTCTGCACCTTTTCTATAACCGTCACGACTATCTGAGAAAAAATCGCCAACATTTAAACTTTGGGTCTCAGAAGCTTATCAGAGCCATATAGAGAGTTCTCCTTGACCAATTTCAGAAGATCACTTTTAGTAGTCTGATCAGGTGCATCACCGACTCTACCACGGAACTGCCTGAGTAGAACTGCAATAGAGATACCGGTTGCTGGTAGAGCTGCGGCGATTTCGTGAGCTTGAATTGGACCAACACCAGGGGCTCTGGATGCGGCTATGTGTCGGATTAGCAAAACAATCATATCAAATAATATACGTAAATAGCGCTTACCAGGTGCTTGAACAGGAGTCCCACTACGACTATCCGCTCCTGCCGAGCCAGCTCTACCGGGAGCAGGACTAGCTGGTCGAGAAGTATTAGGCGAACCACCAATCCGGAGGATCATCTTCTTCTTTTTCTTTCCACCTGCTCCATCCGACATCTCGCCTCCTGTGGCTTCGCCGTCACTTGTTGCACCTGGATTGAGACTGTTGGAGCCGATTCTTGACGGATCGGATGAGTTCATCTTAACGTCGGAGGGGTTTCTTTGGGATTGACCTGGAAGCGGTTGAGTAGATGGAACGGGGGACATTGGTCTTGAACCGGGGAGGGGCGTGGAAGTACCAGTGGGTTGGGATGCAGGAAGACGATTCTTCTTGTGCTTCTTTCTCGAAGACTCGTTCCCGCTAGATTCGGATTGATTGGGAGATGCAGGACGTTTCTTGGATTTCTTAAGAGGATCCGTATGCTTGGGCCGTCCGGAAGGTGTATTGTTACCCTTGGATGCAGTGCCTGAAGGTTTGGTTTCACCCTTTGCCTTGGCCTTGGCTTCTTCGTCCTTCCGCTTATCAATTTCTTTTTGTTTCTCCTCATCCGACGTGTCATCTTCGCTCTGCATATCGTCAGTATGAAAGATACAAACCCCGGTAGGTTACGTACGTCCGAAGAAGCATATGGATTGCTGGAGTCACTGTCGTAGATGTAATTCTTCTCACGCTTATACAAAGCCTTCTTGACTCCCTTTCCAAACTTCTTCTTTGCCTCTTCTTCTTGTTCTTGTTTGATGAAGTCCTTCTCAATACTTTCCTCATCCGCCTCACCAAACAAATTAGCCCCTCTCTGGTCTTGCTTGATTCTCTCAAGTGCGTCCTTTGTATCCTCGTCTCTATCTGGTTCAACGGTAGGTAATTCATCATCATCCTGGAACAGCTCGTCGTTATCAAAGTCCAATTCATCGATATCCCTAGTTTCATTCCTGCTCGACCCTTTGAAACTTGCACTTTCTGTCTTGACAGTGAAAAGACCGTTTAGCTGTTTACGACCTTCCTGCATTGCTCGCTCGGCTGCTTGCTTCTCTTGAGTCTTTAATGCCCATCTGGATTCCTTATGCTTTTTGTTCATCATGGCCTCTGCCTCTTCAATGCTAAGTGTGTTGAATTTGCTCTTAGATGTAAACTTATACCATTTTTCGACAGGCATCATCTTGAAAACTCCATTTTCGGTAAACATGACGACATTGACTTCAGACAACGCACTCTCGTAGTTACCAACCCAGGTATTCTTATTGTCCGCATCCTCCAAGTGCCACGGCAGAGCTTCTTCATATCGAAGATCAGATTGCTTCTTCTCGGCTTCGGTTTTATCGAGATGATACACCTGAGTTGTTTTCTCGTTTCGAAATGCCTGGGCCTTTTTGGCGGCTGCGCTTGAAGCATTGTTGCCGGTTGGTGCAATTTGCGCTTGATCTGCTGCTTTGCGCGCTTCCTTCTCGGCCTTCAAAATCTCTTGCTTCTCTCGTTCTTTGGAATCGACTGGGTCCTCCATGGGCACGTCTTCGTCCTTAAACACCTTGCCAGGGGGTGGCTGCCTAGGATCTCTACGATGAAGTGAGATTGGTCGCGTGAATTCATCTTGGTTGGTAGGATCAATTTCTCTTTTCGCGGCAAATCTCATTGCATGATATCTTATGCCATCACGTAGTGCGCGTCTGGTGGTGAATAGCGGGTAATCCTGATATTCTCCCTTTGGCGGATTGGTCCAACCACCTTGTGCTTGCGGGGCAAGATTCGGAGTAACATTTCCATTGATTGGAACAGGGCCTCGTGCGCCTGGCCCTCTTTGTGCAGAGAGATCGATATGCGGGGTCGGGCCATTGGGTCGGTTAGCTGCTATCAAGCCGGTGGGATTTGTCGGTAGGTTTGCGCTTGCAGGCTTGGGGTTTATGTTCGGTCTGCGGATAGGTTTCTTTCGCGGCCGCAAAGGATCAGCCGGTTTCGGTTTGCGCGTATACTGCGGGCCGCCGCCGCTGTTGGGTGTTGGTGTCGGCGTTCGTCCATTCGACATGGCAGAAGGTGAGTCGCTCATGACGAAGGATTTGTCGAAGAAGCGCCAACCCTATTGCTTCAAGGACGCCCTCGGAAGAGACGACGGGTCAGAGGAAGTGCGAAGTATGCGGGACTTGAGCTTTGGGATCGATCGTTTCAATCAAAATCAATTAGATTTCAGTCGTAGAACAGATGGCGCGGTTGCCTTGTCGTCAGAACAAAAGAGATTTATATTTCGCAAACAGGGTGGCTCGCGACGGTGTTGGTAGTATTCTTTGATTCTTGATGGATAGAAAATCTAAGGTAGCGCAACTCTTATCCCTTATTCCTCTTTTCCTTGTGCAGCAGATTGTTTGGTCTCTTTGGCATTCAAAGGTTGCTTTGTGAGAGTGAATGGCTAGTACTGTACCGGGCAGCGGATATCTTCAATGACAATGAACATGAACCGTTTGCCGCGAGGAAGCTAGTCCAAAAGAGGCTTAGTTCGTCCTATCAAAGTTATGACAAAAGCCGGACGTCGGACACTGACCACTGGTGAGACTCTGAGAGAAGGAGGCACTGGAGGCAAGGAGGACAAGCTTAAAGGGAATGGCCAAAGCTTCTTTCCCATATATCTACATCTACAGACGAGACAGAGCAGTCACACGATCTTGCACGATACACGACAGACTCGCTCACTCAACTAAACGCTCATTATCGTGGGAATAGCCTCAACTTCGTCCTCCTTTTCATTCCTGAAGGCCTTTGGGATTCAGCCTACACTGGCCATTCTAACACTCTCTTTCAGCTCACCACTCACCACTAAGCACTCACCACAGGGCTATAAGTAGCATATTCGTGCTATCTCAATTGCGCTCGATATCCACAAACACTCATTGTACAGAATACTTCCAGCTTTGCTTCCTTCTATAATCTCCACTCATTTTTTGTATCACTCAATATAACCGTTCTTTGAACCTCCCCGACCGACAAAAATCATCCAAAATGCGTTACTTCTTCGTCGCCGTTGCTGCCCTGGCTACCTCTGTCTGTGCCCAAAAAAATGCTACTGCTGGCTTTGATCCTATATATGTCCCATATGTAGGGCAAAATGTTAAAGTTGGTCAAACATTGCACGTCGTCTGGGATCCTAGCAAGTACACCGGAACTATCATGATCAATATGATGAAGGGTGGTAGTCCATCTACCTTGGAAGTGGAGTCTGTACCCCTTGTGCAGAATTTCGACAATTCTCAAGGTTACTACGCATTGCAGGTCAATTCATCCATGGTCGGCTACGCAACTTACGGTCTCCAAATCACTCTCGAGAATGTCGGCTCGGAGGGCGACCGCACTTTCCAGCAGTCCAACCATTTCTCGATTACTCAGTAATCCGTAGCCAGGACCTTACGTTCCCAGTCTGTCTCCTTCACCACCGCGCCATCTACATTCTACTGCTCTCGCTGCTGCTAGCTGCTCCCGTCGCCTTCTCCTTCTCGGCCAGCACTCTCTAGTTCACAACTCGACCTCCGGCCCATCCAACGGCACACTTTCCACCAATCTATCTGCTGTCGCCTCGACATCCTTGTGAGGGCAGCAACTTCATGCTGGAAACAGAGCTCTTGGATCAGTTCTGGATGGTCTGTGCAGAGATGTACAAGATATGGAGACCTAAGGAGATGGAAAGGGAGAGCAAAAGGGGGTAGAAGTCGAAGATGGTTAATTTATCATGTTTTTCTTTGTGTTGTGTACCGTATAGCGTGGAATTTCGATGTAGACTATACCTAGAACAGAATTATTGTTACCTGTTTTGTGCAACTGGAACTCTCCACAATGACTATTTAATTATTTATGGCCTTAGGCAACATCGAAGAATTATGAAGTGGAAATTTAAAAATGGCCAGAGCTTCTTTCCATGTTTGGTGGGGTTCGACGTTGTACAATCTGCCTATCAAGTTGGTGGATGAGGAGATATCAACAGCCAAATGGAGAGTGAATAACGACTTCTTGTAACAACGTCCTTTCATTCACTCACTCTTTCACAGAACCACGATTCAGCATTCACACATAAATTGGAGACCATACTCCGTCCTTCGTTCAGACCTTCGCACCGGCTGAGGACGATGGAAGAGGGCCTTTCTTTTAAAAATCCACTCACTCACATTGAACCCACCACTTACAACCAACCAACGGATAAAATACAAATTTCCTACCGTCCTGCATTAACATCAATTCTACTGAAATGATAACGACTTGCAATCGGTCTCCTTCTCTTTGCGAACACTAAGTCTTACATCTTTACCTGCTGCGTTGGTACTTCGGCCACCTGAGAACCCAGCTAGTCACATGATAACCCATCACTTCTCTGTTCTCCTTCGACCCAGCCTGTGCCTGGCCTCTCTTCCTTACCGTGTAACGCGCAAAATATCCCGTTCCGGTGAAGTTTCCATAGCTTTGAGGGGGGACCTAAAGGAGCGATACATTCTTGCAAGGCTGGTCTATCCGTCTTGATTGCTCTTTACAACCACGATCTCTCGAATACTTCTAACTGCCAACCATGCTTCCAAGCACAGGAGATCAGGCTGGAGGTGCCCAAGGAGCCATGGCGGGTGTTGGAGGTCTTGAAGAACGACTCAGAGGATTAATATTAAACAACGCTACTCCTCAGCTCCCTTCAGTTACTACTCCTGTCTTGCCACCACACATGCTTACGGCCAGTCCAGCCGATCAGCAACGATATCTCGACAGTATGGCTACAAGGGCTAGTCAGACTCAGAATGCTCCAGCCAACAATAACGAACCACAACAAACTGGTCGGAAAAGATTAAACCAGGCACAACGGCGACAAATGAACTCCCAATTATCTATACCAGTGGACACGAGACACCATCAACAGCCCGGTCATTCACCATCGTCCCGTGGCTTTACACCTTATTCTGCGCCGAACCAAACAAACTGGTCGTCGAACTATGCCAACAGTAGTCCTCAATTCCACACCGGTCAACGAGTTCAAAACCAGCAGCCGTATTCTCCGCGCTTCTCCCAGCCGTCGCCCGCATCTCCTTATGCCACACCAATGAGCTATCAAAATTCTCCTCGTTCAGGGACATGGTCAAACCAGCCCAATCAAAGATATCCCAATCAAACGGGGCCACTATCACCACATGCACAGCCCTGGCAAAATGCGAATCAGACTAGTCCAGGCCCAAATTCGTTTTCCCCAAGACCTAACCCACAAAATCGTCAATTATATCAGCCAGGGCCGACGGGTGCACAAGGACGGCCTAGACCATACGGTGCGAGCTCGGAGGAAATAACAACTCAAGGTAAATACCTAGAAAATTTAGCTCAGGAATGTCTCCCCAAAGTTGAGATTGACATCGAGGAGGCAAACCAAAAAGAAGAGTTCAGAGCCTTAATTGAGAGGGTCTGTAGGAGTGCAATACTGGAATACGAACAACAAGAGCTTGGTAACGATAAGTTTGATTCTTCTTCCGTCCAGCTGAAATGTTACGGAAGCTTGAGTTCTGGTTTTGCAACGAAGGGATCCGACATGGATCTAGCATTACTCACACCATACTCACACCCATCCGCCGAGTCCCCAGAGTCTCCCATACCACGTTTACTAGAACAAAAGTTACTCAGTCTAGGCTATGGTGCACGACTTCTCACAAGGACAAGAATTCCGATCATCAAGCTCTGCCAGCAACCTACAGATAAGTTGATGGCAGATCTCCGAGAAGAGCGTTCCAAATGGGAGCAAGGTTTCGTTGATGAAAACGACGATATCGTGGACGACAAGCATGTTGAAGTGACCGTCAAAGCGCACGCCAATCCGAGTCCAAAGCCAAACGAAGACGCGCCAAAGTCCATGCCAGCGGTCGCCGACCATATAGGTGATTCGCAGGATACCGAAAACAAGTCTCTAGCACTGAAGCAACGAGACAACCAAAGTTTGAACGACTACTACATGTGCGCCAAACGAGTCTTGAGAAAGCATGGCGGACGCGATCTGACTGTAAACTCACCCGAGCTTACCGTCGATGAAATGAAGGTTCTCCGTGATGTTTGCAAAGCTTTCGTGCTTGGTCTCTCTTCTCAAGAACTCTCCGCTCGTCTACAATCCTATCGCTCTATTTCCTCATTATTTGACGCCTCCATACCATTCGTCCAACGATCTATGAACGGAATCTTTACTCAGATCGAAGGGGAGCGACTAGCGATGGGCTGGGACGAGCGACCACTTCCAGAGGCGACCGAAAAGAATGAGTCGGAATGCTGCGCAAACCTCGAAGCATGGAAATCTCTGCAAAACAAAGAAGGTCCTGTCACAGAATCAGACATTTATAACAGACAACTACATAACGCTTCAGAAAGATTGAAGAAAAGTGCTTCGCTTCAGCTTGTATTTCTCGAACAGATGCAATATGAAAATCCTCAGCAATACCTCGCGAGAGTCCTTCGCCTGAAAGCTGATCTCGAAGGAAGGAATGTACCAAAGGATCTAGTGAGAGAGCGCAAGATGACAGATGAGGAACTGACAAATCTGTTCATCAGCCGTTATATCTCAGGCATTCACAATTCGAACATCCGTGAGGAGCTGCAGTCTGCTGAAGGCACAACTAATTTATTAGAAGTCGCTCGAAAACATCAAATTCTGCAACTCATAAGCGACTATGAACACGCAATCGAGGCCCATCTATTCAAGGAGACAGATCAACCACACATTGAAGAATACATTGTTGTTCTACGAAACATGCTCAAAGGCGAACCTTCCAACCCAGCCCACGCTGAATTGTTGACTCTTGTGCGCAATCTTCCTGATCCCACACAGATATCTCTCAATAAGCCAAAAGACCGGTACAAAGACCATCTTGAGTTTCCGAAGAATAGTGTTGGTATCCAATGCGACATTAACTTCTCCAATCACTTGGCCCTGCACAACACATTGCTTCTTAGATTGTATTCCGCTTGCGATCCGAGAGTGAAGGTTATGGTACTGTTCGTCAAACACTGGGCGAAAGTCCGTGGGATCAATACCCCATATCGAGGCACTCTCGGTAGTTATGGATATGTCTTGATGGTGCTTCACTATCTTGTCAATATTGTGCACCCACCAGTCTGCCCTAATCTTCAGCATACAAATGCTGAGCCCCCTTCACATCTCTCGCCAGCCGACCGAGAGGCACAATCTACCTGCGATGGCCGGAACGTGAAGTTCTGGCGCGATGAAGCAGCGATTAGATCTCTCGCAGATAAGAAAATGCTGAGCCATAATCATGACTCGGTCGGCATACTTCTTAGGGGATTCTTCGAGTACTTTGCTCAAGGTGGACAGATGACAACAGTTCCAGGTCATAGGGGATTCGATTGGGGTCGAGAGGTTCTTAGCTTACGCACGAAACATGGACTTGTCAGCAAGCAAGAGAAAGGCTGGGTTGGTGCAAGAACAGTCGTCGAGACTACTCAGATTGCCGCCCCACCTACGCCATCAACTCCTGCATTCGCTAGTCCAGTTAATCCAGCCACAAACAACGGTGAGGTTGATGTTGATCCACCAGCAGATTCGAAGGCGATAAAACCGCAAGCCAAGACGGTGGAAGAAGTCAAGGAAATCCGTCACCGATATCTTTTCGCCATCGAGGATCCGTTCGAGATTGACCACAACATCGCTCGAACCGTTACCCACAATGGTATCGTGTCGATCAGAGATGAGTTCAGACGAGCCTGGGGAATCATTAAATGCGTGGGGACCAAGTTCAGTGGAAAGGATGAACTATTAGAACCAGTTCCTGGTCCTAGCGAATCCAGAGCTGAGTTGCACAAACTTCTTGACGCAATCCATGGAGTAGGTATCAAAGGATCTACGAGTATCGGTTGATACTCCTGAGGAGGGGCTTGGCACATGGTCACAATGTATACTAGGGTGGGTCCATATTGGTGGAGGCGAACAATGGAACATTGTGACGCCGGAACGAAAAATGATTGTATGAATAGTTTACATTTGCACTTATCTCATCAGAATACCATAGTTAGCTTATTAGGCCCCCTGCCATTTCCCCATTTCCCCATATCGCCCAAAGTCCAAAGTTGTTGGGTGCCCACATGGCCGCGTGGACTGTCGAGCTGAAGCGGAGGAAAAACATGCTGTCTCCAATCGAGAATGCTCGGATCTCGTAGGCGAAGACTCCAGGATTTCCCTTCCCCGCTAACGCAAATACGGGGCCCCAAGACTTTTCATCCAGGCCAGTCTAATCTGTCGAATCATAATAGAACGATGCGGAGACTCGCCCAAGTCGCGTCCGTCAATTAATCTCGGAGACTGCTTTTCTGGGGAAATCCCCCACCGCCGCAAACACATTTCTCCAGGATAAATGCAGAACTAGTACACAAGGGTTCCTACTCACCGGTACGGCCTGGCATGACAGGACATGAACTAGGTTCGACATATGCATTGGTGGCTGACGCGAGATAAATAGGAGGAGCAGATTGGTGCATTTATTCCTGCAATCATTTCCGGTGGGGTAAAACTTTGTTGGAATATACGGCACAGTCGTGAGCCTCCCTACTCCATACACCTCCACCATCTTCCTGGTACCTAGGTGCATGTGCTGACTCCTGTCGACTTTTATAGATCCCAACTCGTCCACATGTTTCTTCAGATATATCACCCCATACCACACCACCACATACGATAAGATCTTAATTGTTTATCTTGTCGTTATTCTTGGTTCTTGGGTCTCTTGGGTTTCTTCGTGTTCCTTTATAAATCCCCCCAGCCTATATTCATTCATTCAGTACTTCTGGATTAGAAAAGGAGCACTTCTACTGAGCACTTTCGTACACACGACAAGATGTTGTTTAACACATCTTCTAAAAGATGGTACAATTGGTAAGTTCATCATCGCTATTATCCCCTTATCGTACGTGAATCTAACGCGTGTCAAGGTACATCTCTATGGTCGCGGCGGCCTGCATGGTCTTGTATGGATATGATGCCTCCGTCTTCAACGCCTGCCAAAACTCCAAGCATTGGGTAGCTTACTTCGGCAAACCAGTAGGTCTTAGTCAAGTGCGACACCCGACGAGCTTAAACTGACATTTCGAAGGACACATACACTCTCGGTTTGGTCAATTCATCCTATAACATTGGTGGTATTGTTTCTGGATTTTTCTTCGGTGGACCAATTGTACGTTACTCTACTCATGAAAGCACAACGTTCTTCAGCTAACAGCTTGAAAGGCCGATCGATTGGGACGAAGATGGGGAATGGGAATTGGATGCTTCTTGACCGTTATCGCTACCTTCGTTCAGTGCTTTGCTCCAAATCTTCGTGCCTTCATTGGAGGTCGTGTGATCATCGGTCTCGGACAGGGTATTGCTTTGAGTGAGTAGTGCCTGGTTCGACAGTCATCTTTAGATCATCGCACTAACAATCTAAACAGCTGCTGGACCGGTTTACATTGGAGAGTTGGCACCACCTGAGATCCGAGGAAAAATCATGGGCTTCTGGCAATTGTTCTACTCGGTCGGAAGTTTCATCGCATACTGGATTGCCTTCGCGACTGGCAAGCACACCGCCAGCCTTGGCGAATGGGACTGGAAATTGATTGTCATCTTCCAAATGTTGGTACCAATCATCATCATGGTACTCCTTCCTTTCATCCCCGAGACTCCTCGTTGGTACATTCAGAACGGAAACAACGTCGAGAAAGCCCGCAGATCGCTCCTTTTGGTCCGAGACACCGAACAAGAAGTCGAGGATGAGCTCCTGCAAATCAGGGAGGCTATCGAGTACGAAAAGGAATCCAAGTCCACCGGCTCCTACAAGGCACTCTGGATGGATGCATCTGTTCGCAAGAGATTGCTGATCGCTTTCATCATCAACGGTGGTCAACAAATTACAGGTCAAGGATCTTTGAACAGTTACTCATCTGCTATCTACAAGGGTATCTACAAAGACGCTTCAACCATCAACTTGATCAACGCTATCAACGGTACTTGCGGAATTCTCTTCACCTTGAACGCTGTCTGGACCGTAGACCGATATGGCCGAAAGTTCCTCTTCATTGTTGGTGGTCTCGGTATGGCACTCTGCATGATCTGTTTCGCAGCCGTCGGAGTCGCAACACCAGATCGTTACTACAAATCAGGGGGGAAAGAAGTTCTCACCAAAGACCAACCCGTAGGAATCGCTCTTACCTTCCTTCTCTTCCTCTTCATCTTCTTCTACAAGCCAACTTGGGGCGCTACCACCTGGATTTGGACTGCCGAGATCTTCTCCATGAACGTCCGAGCTCAAGCTGTGGGAATGTGTTCGCAATTCCAAAACGTCACCAACTTGATCTTCAACCAATTCTTCCCTACCTTCTTGGCCAACTGCAGTTTGTAAGTTAACCTACTTCATCCAATCTTTTTTCATAACGTACTAATTGAATCTAGCTACACATTCTTCTTCTTCGCCGGTATAAACGTACTCCTCGCACTTTTCGTCGTCTTCATCGTCCCAGAAACAAGAAACATTATGCTCGAGGAGATGGATGTTCTCTTCGGTGGTGTCAACCACGTTGAGAAGGGTGGTGCTCAAATGGGTGTTGAGGATGCTCATCATGCGCATGTTGAAGATAGAGGATTGGAGATGAACGATGATATCAACCAAGCTGTTAATACCGTTCATGTCACTCCAAAGGAGTAAATTTCATTGCGGGATTCAATGGCTTATTGATGTGGAAATGAATGCTATGGATTTTAATTAGGTTTAGCACAGTTTATATTAATTATACTGGTCTTTACGAACGCTTTGATGTTTCGTTTGGTTTCAATGATTATGATAATAACTAGGCGTTTTTCTAATTTCCATCCTGAAATTTAATTCATGCATTAGCAGCTAAATCAAAGACGTCTAAGCAGCCTACACATAAACCAAACGCTAGCAACATACCCCTCGTCCAGGGAGGGAGCCTCCACTAACCATTTCACAAATCCACTACCCAGGACCCCCATCACACTGCCCCGAGAAATCCATTCCGGCGATCTTCCCCCACGATTTCTCCCTTCTAGAAACAGCCTATTTCTCCACATACATAGGCTAATACCACCTCAGACCATGCACCCAGGTTAATATCACCGGTATATTATACTTATTTACATGCCGTATGCCCAATCACCAAATGCCTCAAATCAAGCTTTAGCCACGGAAATATGCAGGTCCGATCGAATGCGCCAGGCACGACATTGTGCATAGGATACTACTATCTCCGCTCCGGTGAAATTTGTTTCCGTCGATGGGGAATTTTGAGGGCGTAGAGTGGAGGGGTTTGGGATATGGTGTGGTTGATCAATGGGGGGGAGGAGTTGGTTGATATATGGGCTTGGGTGTTGCTGTTGTGGATGATGGATCTCTTGCTTTTGACTTCACATCAGTCGACAACTAGCAACTTCTCCAAGCTTCTACAATCAAAATGCACATCCCCTTCTCCACCATCCTCCTCCTCCTCCCAACCCTCACCCTCAGCACCCCCCACAACCCTCTAATCCCCATCTCCCCCCTCCAACCCCGCTCCCTCCCCCGCAACCGCACTTGCACCGTCACAGCCCTCGGCAACAACAAAGACGATTCCGCAGCGCTTCTCGCCGCCATCGCATCCTGCAACAACGGCGGCATCGTGGCCCTCCACTCCCCCCTATACACCATCGCCACACCTCTCAACCTCACCTACCTCTCCTCAATCGACTTCTCTATCCACGGCACTATTGCATTCAGTCCGAATGTTTCCTACTGGAGCACTGCGTCCTTTAAATATCCATTCCAGGACTCAGCTGCGTTTATCCAGTTCGGTGGGACTGATGTGAATTTCATTGGGGATGGATTGGGTGTCATTGATGGGAAGGGCCAGGTCTGGTATGATGCGTTTGCGAAGAATTCGGATGTGGTGAGGCCGATACTTTGGGTGTTGAATGGGTTGAAAGGGGGGAGTATGACTGGTTTGACGATGAGGAATTCGCCCATGTGGTTTAATTTCTTTGTCGGGGTGCAGGATTTTGTGGTTAGTGGAATGACGTTGGAGGCGAGTTCGACGTCGAAGAGTGCGGTGAAGAATACGGGTAGGTTTTGCTTCTTTCTTTTGCTGTATTCCTGTTTGTGGGGTGGCGAAAGAGAAAGCGAGAAGAAAAGGGGAGAGATGGACGGGAAGAGTGTAAAGAAATGCTAACAAACCAACTCCATAGACGGCTGGGACACCTATCAATCCTCACACCTCACCATCCAAAACTCCACCATCCACAACCAAGACGACTGCGTCTCCTTCAAGCCCAACAGCACGGATATCCTAGTGCAAAACCTCTACTGCAACGGCTCGCACGGCATCTCCGTCGGTTCGCTCGGCCAGTATCCTGGGGTAACAGATATCGTGCAAGATATAGTCGTGCGTAACACAACTCTCGGCTACGCGAGCGATGCCGCGCGGATCAAGGTCTGGGCTGGGGAAGTACCCGGAAGTGATTATGGCACGGGTGGCGGGAATGGTGTCGTGAAGAATATCACTTATGATGGGATGACTGTCGTGAAGGATGATTGTAAGATTTTGTTGCTGTGACTTTTGAGAGATGGGCTGCGCTGACTGAGGATAGATGCTATCGAACTTACAAGCTGCTATATGCAAACTGCCTCAAATTGCGCAAAGTACCCCGTATGTCATCTCCTCCCCCCATCTCCTCCTCCCAAACTCCCCTGAATCATTCGACTAACTCCCCTAGACACAAATGCTCATCCAAGACGTCGTCTTCAAGAACTTCGTCGGCGTAGCGAGTTCGAAACATGATCCGACTGTGGGAACACTGGTTTGCAGTAGTAAAGATGTATGTCTCTTCAGTTCTCTCTCCATATTCGAGCCGTAATGCGATACTAACTCAATAACCCGAATAGAAATGCAGCAACATCAGCGCCCAGAACATCAACATCACGACGCCGAGCGGGAAGACGGCGAAGTACACGTGTACGAATATGGATAATTCGTTGTTGGCGATTAATTGCAGTTCTTGATGTGTGTTGTATCGGTTGCCGTGATTGTCTCAAATGCACATGCAAGACAAAGACGTGCAACAATGCGGAGGAAATGGGGGTTTTTGCGAACTGAACTATATGCCTTGCAGATATTGTTTGTTTTGAAACATTGAGCGGTGTACCGTACCGTATGTAACTTGACAGTCTAATATAGTAGTGATCACCACATGGAGATGCACTCATTCAGCTGGTTGTAAGTTGGTTTGTTAAATACAATCACTGATAATATGAGCAATACGCCTTTCAATAAAACAGCTTCTCTAAGTGAGATAGATCAGCTTGTGGTGTTGCTTCTGGGTTTATAGTTATAGGCTCATCTTCCGCTTTCGTGGGCCAGTCTCTCACTTTACACCATCTGTGTGCTCTTCCGCAGGCTGGCGGCACCAAATCGGTAAATCCCAATCTACAATGGTTACGTCATGCGTAAGAAGTCTTTCAGAGTAGTAACTCTGTGAGGATATGTGAGAATAGTCGCTCTGCCGATGTGGCGTCGCCTTTAGCTTTTCAGCTCTCGGCGATTGTGCGCATCTGAATTACCAAGCCACCTCGATGTTGTGCAGGATAAAATCTGCGAGCCATTATGTTTGTCCTACAACATACGACATAAGAAGAATCCAAAGTCCACACATAGAATGCTATACTTCACATTCCAACTCAACTTTGCTTCAGCATTAAGCACAAAACACTCCGTAAGTACAGAGATGATGGGGAAGAGTCACCACTTAGCAACGGGGCTGATTTGATTCCAGGTCTAGCTTTCTCGTAAAATCTACCTCTCTCGCAAACCATGCATTTCCTCGACATCGTCTTAGCCGCGCTGGGCGTCAGCAATGTCCTAGCCCTCACATCTCCCTCTCGCAACCACAATTATGTACTCATGGAGCCCATTTCCTCCAATTGCCTCGGCTGTAAGTGTCGGGGCCTAGCCGATTGCAACGAAGACGGGACACTTTTCTGCGCCCTCAACGAGACCTGCAAGGAGCGTGGCTATCCCGGCGAGGCATGCGAACCGGGAGAGCTATCCTGCTACCAGGGCCTATGCCGCGGCGGACGTTGCGGCGGCCTTAGACAGGGAGAGAAATGCACTCGCGCTGTCGACTGCAGCGGCAACCTCACGTGTCGTCCTACAATCACACACGTGGATTTGGAGTCGCTGGAATACGAGTACCAGTGCCAGCCTCCGGCTCAGACACAGAAGTTTGGAGCGAGATGTCGTTCTGACGATGAATGTGGATATCCTTACTTCTGTGTCCTGAAGAGTGGTATTGTGGCGTTAACCCAAACTGCGTGGGTCTTGGTAGCAGATGCTCGACGGAAAAGGACTGCTGCAGATTGGAGTGCAAGAAGGAAACTAGGGGCGGCGATTTTAAGTATATCTGTCAGCACCCAGATCACTAACTAGAGGCGGTGGTTTTATGGAACATAGCGGGACTGTCTATCTTCAGCGCAAACAAATTGGCTATGCGGTTATGCGTATGCGTGGTCAGACAATAAACGGATCTCGTAGCTAGCTTCAAGGTTGAGTTAATTTCAAGAGAATATGCTTCTACTTCGTCACCTATGAGGGTATAGGTAGTGCTTAGTGACACTAGTCTGGATAATGATTTCAGTCATTTCACAACCACTTAATCGTCGGCATGATGGTGCACTTCTACGGAAAGCTTCACGACAGTATATTCATACACCGCTTGGTGTTTCAGATAGTTCAGCTCGCATGAAGCTCTCTTTACACTTGCATATCTTTACTCATCGTGTACCGCAATTGCATTTAAGACATTGGAACATGTATTGTTGATCTCAGCAATCTCTGTGATGATTTGGATGGTCGTAGTAGCAGTATAATTGTACCGCCAGGACTGATCTGGTGAGCTGCATGGAATGGCGCGCCGGATTGATCAATCCATCTGAATCAACAACGAATGCAGGAGAAGAGAAACAGCATTGCTGACGTAGGTGGGAGTTCCAATGTTGTCTCACTATCCGCGATATAAAGAGAATCCAAAAATCCGTACGCAAAATGCCAAACTTCTCATTTGCTTTGGGCAGCATTATTCACGGTAGAAAGAATACCCGTGAGTATCAAAAAGAGTTACTACTTTGCAACAGCGCTGATTTGATCATAGGTCTAGCTTGCCGTATACAAGCTACCTCTCTCGCTCATCACGGCATGTATTTCCGCAGCATCGTCCTAGTCGCGCTGTGCGTCAGCAATGTCCTACCCGGCATCGTTGGTTTTGACAGGAAATGCTCTGCCAATTCCGATTGTCAACGCGGCCTCATTTGTCGACCTAAGAAGACAGTCAAATACACGGAATACGAGTTTCGATGCCTGCATTCGGCCGGATAGATGGATTCTGGAGCAAAATGTGGGAATGATGGTGACTGTGGGGGTGCTTCCTCTTGTGACTTGGAGAATGATGGGAAAGGGTTTTGTGGCTTTAGTCCATATTGCGGGAAGCAGCAACATCGTTGCTCCGAGGACTATGATTGCTGTATTGGGAAATGCGTCGTTGAGTTGTTTAGGCGCGTCTGTCTATAATAGCTAGAGATGGTGGTGCATTGACCGAAGTCGGGATGGACTATTCGTACGAAAATTGATTGGTTATATGTATGCTTGGCTGGACAATCAATGCAAAGTTACATTCAAGAGAATGTACTTTGTACATTTTTGTTGCAGCATCTGTCGTCGTTTATGGAGGACATAGGCGGTGCTTAGTGGTAGTCCGGTAGACGTGGGCAGTTCTTCTCGCAACCAGTTACCCTGATGCTAGCACTAATACTGAGCTGCTATTATCAACAACCTGCGCGAGCACATGACATTGTCGGCTGGTGTCCGGATCTCCCTTGCTTAGCTTTTATCGACCCCGGGCCCAGATACACCGTAATGAACGCCACCAAGTGAGATCTCAAGCCACCTCAAGCATCTAATCAACGCCCAAATATTCCTTGTCCCGACCCCCATGCTTGGCCCCTTGGCAATCGAAAAGCCAAGACGTGTGATTATCCACCAATGAACATCTCCCGCCTTGCCACACGTGATATGTATATGCTATACGACAACTACTTCGTACCCATCACAACAATAAGTCGTCCTACTTACTATTTCCCCATCACAATCCTCGCTCCTCAGCCTCCAACCCCCCACTCCACTATGCCCCCCTACCAAAACCCCATCCTCCCCGGCAGCCACCCCGACCCCTCCATCGTCCGCGTCGGCAGCTCCTACTTCCTGTGCACCTCGTCCTTCGAATACACGCCCGGGCTGCCCATCTACCACAGCAAAGACCTGATACACTGGGAACTGATCTCACACGCCTTAACACGACGTTCACAGCTCGATATCCGGACACCCGAGATCGGAGGCGGGGTCTGGGCGCCGACGTTGCGCGTCCATGACGGCTGGTTTTATGTCGCGGCGGCGAGTTTCGATCGCTATCGACCGCAGGCAGATGAGCGGACGTGGCCGAGGGGGTTCTATGTGAAGTGTAGGGTGGAGGATATTTGGGATAGTGAGGGGAAGGGGTGGAGTGAGTGTGTTTGGTTTGATGAGGTGGGGTTTGATCAGGATGTGAGTTTGGGTGGTTTTTATTCATTTTATAAATATTCCTATCTATCAAGAGTTCCTATTTGTCTTGGATGTGAGATCTGGGTGAATGTGTAAAAGACTGATTGTGAAAGCTGTTCTTCGATGACGATGGATCTGTTTATCTCTCCACCACACGCCGCATGCAGAAACGAACGCCAGTTACCCCGCCAATTAAGGATTTTGCTATACATATCAATAAGATTGATATAGAAACCGGCAACTCGCTGTCTAAGCCTGTAGTTATCCGCTCTTCGAAATCAGGGGTAGCAGAGGGGTCACATATCTTTAAGCGAGGGAAGTACTACTACCTCTTCACTGCCGAAGGGGGGACTGAATCCGGTCATTGTGAATGGGTGTCGCGATCCGAGAATGGGCCATTGGGTCCTTGGGAGATTGGTAGTGGTCCGTTGTGGGAACATGGAGAGGAGGTCGTGAACACGGGACATGTTGATATTGTGGAAGGTGAAGATGGAAATTGGTGGGCTGTTATGCTTGGAGTACGTCCGGTGAAGGTTGAAAGTGGGTGGAAACCTTCGGTTTTCGGTAAGTCTGAATACTCTAAGAATATAAATGACTTTGATGTTGAGTAACTGGTATATAGGAAGAGAAACTTTTCTCGTGCCAATGGCGTGGGACAACGATTGGCCGGTGATTAATGGCGGGAAGAGCATCAAGCTTAAAGCCGATGGCCCAGGACTCTATCTGAAAGAGGATAACCTGCATTGGAAGGATGAGTTCAGAGGAAAATTGAAGCTCGGCTGGTACCGGAAGAGTAAGCAATTAGAAACTCTGTCCTTAAGGGATGATAGAACCGAACGGCACTCACACTTTGATAGACACGGCCCAGAAACAGGACTACTTCTTAGAGAGCGGCGCTAGAATTCTTCGTCTAAAAGGATCACCATATAACCTCAGCTCCCCCGCCAGTCCGACTCTGCTACTGCGTAAACAAATGTCCCGCGTTGGCCAATGGTCGACTTCGCTATCATTTCATCCGACTAGCCCGACAAGTGAAGCTGGCACAGCAGTATACTGGAATTATCTAACGTACAGCAGTATAGGGATCCGTTTATCCGATCAAGATCCAAAGAGAAGGGTAGTGAAGTTCAAGCCAGCAGGAAATGGTGACGAAATCACCAAGGAACTCAAAAGTGATGGTCCTGTGCAACTATTTGTCAGATGTGAAGACGAATCTTACAAATTCGGCTTTTCGGAGTTGGAGGATACAGAGAAAGAACCCACTTGGATAGGAGAAGTAAGTGTTGAGACTATGACTGTAGATCCACCAGTGGGTGCGGCTTTTACAGGTATGATGTTGGGTCTGTATGCTTTTGGTGATGGAGAGCCTTGTCTAGAGCCAGCGGATTTCGGGTTTGCTGAATGGTCATGAGCTTATGCTCAATTTCTTCACAAGAGGAAGGCACGAGTAGCACGTTGCTAATCCTTCATGCTACGATGACCGGGCTTACGCTTTGAGTGAGCGGATGATAAATAGATCAGGACCGGTTATACTTGGCGAGCCATGTCTAGAACAAATTTCAATTATGGAATTAAATCCCGAAATTAATGAGATAGAGATGCAGAATCTAATCCCGGACGAGGTAGATTCATGAAAAGAAATAACAACAGTAGTAGAAAATGACAACGCTGGTCGGAATAGCAGGATGGAAGTGTTTGCTGTGAAAATGACAATGAGAATACTTTCAAACAGCAAGCGAGTATTCACGTCATGCCCCTTACTGCTCAGACGCCAGTCGAACGAACTTCACTTCTCGGACTCTCCTCCACGATGGTTCGTGCGCCATTTCTTATTGCATTGCTGTTCGCATCTAGTAAGAATCGTTCGTGGGGATTTTATACTAAATCTGATATCATGAACTGCTTGATTCGGCGGGTGGTGTCTATTCACTCAATCCATTCTTCACAATCACCGCCCAATTCAATCCAGCCCAACCTATCCCATTCCAGCCTAACTCAGATTCACTTGCCTCTCACTCCCCTTCCTCTTCCAATCCCTTGTTCACTCTTGCTTCAGCACGAGTATATAACCCCCCTCTCTCCTCCGCCCCTCCATTCTACTCTTCATTATCATACGCCTATATATCATTGACTGGATATAGCTGGTGTCCTATTTACCGTCTTCCCTTACACCGCCTCATCCTATTTCCCCGCGAGGTTTTGGAGGGTTTGGGACTGCGACGAGAGGGACAAGGCTTGGATAAATGACGGCGATTTGGCGGAGTGACAGTGATGATAGGAGTAGGAGTTGGAGTGAAGATGAAATGGAGAGAGTGATAATGAGAATGATAATCATAGTGACAGCGAAATAGTCGGAGTAATAATGAGAATGAGAATGATAGTCACAGTAACTACATATGCCCATTACCAAACTATCAGAACCACAACCCCGAGAAAGCAGAAACAGAGGAAGATAAGAATAACTAGCCACTCACAATACAGTACAGCTAAGGAGAGATACGGAGAGAATCATCCACAGCGATCGATAACAATACATCATAATAGTTTACTAGTATATCAACTGATGATTTACTGTGGAATACATGCATGAAATTTCACGAACAAACGACAATAAATAAATGTTGAATCAAGAAATGAACGAATAGTGAGAACGAAGAAGCAACCCCTCCAAGAATAACAACGAAAAACCAACGACGATGATAAACCAACTCTTACAACAACAACAAACAACAACACCTACCACCGTCCACTACCAATCCACCCCGAACCCTCCACGCCTTCCCTCCAAACAAACCAACCCACTCCCTCCTTGAAGCAGCATTTCCACATAACATCTGCAACCTGATGGACTCTCTATAGAAATCCCGCAATATTTATACTCCAACGCAGCACGTAGCACAGGCACAGAGTCCACACACGTGCACTCCCTGAATGGACTGATGCCGTATTCACTTACTTCATAAGATTACACCATCCCATTCAGACATGCAAACTCCGATCTATGTGTATATTATCCAGCCACTTGGTGGATTTCATTATTTACAGATAAAGGGGGATAGGATAGGACAGGACAGGACAAGATAGCACAGGGCAGCACAGGATAGCATAAACAGCACAGAAATGTTCTCAACGGGTATAGGTGGTAGTTATTCTCTGACCTACTACCCTCATCATCCTCATCACCCAGCACCACCAGCAGCAACCCATCTATATACCCTCCTCACCCCTCTCTCCCTCCCCCATCATCCCCGAAAAAGGTACAAATCCCCAAAAAGAACCCCCCACCCAAGCACCAAGCCATCCTCCCAATGCCCATCTATCATTGGTAAGCTATGCAATGCACCGACCCGACCGACCATAATACACCCAACCCAAAAACGATCATGATTAAACAAACTAATTCGTAGAAAGCCCCCAGAGACCAATCCAACCCGATCATCTGTGCCGTGCGACCCAAAAACTAAACAAAACAAGGCTAGCCATCCTTCTCTAGGTATCTAGTCTATGTAATTACCCAAGAGTAAGCTGCCGGTATCTTATCTCATGTCCATGTCCAATGCGAAAACGACGAAAAAGAAGAAAACAAACCAAAACGCCGATGTCTGCTTGCTGTGTGTATGTATGAGGTGCGGGAATACAGTATGAATGAATGAATGAAGAGTCGTGTTGAAGTCGTACCACCCGTTGAGAAGAGGGAGTCGATGACTCATCGGAAGAATGAGTTAAGCGACGATTAGATGAGTTCGAAGTCATCATCGTCATCCAAAACCTTCGCAGCAGGTGTAGCCTGTACTTTGGAAGCTCGTGTTCTAGGACTCTTTCTGCCCTTGCCCCTACCCGCGGGCACAACCTCGCCCTGGGCATCGAGAACCTCATATTCGCCCTTGATGATCTTCTCCGTTTGATCATTAACCCATTTCTTCTCGGCCAGCTCTACCAAACCCCCGAGATCGACTCGGTTGGGTGGGGAGTCGGTTCGGTCGAAGCTGTAGAGGACGCCTTCGTCGCCATGTGGACCCATGCCATTGTAGTGGTCGTAGAGAGGAAGGAGATCTAGGAGGGATTTGGAGAGAGGATTTGAGGATACCTCGGCGGCTTCGAGGTATGCGTCGGTTTGTCGGAAGATGCGCCCGCCGACGCTGTTGCTGCAGGTTTGGCGGGGCAGAGCACCGAATGGCTTGGGGGTTACGTTTGCGCGGGATTTACGGTCAGAGTTTCTGCATGGTTGGTTAATTAGCTTTTGGTTCCGGTGAATAAGGAATAGGTAGGACTGGGAAAGGACATACACTTGGCTCCACTGCTTCCGTGGTCGGAACTTCTCTCCCTGCTTTGGTAACAAGCTGGTTACGCCAGCGAGTGGGCGCATACCTTGGCTCCATTTCTCGTTGTGATCCTTGTCGCGCTTGAAGGGTTGGGCATCGGCGCGGATGTCACGACGCTCAACGGGGGCGGTTCTGGAGACGGCAGACATGTTGGTTATCTTCGTTGGCTTGACTGGAGGACTTGGAGAGGTGGATGTTGATTGGAGGTATGGAGAAGTATTTATAGATATGACACTATCTGAGGTATGGAAACCCGTAAGAAGAGGCAGTCTATGAGTTGAGAGGTGGTTGTTTCTTTGTTCCCGAAACAGATCTGGATACACGTTTCTGTGCTTCCGTTCACGTCTGAGGTTGGTTTGTTGGATGGGTTGAGAAGATGTATAGGTAGAAAGAAGGAGTTGTAGGATATAATAAAAACAAACTGATTAAAAGTCGAGGAATTGATTAGATGTAGTAGAAGAATAAAGAAGGTATGATTGAATAAGAATGAGAAGAGAGTGACCGAGTGACTGTTGTGAAAGCTTATCAGGTTGGCTTTCTAGGCACGGAGTCGAGTCACCAGTTCCAAGAGGAGAAAGCACGAATCAGAAGGCGATGACGGAAATGCAATGCAATGCGCTGCGCTTCGAGACAAAGAGTTGGTACAGAACAGAGAATGAATGAAGAGCAAGGAATGAGAACGTGGGCGTGGCTCGGTGAATGAGTCAGATGAGGCTGACGATGGGATAGGTAGAACAAAGACGAGCAGATATTAGATGATTAACGTGATGCGCAGATGATATAATAGAACAGAATACGAATTGGATTGATTTGCAAATGGATGATTGATTGATTGATTGTTTAGATGAAGAGAGGAAAGAAGAGGAAAGGAAGAGGAAATGGGAGTTGGTTGATACAAATAGGAACGCGGTTGACTCCTTATCTGAATCAGTAAGAGTACAGTATCAATACCGCATTTCCTTATCCCTTATCAGAGCAACAGCTTTACGCTTACCGGTGATCGGAGAATGACAAGTTGTCTGAACCATCACCAAACAACCAAACAAATATGGCACAGGCGTAAGCACAGGTTGGGAATTCACGCAAAGGACAACTTGGAAGTGCACAAAAGTCTAGATCTAATTCGTCTGAAATGGCTCACGACCAAGGACTAAGGAAGTAAAGGACTCAGGATTGGTTGATGGATGGGTTGATGATGGGATCCTGGCGGATGACCAACTCTCCCTCAGACTCCCGTTTCTCATTTACGACGTCAAACTCGAACCTCGGACATCGTCATCTTCGATCTATCATCAGCGTCAGCGTCACCGGACCCTGGCGCCTTCTGAAAGTACGGAGAGGCGGAAAGTAATGCGCCCCCTTTACCCTTTGCCTTTTGCCCTTTACGCTCCACCCTTTCATCAGCTTGTTGGTCTGGTCAAAGCCACCTATGAATCTATTTGTACTTGGACTCTTATCCCAGTCCAGTTCTCAACCTTCTTGGTCATTCCATTCAATAGCTGCAATACAGTACCCGAGGCCCGTCCCCGTCCCCGTCCATAAGTTGGCTAGCCAGCTTGTAGCTACGCGCGCGGGGCATATCCTGCTCTTATCTCAATGCTTATGCTGATGCAATACAACATCGCCAGCCAGCTCTTATCGCTTTGCATAATCACAGCATGTGCCTGCATAATTTGCTAGACGTCTGATGGGGATTGCTATTGTCACACCTCCATCTCCCCTGCTCCAGTGTCTTGATTGGCGGATCATGAGGAGCGTTGTCTTACACGTGATGAGCTGTGGACTACTATTCTTGGAAAGTTGGAAAGCCGCGAGCGATTGGCCGGCCGCAGCCGAAACGATTGTGAGGGAGAGCTTGGGGAAGCGAAGTTGGAGTTGTTGCAATCATCGACTGGGGAAGTTCCTTGCTCTGGAGTCCGGGGAGGGATTGGGCTTGAGGCTGGCATTTACATCATGCAAACAGAAGCAAGAATAACACTGTGCTGCTTTTTCCATTGATGATTCTTCGATCATTCTTTCCGTCTTGACGATCTCAATTAGGACAGCTGCTTTACTTCTTACGTTCGTACAGCTCACTCAACAGTCCCACTCGTCAGGGGAACATTCCATAGTGGAGACTGGTTATCATCAGATACTGCACCTCTGTACTGTACTCGGCGTATACCGAAGCTCTAAGTCGCCCGGATGTACGAAGTATCCAGTATTCTCTCCATCTATGCAATGAATCGTGGCTTAACATACTGCAGCTGCATAACGATGCTTTCGGTCCATTGCACCTTGTGGCACTGAAACATGTTCTAACCAACAACATCACCAGGAATGTGGAGCATGTGACTAGTTAGCTTGGCTGACAACACGTGAGTTGGCATGTTAGAGTGTCGCAGCTCTTCAAGACAAGCCGGGCGCGTCGGACTTCCTACTTCTATACCTACGAAGTACAGCGTTGACGGTTTGCTAGACACGCTTGGAGGCTCAGTAAGCCGCATCGGTACAGTTCTCGAACGAAAGAAGCCTTCTAACCGCATGACTCTTCCACAGAGCAATGAAGATCTCGGCTCATAAACCCGACGATCTTCATTCTACTAATCCTGCTAAGATTACCGCTACACATGAGCATTCAATACTAACACAGTCATCACTGCTTCATAAATACCTCAGTGCAGCACCTAGCTGCAAGATAACTGACCGAGGGATGTATTTCACACGTGATACTAGTCACGTGACACTTATTCAGCAGAAGAGATCATACCGTTGCGCCGTCCAGATCCACGAATCGGACAATCGTGAGTCTTCTATCTAATCTCAAGGACTGATACCATGGTACCATATCAAAGAAACATAGTCGTGCGATAAGTCTATCAACCTGAGCCTGAATCCTAAGTGGGGTAACGGACTCATCTATCACATGCCAGCCATCTCGAGACAACAATCACCGAAAGCGAAGGACAAGCAACGTCGGCAAGGTTACAGCCGACCGACGACCTGCCAAATACAACAAAACAATCCTTTCAATCAATATAAGCAATCCTCCCCTTTCCTAGAGCAAACCAGTCAAAAGCTTATTAGATTGCCCTCCTTTCACAATGTTCTATGCACCATGCATTATTATCATCTATTGGATATGCAACTTTTCCTTTCCACCACAGGAAGCATACTGTAGCTTTTATCGTCACAATCTACCACCAGAACGAGATGCGGTTACAGGTTTGCAGAGAGATTGTCAGGGGAGCTGATCGGCTGATGGTGCCGAATGTAGGAACTGATCGCCGAAACCCCTCATGAAAGCCCAGTATGCCTAGCAGGTAGATATCGCATCCAGGTTGAACATTGCCATGCGTGACTTCATCTGTCCAAACCACCGCGATCATGTCCCATCTTGCATTTCTACAATGTCAAAAGATCGTGCGTGTAACCATGAATCTACCACACTCTTCAGTGTCTGAATGAGTGTCGGCTGGCTTTATTTACCAGCGTGAACCCAGGTTTGAAATGCTTTTCCTACTATCGCTTCAGGATACTTTCTTTCTCTTTTCATCATGTCGAGTCCTAAATACTCGCAAGTTCCGACGGAGGAGAAAGTGGATGATGAACAACGAAATGTCAGTCCACGATCGTCTTGGGCAAGTGCTCTCGTGCTTGGGCTTGGCAGCTTCATTATACTTTCATCCTTGGTTATCTTCTTTCTTGGATTTGCGAAGATCGATACAGTCCGAGATGCACCAAGTGACAACTTTTCAAATGCCGGCAGCGAGAGCTCGCATGAGTATGAAACCCGTGCGACGGGCGACCCATATCTTTTGGGAGTTGGCAAAGCCGACATCACGGGGTACGGGATGAAATGACTGTTGCACTGTTTTCACTAATAACAATAGACCCGTCGTCGAGTTGAACTTTATGGGCTATGCTAGCTTGAGTCAAATTGGCACTGGACTTCGTCAACGTATCTACTCTCGAGCGTTCATCGTCGGAGACGTTAGCAATCCATCTGATCGGTTCGTCTACCTGGTCCTGGATACACAATCTGGAGATACTGCAATCAGATATGGTATTCTCCAAGGATTAGCAAACTTAGGATCTGCCTACTCTGTCTATGGACAACACAATGTTGCAGTCACTGGAACACATCAACACTCTGGTCCTGGTGCTTGGTTGAACTATCTTCTACCTCAAGTCACTTCTCTCGGTTTCGACAAACAAAGCTACCAAGCCATTGTAGATGGAGCAGTTCTGTCAATCAAAAGAGCCCATGAGTCTCTTACTACTGGATACTTGACTTACGGTGATACGAATATCACAGATGCAAACATTAACCGTAGTTTGTATGCATATCTTGCCAATCCAGCAGCGGAAAGGGCAATGTATACCGACAACGTTGACAAGACCCTAACCATGCTTCGATTCAAACGAGCATCCGATGGACTGAACATGGGAGTTTTGACCTGGTTCAGTGTTCACGGTACCTCAATGCTGGAAAATAACACTCATGTTACAGGCAAGTTTGCTGTCTCTTGTCTTGAATAAACTCATCATCTAATCCATACCACAGGAGACAATAAAGGCGTTGCAGCATATCTATTCGAACAAGCAGCCTTGACCGACCCCAAAGCCGCACCAGATTTCGTGGCCGGCTTTTCTCAATCTAGCGTAGGAGATACCACACCCAATGTTCTTGGTGCATACTGTGATGATGGTTCCGGGCAAATGTGCACTTTGGAAAACAGTACTTGTGCTGGTATTTCCCAGACTTGTCATGGTCGCGGACCTGCATTCCAAAAGTTGGATTTGGGCGTAACCAGCTGTTATGAGATTGGATCGAGGCAATATACCGGAGCTCAGGCTCTCTACGTGAGTTGCTAAACTATTCCTATCACATTTAGGATACTGATCAATAAACAGAATTCCCTCGACACAGTCGGCACTCCCGTCGTAGATGGTAGCGTGAAATCATTCCATTTCTTCCAGGACATGCAATTCTACAACTTCACTCTCCCAAATGGAACCAAAGCACAAACCTGTCCAGCTGCGATGGGCTATTCGTTTGCTGCCGGAACGAGTGATGGACCGGGTGCGTTCGATTTCACGCAGAATGATTCAGGTGCGCCTGATGCGAATCCGTTATGGGCTGTGGTGTCGGGTCTTCTTAGAGTGCCTACTGCTAAGCAGGTGAGTTGGATATGATGACAATATGAAATTAAGTTATTGATATCGTCTAGGTGGCTTGTCAGTATCCTAAACCCATTCTTCTCGATGTGGGTGAGATGTCCGTTCCCTACGACTGGACCCCAAACATCAGTAAGCCCCTTATCCTCCCCCCCATATCTCCCTCCCCCCTAACCCCACCCAGTCGACGTTCAACTCCTCCGCGTCGGCCAATTCATAACCATCATCTCCCCCTCCGAAGCAACCACCATGTCCGGCCGGCGCTGGAAATCCGCCATCGCCGCCGCCGCCACTTCCTCCTCCATCACCTCCTCCCCCCCAAAAGTCGTCCTCGGCGGTCCCGCCAACACCTACGCCCACTACCTGACCACCCCCGAAGAATACGGCATCCAGCGGTACGAAGGCGCATCCACTCTCTACGGCCAGCACGAACTCGACGCTTACATCCATCTAACCACATCCAACATCGGGTTTCTCGCAAAAGGAAATACATCTCAACCTGCACCCGGCCCCAGCCCACCGAATAATTCCAATTCCTCCCTCTCATTCATCACCGGCGTCGTCTTCGACAGCGGATCATTCGGGTCCGTAGTCACGCAACCCAACTCCAGCTACTCCATCGGCCAAGTCGTAAACGCGACATTCGTAGGCGCGAATCCGCGGAATAATCTCAGACTAGAAGGCACCTTCGCAGCAGTGGAGAAACAGGGTTCGGACGGGACGTGGACCCAGGTGAGAAGTGATGCGGATTGGTACCTGGTGTACACGTGGACCCGAACAAATTCGGTGCTGGGGACTAGTCAGGTGGTGATTTCGTGGGAGACGGAGAGTTATGCTCAGAAGGGGACGTATCGGATTAGGTATTATGGGGATAGTAAGAGTGTGTTGGGGACGGTGTCGGCGTTTCAGGGGGTGAGTAATAGCTTTACGCTGAGTTAGGTTGGTGTGGTGGATGAGATGAAGGAGGGGAGGTTGGGTTGGGGGTAGATGGGAGTGTAGTGCAGTGGGGTTGTATGTATGCATGTATGTATGGGTAGTTATAATCCAGAAATAACGGATGGATGTTAGCGGTGAAGGGTAATGAACTTATGTTATCTTGAGCTTGATTCTGAATTTTTATATGAAGTACCAATCCTTCTATTTTATTCAATTCTATACCTCCACAATCTTATCATCATCCGAATCCGACTCTTCTTCCTTTTCCTTCTTATCCTCTTCCGGATCCTGTGACGCCCAACTCCCCGCAATCCCATTTGAATACGCAGAGAACGGTTTCGGGCTCGAACCAGCTGCAGAAAACGGTTTCGAACTACCAGGTCTTGCAGGTCTCCTTGTTAACGCCGTCATCCCCGCATCCACTTTCTCCTCCCCCTCTTCATCCCTCATCAACACCTGCACCAACCTCTCGCACGCCTCCCTCACCTCGTCGTTCTCAACCCGCAAATGCGTTTCCCGGATTATGGGATATACTTTAATTTCTCTCATCAGATCTCTGCCTTCCCTTGTTGTGGTTAATAACATCAGCGTCTCTACATGCGTTTGGATAATGCTCGGGTCGCGATCGCGCTCTTTGTCTGGAGGCAGCAGTTGCAGATCGGGAAGCATGGCCATGGTTTCTTCTTCGTCGTATTCTTCGTTGCCCATGATGGGGAGGAGAAGGTAGGGGAGGATGTTGATTTCTTCTTCGGAGAAAAAGCGCGGGTGGGATTCGATTTCGAATGCGACGTTTTTGATTGTAGATGCGACGCCCTTGCGCCTGATCTCGGACTTGTGCTCGGTGAAGACGGTGAGTTTGGTGAGTGGCACGACTTTATCGTAGCTTTGGGGTGTGAGGAAGTAGGTCCGACCTTCAGAGTGTTTGGCTAGGTCGGCGAAGAGGTAGGATAGGTAATTGTAGTCGGCTTCTTTGTTGTAGGTGCCGTCCGCGCCTTTCACGAAGAGATCGAGGAGTTGATCGATGGCGAGGGAGTTGGAGTGGAGAGCTTCGGGCGCGGGGCGTGTGAGTGTGAGGAGTTCTTTTATATCGTCGGATTTGGCGAGGTTGGCGAGGAGCATGGCTAGGAGGTTTGCGTTCGCTTCAGTGGGATTCTGGGGAGGGAGATGTTAGATGAGGGGAATTCGATGGCAGATGTGCAGGCGGACATACTGTTACTTTGCCAAGTAATGTGCTGAGAAATTCCTTGTCTGTAACAAGATATTCCAGAACCTCCTTGTCCGTCGACAGGTTTATGAGTATGGTAATCGCATCTTTGGCTATTGGCTGCAGAGCCGTCAGGTCAGTCGTCTGTTGAACGTCGGCGGAGTTGTGGGAGGAGGATCGGTCGTACTTTGTAGTCGCGGACTAGTAATTTTAGATCCTTTATTGGTAGGAGTTGGTTTGTTTTGAATATCGAAGGTTGCGATAGGGAATATGGAACGAGGTTCTCAACGGCTGTGTTGGCGCAAGTCAGTGACTATTTCGAGGGGTTTGCGCAAGAATGTAGCTTGGTTACTTACCAGTTTGCCGGATTTGGGTGTTGCCATGAGAGATGAAGTCAACGAGCTGCAGTGAGATCAGTAAGTTAGGACTGGCTGCGATCTGGGAAACAGATAAAACTCACTTCTTCTAATTCGGTCGGCATATTGCTGGAATTTTGGGTATCTTGATGATGCTTGCGGCGAATGTCTGAAAATTATTTTTGGAGGGGTAATGACGAAAGAAGCCTAGCTTCGATTTTCTGCCATGCGACACCGGCGTCACGGAATATTTAACTGGAAGGGCCTTCCATTGACAACAATTCATTGTTACTGATTTTGATCCTCAAGTGTTGTCATTTAATTTATGCCTCCCCAAATCATACTCACGGGTTAATCTACATATAAGATCAATATAAGATCAAGTGAATCCAAGATACCTTTACCCATCCAAACATCTACACTCCCACAACCCCTCTACGTAGCCTTCTGGATCAGCTTGCCGTTGCAACACTGGGCTCAGAACGCTGTTTCTTCTTATACATATAAGGAATCACTAGTATTCACTGTATATACGCACGGGCTCCGAAGCGGAAATCAGCTATCGAATCAGGAACTGCTACGGAAAAAGGGTCGGGAGCTAGTACTGCAGTGAAATACTGCCTAGTGCCTATGATATCCTGATTGGGTTTTATTAGCCGAATCAAGCAATGGTGTAGAGTGAATTCAATATAAATTCCTCCAAAAAGACAACTGTTGATACAACCAGACTATGTACGTACTACACTTCGGATAAATCTCGAAGTTATTGAGTATAATAAGGGCCCTCATGCCCAGAATGATAAGAATAGTCCAAAACATACCCAAAGAGAGAGGTACGCACAACAACAGCCGGATTCCCCACATGGTTTTTGTTCGGAGCATAAGGACAGTTTCTTTCAATTACTTCGAACTTGGAATTGAGGGGTAGATCGCTAGATAGTCAAAGTCGCTGGTTGCGATGCAAGTGTTGTTGTTCTGCAATATCTGTCGAAATATACATGTTACTGCCACTTCCTCCCAGTGTTGTCATTTCATCTTATCTCATTCATTTCAATCCTTCCTCCACCATTGATTTCCCACATGCCCTACCTAGTCTATCTAGATTCCATCTTGTATAACTCTCCCAGCACCTTCCTAGACACAGCCACAAGATATCTACCATAACTCTCACAAGAAGATAATGCTCCCATTAACTCAGGCTGTTTGTTGCATCTTCCAAATAAATCAGAAGAAAGACAGAAAGAGTTTGCGGGCTTTATACTCCCTACAAGGAGCTTAAATGCCTGGTTGGGTGGTGGACTGCGATTGGTGGTGGATGAAAAGTGTGGTTGACGAGAGAGGTAAATGTTAGAATGGCGTTGAACTGGAAGAGCGCTGCAGAAGATATAGGTGAAAATACAGGTCTTTAACGTCACCTGTAAGTGTAAAACGTCCATAATGGGCTTAGGAAAATAAACAAAGACACTTCTGTGCGAGTGAGATCAACTGGAGAAGCGAGATAATATGCGGGTGGTAAGAAATGGGATATATATATTCTTCATCCAGATATAAGATATACTAGCACTGTCATGCGAAACTATTCCCTCATACCTGCTCATCTTTCGTTTTCTCATTTATCGGCTCCACCGTACCCAGCTTCTTAAGCAAACCAATCTTCCCAATATTCCTCAAACCCACCACCGCCAATGCCAACGAAGTCGCCATACACGCAACGCAGAACCATTCCGCGGCGCGCAGTCCCTGCAGATAAGCCTGCAAGTAAGCTTTTCCCTGCCGCAGCTCTTTCTGCTGCACCGTCTCCTGAATCACGGACGTTATGGGCAGTGGAATTGCTCTACCGATCGCCGCCATCGTCTGGAACATGGCTCCTGCCACAGACTGGTCTTTGCGGGGAAGCGTTTGTGTGGTGAAGAGCCCAAGACAGGGGTAGATGGTGTCGGCGCCGAATGCGGTCAGTGTCATGGCTGGGAACCCGTATGCGAAGTAACTTGTTGAGGGAGGGATGGGGACGGCGAAGAGAAGATTGGCAATGAGGGCGGAGGTGAGTCCGAAACTGAGGATGTAGTTGCCGTTTATACGGGCGAGTAGATAGCCAGAGCAGATGGTGGTAAGTACTGTGAGTTTATTAGCTTGTACTCCTGAGGGAAAGCGTGTACGTACTTCCAAACACTCCTAAGGGGATATATCGTAGTGCAGTCTGTATAGGATCAAGCAGCTGGAAGTTCTGATAACTGCGGGGTAAAGTTAGATATGTCAAATTCTTTGAATCGTAGAAACTCACTAATATGTAGTGTATATGCAAAAGTTTGTGAGGCTTGCAGAAAACAGTGTGACTATAACCATGGCGATTGAGAATCTCGTGTTTTCGAAAGTTGATATTCTCATCAGTGGCTCGTTTGTTGTCTTGGATTCCCGATGATGCTCCCAGAGTATGAAGGCTACAAGAAGACAAACGGCGATTACCATGATGGTAATTACTGAAGCCGAATCCCATCCGGCAGAACCGCCTTCCGATAGACCAACTAGCAATAAGAGCAATCCCGAGGTAAAGAGAAAGGCGCCCAACCAGTCCACTCCAGATGCACGGATGGTATCTTCTTCGTCGCCTCGTGGTGGCTCCTTCGGAACTACGAATATAGCCGCTACAGCAACTGTGAGGGAAGCTCCTGCAATCACGAAGAACACGACCTTCCAGCTTGCCCATTGGGAGATAATTCCGCCCTGGAAGCTCCGTTAGCTTTGCGATACTGCTCCCATACCAATGGTTGCATACCATAAGGTTTCCCGTAACTTGCCCAACTGGAGCTCCGCCAGAGTAAAACGCAAAACAGTAGTTTTTCACACGACCAGGGGGGATTGTGTGACCGATGATACCAATTGCGGTCGGGATGGTCACAGCCGATGCCTGAAAACAATCAGTTGAATGATAGACCGGCGAGATTGCTCATCACATACCAATCCATGCAGAGCTCGCATGATATAGAGACAGATCTCAACCGGCGAAAATGCCGTCCCAATAGACGTTGCAGCCGTGAAAGTTGCTCCAAGAATGAAGAGCAACTTCCTTCCGTAAACATCTCCAAGCTTGCCCCATAAGAGAAGAAATGCGCCTGAGGTAAGTCCATATGAAGAGAATACCCATTGCTGACGAGATTGAGGTATATTCAAGTCTCTGCTGATTTCCGGTAGAATAATGACAGATGCCTGAGCTGCGGTAGTCTGTCGTGAAGTCAGGGCTGCTGTATCTTTCAATATTGCCGATCCATTTGGATACTTACCACAAGAAAAGTAGCACCGGTCAAAACAAGAACCATAGGAGCGACTTGTCGAATTGTGATTTCCCTCTCGGAAAATCGCGTCTCGAGCTTCACGATTACCGGCTCGACACCCATGGGTTCTTCCACGATAGCCGCTTCGGTCACCACATCATCATCGGTAATTTTCTCGCGATCCTCCATATCCTTCGCGATACTTGGCGACATACTTCCTGCCGTCAACCACCGGAGAAGGGTAATAGAATATATTCGAACACATCATGAAGAATTGGATGCAATTGATATACCGGTACCTGCAATGCTTACGCAAGTGCATACAGTAATTCCCTGCTAGCACACCATTATCGCAACCCCACCTTTGTACCCTCATTGGCACAATCGTGCTGTGCAGCGAAGCAGAGCGCACTTCTCAGCAAGATACTGTTTGTGCAATAGTCGGTGTAATGAAGGATATTTTTCGGTCCGAGTCACAAAAGAGTGGCGAGGTCATCTTACAACTCTGTAATCTGCTGGATTGATATCCCGATAAGATTTGCCGTTCAATCCCGGGAGCTGAACTTAGAGCCAAATTTTTCGATCTAAACCGGAATTCCAGTGGACGCGACCCGATTCGTTGAAAGCAGGAATATGCATATGCTCATAGATTTTCTTCAGTCACTCAGCCAGCGGGTGTGTGATTGTGTTTCTTTTTGAGTCTTTCCCACTTCATTGGCAGCACAAATTACGATGCTAACAAGATCAATAGCACGACCATGACAAAGCCATCTCGCAGCGCGCTGTTGTATAGCTCTAACAATGCTGGCAAATGTACACAAAATCGCAAGTGCTCATGAACTTCAAATCACTTCGAAAGCGTCACAGGGCACATAGATGACAAGTTTGTCTTTCTATGACCGACCAACCTAGGCCCTGGTGTTCGTAACCAAAATATCCCTTGCTTCATTCACCCACACAAGATTTCAGTCGCGAGGAAGCTTGAAGCCACCTGCGCATAAGTTCTGAAAAACGCCTGTAGGATCATACTTTGAGCTGACCTTCCGCAATTTCTCTACACTCTCTTCTCCGTAACCAACTATCGGATTCTGCCAATACGCAGCATAATTCAGATACTTATACTCCGAGAAATGACCTGCCTTCTTAGTTGCTGCATCAATATCATCGATCAGCTTCTGGGCAGCTGCCGTCACTTTCTCATCATCTTCGGTAGAATTCCAGCTGTACGAGAGAAGGAAGAGTGTCAAGGGCCCGGAGGAAGTCGAGAGACCAAGGGAGTTGCCGCCTAGCTCGGAGCTCTCGGCCTCGAAAGCTTTAGGGAACGGCTGGATAGTCATGGCCCAGTTGACTCCAGCTATGGATGAAATGGACGCAATGCTTGTATTCCAGATGTTGTAGACAGCTGTGAGCATTTCGAGAGAACCCCCAAATGTTGTTGTAGCAAATTGGTTTCTGAATCCATTAGCTAGGTCGATTACGTGATGGAAATTAGGGGAAAAGATTCAAAGACTTACCGTAATCCTGGTGCTACATACTTTGAGGCCTCAGTGGTGAAGTCCGTGAGATTAGAAACGCGCATTGTGTTCAAATACTGAGGTTTGGCCTGAAGAAATGGCTGCAAAGCAGCTGGAGCTGTCTCCATTTTCGTATACTCAAGGTTGTTGAAAATAGAGTAGCTGTTTCGTGTTTGGTTCCAGGAAATACTCATCATTATTGCCGCGTCAGGGTCGAAATTCTCAAGGAGACTGGTGAATCCTTTGAGCTGAGTATCGATAGTTGAAATATCGTACACTATCACTCCACCATAGAAATTGTCTTGCGGAAACGTACGAATATCAAATCGAGTGACAATACCGAAATTGTTGGAACCTCCTTTGAGTGCTATCCAAAGATCACGATTTTCATGTTGGTTGGTATCGACAATGCTACCGTCAGCAAGGACAACCTCAAAGTTCTCAACGTTGTCGCACACTAGACCTTCCCTGGCGCTGAAGAACGAGATTCCACCTGAATAGAGCTCAGTAAAAATCAATGGATAGAGTGGGATCGTTACTTACCACCCGTCGTCAACCCCCCCACTCCAACATCAGCAACTCTTCCACCGGATGTGGCTAATTTCAATGCGTCAACTGCCGGATAGACTTCCGCCCATTTTGCGCCGGCACCGACAGAGACCAGGGACTTCTCCTTGTTCACAGTCACCTGATTCATAGACCGAAGATTGATTGTAACCCCTGAGTCAATGTTTGCGGCACCGGCGTTGAGTGTGTGGCCACCACTGCGCACAGCAAATTTGACTTGGTGATCCACCAGGGTCTTGACGATTTCCGATACCTCAGATGATGAGGTAGGTGCTACGAGGCATGCTGGGGCCATTTCTCGCTCTTGAGCGGAGAAGTACGAGTTCTGTGCGGTATCGTAAGTGGCTGTGCCAGGGACGGATGCCTTGTCTCCTAACAAGGAGAATAGAACACTGCACTGTGATGGGTGTTAGCGATGTTGAGCATTTTTTGGACGTGGAAGTATGGGACCTGGACACTTACAACTTCTTTCGTTCCTGTCATGATCAAGGTCGAGCTTCTGTGACGGATCAGGGCAACCAATAATCGAGCGAGAAAGGCAGAGTCAAAGAAAGGAAAAGTGAAAAACTTCGGGAAATGAGGTTCTATGTAATTAGCCGTTCGGCAACTTGCAGTGAGTGGGCAGACCCTTATCCGTATTTCTGATAGTCAAACCAACAGTTTTCAGCTTTGAATATGCCAGTGCATGTCACGTACCACGGGCAACGTCTGTAGCGAGAACTCGATTCGTAAATCCCCGCTCTGGTTCATAAAAATCTGCAGTTGGCTCTGGATCCAATGGATCTTACACGACCAAAAAGATAAGTGATAAGTACTACGCCTCAGCTGCTTGCTTCGAGCATGCAGTTGGGATGCAGTTGGAATGCGGGTTGTAAGTTTGTTGTTATGTTGGCTCGTTGATTCCGTCGTCAACCAAATTGGGAAAACACTCAGTTTTCAACAATGCAGAAAGCAGAACCATGTCTCTCAGTCTTTCCAATTCAATGATAATCATATATCCTCAAAAATCCAATATATTCCTCCATAGTAGGGTATAAATAATAATAATACAAAACGCCGACCTCTATAATAGGATACATATAATAATACAAAACACTGAAAATACTGATTCCATCACTAGCTACCCATCACTGTCCGTCGTTACCAAAAGCCGAGTCTTCGTCTAATTTCCGTGCCTTTCTCTCTCTCTTGTTTTTTATTCTTTGCTGAACTACAAACACATTTAGCTTGACCGGAAAATTTGAAACAATCATCATCATTTGCATTCGGGCAAAAGCCAACGCAATCTTTCCACGTCGTGCATGAACGGGATGGTGGAGCGGGAGCGACAGTAGTGGATGTAGGCAATAAGGTTGGCGAGGGCGATGAAGTCGTAGCTGCTGGTGGTGGTGGCGTCTCAGAGGTTGTCGAGGTTGATGGTTGTGGCGTCTCAGAAGTTGACTCTGGTGGGATACTTGAGCTGGACGATGATGAATGTGAGAAGTGCTCGGTCAATATCGGAGGTAGAGGCGGTTGGAAGGTGCTTGAAGCTGGAGATGACGATGATGCTGGAGACGACGATGAAGCTGAGGATAATGATGAAGCTGGAGAGGTACCGAGGGAGGCAGACGTCGACGAGGGATTCGCAGGCTCGTTACTAGACAAAGAACTTGCAGGCCCAGTAGTAGACGATAGACTTAGGGCGCTAGCGGAGGCGGAAGCGGAGCCAGAGAAAGATGATGATGATGATTGGCTAGTAGAAGAATCACTCGATGAAAGTAGTACTGAGATAGAGCTAGACATCGATCCCACTGATTTTTGTGATGTAGGCATAGCAGAAGAGAACTGTTGTGTACCAGATCCAGAAGCCGAAGAAGTCACTGATGTTCCTTGAGAACTGGAAGATGACAACACGCCAGATACGGACACTATTGATAGAGATGGCCCGGTAGTGGATGATGCAGAGGATGATATATCACCAGATGTAGAGGAATTCGAAGAGACGAGCTGTGATGTTTGCGACTGAGGCTGTCCGGATAGCGAAGGACTGATTGCTGTTGTTAAGATTACAGATGGAGGGTTATTGGAGGAACCAGAGCTCAATGAAACCACTGATCCCGATGGTAGTAGACTCGACAGTGGTATTCTCGAGGAGTTAGAAGAGGAAGCTGTCAGAGATCCGAGTGTTCCCCCAGTCGACATCAAAGAGAGATTACTTGACGCAGGTATGGGAGACGATACTCCACTGGATGTTAACGTTTGTGTTCGTGAAGCAGACGTGGGGCGCGATCCCGAGCTAAACAATCCCGAAGTTGCGGTTGAGCCTGCAGTTGCACTAGCTGAAACAAAGGATGCTGCATCATCAGATGCGATACCATAGAGTCCATATGCGTCACCGTCTGCTTTCATTGATGAGAGCATAGATAAGTAGGAGCTAGCATCCACGCTTGTCGGCGCCTCACTAAAGGCAGCGGCGAGCAAAGACTGTCGAAGATTGTCAAGACTGATGTAGTCAGATGGCACCAGATGGGGGATAAAGGCATTGGATGCAGTTGCGCTAATTGAGGACGTGCTAGAAGTGGTCGTTCCAGAACATCCCGTCATAGTAGAGCATACAGTAGTGCATGCTTCTGTACCGCCGGTAGACACAGCGCAAGAAGCAAAGCAGGAAGAGACTGCAGAAGCACTACATATAGTCGATGTAGTGGATGTAATTGTTGGAGTAGCTGAGCATGCTGTTATTGTCGAACAGATAGAAGTGCAACTCTGGGTAGCAGTTCCGGAAACAACGCACGAGTTTGTACATTGTGAAACTGTAGACGCGCTGCAAGATGATGACGAGGATGAAGAGGATGAAGAGGTTGTAGTGGATGAAGTTGGCGAAGAAGTTGGCGACGTGGTTGAACTCTTCTTCTCTGGATCATCAGGAAAAGATTCTTGAGGCGGGTAAATATCTAAAGCCAACCACTTTGGAACTTTGACACCTTTCAGGATAGGAAAAACGAGATGGCACGCATCGTCAAGAACTCCATCTACGACACTACTTGCAAGGTTGAAGACTGCACCTAATACTCCACCATGATGAACTTTCGGGAGTGGTTCGCAATCTTTGGAACTAACAGTAACTTTGACGAAGGTGATTCGAACATCATCATCACTTTTTGGATCGGGGTCTTTGACCACAACAGTCGGAAAAACCGAGAGATCGGTGATACTTGGAATATACAGAGAAGAAGCCGTGAAAATGCTGTAGATCTCTTCCGTCGAAGTGGGATAGTATCCTGTCCAGAATAAGGGTACCTGTGATATTTGGTTGTTAGCAAATTCTCTAGGCCAATATCATGCGAGGGGACCAGAAAGTGGGATAATCTTACAGTCAATGTATCCGTAGGTGTAGGTACAACGAGAGTACTGCACCATATCTGATCCAATAAATCACCAGTACTACATAACGAGAGAGATGATTGACTTGTAGCAATGACCAGGGTACTTGACTTTATAACCGTAACAAATCCTTGGGACGCAGTGCTAGTGGTAGTAAAGTCGCTGAAAACTTCTTGCGTTGATCCTGCCGAATTAATAGCAGAAAAAGAGGCCGTTGTGGGCTTGCTAGGCGGGGCGGTCGGGTTCAGAGCGGACACATTTCTCGCCGAAGAGCTAAGTCTCGAATTCGATGATGTAGCTGATACTGGCGAGAAGCTTGCCGCAGAACTGAGAAAAGAAGAGTTTAATAGAGAAGTTGACTGTGAGATGCCGGTGCCAGATACAGTCACACTTCTCGCCGATGAACTAAGTCTCGAGTTCGATGATGTAGCGGATACTGACGAGAAGCTTGCCGTAGAGCTTAGCAAAGGGGAGGTTGATATAGAAGGTGACTGTGAAATTCCGGTGCCAGATACAATATTGGAGATCAGAGACGACGTGTCTGAGATGTTTGAGCTAGTCACTGTGGTCGGAATCGATAGTTGGCTGGGGCCGCTGGGCGCTGATACCAAAATCGAGTTGATTGAGGCACTTGGAGAAAGGCCGAAAGTAGACGAATTTTGCCAGAGCGCAGTCTGCGTTGATATCGAGGGAAGTCCAGAGTTATTTCTATCCGTAGGCATGATTTGGGATGAGGATAGAGCAGATGGAAAGTTGACATTAGTGCCCGTGGCCAGTCTCCCGATGCCTCTTTGTGGAATTCTCCCATCGGCTTTATATTGCTTTGAGCTTGATACCTTGGATCTTAGTTTGTCAAGCCACGTTGTGGACCTAGTAACGATGACGGTATTTGCAGCATTTGCACCAAGATTGACGCGGCCAATTTGTGTTATACTTCCATCGTTGTTGAACCTCTCTCCTTCTGTAAGGCGCTGGGCACCGAGCCCAAAATAAGCCAAGGAATCTGTTTTATCGTAAATATATAGAATCGTTAACGAGTCTTTCTACGTACCTGAGTTGGAGTACACAGTAGTTGGACCGACACCATCTGGAAGTTCGCTCATCTTCCGTATGTTTAGCCAATTATAAGAGTCGATTATTACCTCGCGATTAGAGTTTTTTATCTGTTTATCCTCGTTCTTTTTTAGTAGAGCATCGTCAGGGCTATCTGGGTCAAGTGATGGAGGAATCGAATGAGTAAGCTAATTGTCTGGTCAATCTTGGTAATTCTCAAAAGATCCAGGCATCATCGTAACACTTACTTCATGCAGCAATGTCGAGCAGAACAAATAAACCACGTCTACTTGTACGAAGTCAACACCATTTCGATACTTCTTCTCATACGCAACGCCGGCCTTTTCGCGAACCTTATACCACGGATCCCACCAAAGTGCCTTGAGTAGTGAATGGGTATAAATCGGCGACTGCCTAAACCCCTAAACTCGCGAGAAAATCAGTCAAATTAGTCTCTGTTTTCCAGATTCCTTCTTCTGAATCTCATTAAACCTGGAAAGGAGCCAAAAAATTTCGTACCTGGTCCAATGCCCATGGACACAATTGCATGACAGAGTACGGCGGAGCAGCTGTAGTACCTGGACCCGACGTCAACGCCAAGGTTGAAGTTCTAGAAAATGAGGTCTTTTTGCATTGCTTGTAATCATCTACGTCCAACCTGTCGAGTGGATCGATAGTACTTTCATAAATAGTTCCACTCTCTTCGCCTTTATCCTCTACAAGTTTGTATCGGTCTAGGTTACAATAAATCACCTGTGTAGAGTTTGGTTAGTTGAAATGATTTGACGCTGTTTGTATTCTTAGGATATTAGACCTACCACATCTGTTTCGCCCAAGGTATCCAAATTCGGCACGAGAAAAGGAGGCTGCCCCGCAGCTGTGGTAGGTGCATAGTTGTTTAGTATGAAGTTAAATGCATCTGGCCCGGATGATTAGCTGCGTAATTGTGGAAGAATTTGTGAAGAGTTATATGGTATATGTGTACGCATACTTTTTATATATTGATAGTTAGGACGCCGTTTATCAACAGCACCTTTTTTGGCAGGGCCAGGACCAACAAGTGTTCGAGGACCAAAAATCCTTTGGGCCAAGTCTCGAGCTTCTGTGTGAGGGAAAGCCCAAGTGCCCGGTGCAGTCCCGGGGGCCCCAATAGCGACCTCAGCATCCCGTGCCATGACCATTGCATCTCTCACTGTCGGTGTGAGAAATCTAACGTAATCTAGATGCTATAAGAATCTTTCGTTGTGAAAGGAGAGGTTGTAAATACCCTGACATGTCGCCCCGTCGTAATACAAAAGCGCCGAGACTTTACCGAACAAAATAGAAACAGGCAATAGCCACTGAATGATTGTCCAACCTATCATGGTGCAACTGTAGAGAGGTAAATGCAATATATAATATGTATAAACAGTATTGAGACGATGTGATGAGTATGGCTTGAAAAATGATTAAAGCAGATACTTTACTTCGACATTCATGCAGCGCAGTGTCGCTTTATAATGATTTTCATACGAGAAATATTGAGATCTATTGTGAGCAGTGACTCGTATCTCTGAGTATTCACCGTGAGTCAAAAATATCGCCCGGATCCCTCTTCTGACACCTTTCCAGTGATCTGGTCTATTCATGTACAGGTTAGCAGTATCGTGGTCCGGAGGGGGGGGAGGAGGATCGGGGTTTCAGCCGTTCGACCTAACGGTTTAGGCCCCCATCGTGAGGCGAAGATTTAAAGGGATTAAGTACCTAGAACTTGGCCTTCAATCTGCATATAGAAGCCCTACTCTAGGGTTCTGATATGATTCATTCCGGGTCTATTAATCCATCCTGGATCTAATCAGACAGCCGGTCTGGCTCTCGATGTCCCGTTTCCCAATGGGCTCTGATTCATATCGAGGACCCAGCTATATGGTACGCTGTGAAAGATTTTGGGGTCTGGAAGAGTTCCCCAATGAGACTCTGCATACCCCTAGGTGTCCGCTGCAACCTATGTGTAAGGCACAGTTGTTCTGGCGCTTGCGATAACTGTTAAGTCTATTGATATTGCTTCACTACTATGTGGTGTTTTCAAAACCTTATCTAAGCCGCATTAGACTTCAGCATAGGATGTAAGGTTTTCTACGCCGAGCATATAATCTGACTGAACTGAAATTGAGTTGGGAGGATGCAGAGAAGAATGTGATAGGAATTCTCAGTATCATTTCCTCATATTGTTCAAGAGTACTCGTGGCGATAGACTCCTTAAGCACTAGTATGTGTTAAATCGATCATAATCCGTTCAACATTTGATTTCATGCCACTCCTAACTTATGGAATGGACAGGCCATAACAACAGTTGGAAGGATTTCAGTCACGCTGTGATGGCATGAGCTGCGCACGTTTCGGTACTATAAGCATCATAAAGATATGCCTCGTATATATTTCGAAGAACAAGCAACCCTAAGAGCGAGACTTCTAGTAGGATTTCGAAGGAAATAAAGATGAGATAAGAGGTCACACGGGAATCCGTCGTGAGGACTGCGAAAGAATAGTAATGCCAACCAACACCAACACTATCTGAGACCAACAACATTCCCTGATTTTGTGTTCCAGTCTCTAAATGAGTCATATGTAAGGCATCGCTATGAAACTTGCATAGAAAATATAAGTATTTTGAAAATAGTCAAACAAAAGCCATACAAGGACTACTTGAGGTGGTTCAGAAAGAAAGCAAGCAGACACAACTAGGGAGCGCTAACTGTTGGAGAGAGCACTCAGGTTGCTATTAATATAACTACATGCAGTCGCATACTTCTAATTGCAGAAATCAACATCCATCATTCAAGTCATTGGCTGCTCGTTACGACAAAAATGCGTCCGACAAGAAAAGTGGTCGAAAAAAACATGCACGGACCAGGTCGTATGGGTCTGAAGCCGCGATAAGCGTCGTAGCGTTTACTGTAAGGAAAATGGGCACCCTGCCCAGCTTACAGTAGTTGTGGCACACCAAAACTTTGCTTGAAAACTACCAAAACTAAAACTAGAAATATTGAGATATTAGATATTTGATATCAATTACTATTTAGTTCAAAAAACATGGGTATAGTTTTTCGTGGAACTTTGTTGTACAAGCCAAGAAAGTTATAAAAGTTGGGTTTTTGTAGACTACGCGGGGCCGGGTGGCTGGCACCTTCGTGCTTACATGGCGCATTCGCTTTGGAGTCATGGCGTGGGTTGTGCTCACAACCATACCGAACAAGAGGCACACAAATTTACACAGCCACCAAAGTCTTTTGGGACGGATACAAATCGATATTTTGAACTTTGCTCTTATGCGACCAAACCCTTTCGTTGATATTATCCACGTCCTTCTTTGACTTAAGTTAACTATTCAAGTCGCAAGCGTGGACAATGGTCTACCGTTGCCAGCCTCTTGACTTACCCTGGGTACTCGAGTTCATTGAGAACCAGATACAAAAGCTTCCCAAACCCCTTATGATTATATTTGCTATTCCTTTTTATATTTTCTTGACTTGCTATATACTACTCGTTGGGAATTTGTGGAGTCTCTGGAGGAGACTCGGAGGTCCAATACTATGGGAACGTCTTAACAAGAATCCTCACTACCGACGCTACTGCTGGTCAAAGAAGGCTAAACAGAGGGAGAAAGACAGGTTGAAGGGGGAGGAGGCATGGAGGGAATATGAAATCGGGAGAGAGCAGAGAAAGAAAGTTAAGTTTCTTCCCTCTCGAGCACTCGATGAATATGCAAGAGGTAGAGAGACCGGAATGACCTGGACCAGTCCATTGAACATGCAGTTAGATAGTCCATTCTGGGCTGTGCTCCCATTAGAACTGAGGATGCTGATTTGGAGGGAGGTTTGTGGTGGGTATCTCATTCATATGATTTGGGAGGATGCATACCGAAGAATGGTGCACAAGAGGTATAAAGGTCACACCGGTTTTGATCTCGCGATGACCGGAGATGTGGCGAAGGAAGCGAACAGGGAGCACGTTGGGTTGGGAAGTGTGGACTTGCTTGGAGCCCTACTTGTCTGTCGTCGAATGTGAGTCGGATCATTCTCTGTCCCTTTCTTTCTTTCTGCTGCTAACTCACAGTTGCAATAGGTACGAAGAAACGCTTCCAGTTCTGTACAGCGAGAACACCTTCAAATTCTCCTCTCTAGAAGATATCCTTTGTCTTTCTCTCACGATCCCGTATCATCAGATGCTTTTGTTCCGTCGATGTCAATGGAGAGCACCAAGGTAAGAGAGGATCTATAACCCTGTGAGTATGTGATAAGAGCTAAGTCTATTACAAGAATGGTAGACGGTTACCGCCCATACCGCCCAGGATCTACAAATTCTCCATGGCCACAGTGTATCGGCACCGACGACTGTTATTGTTTACGATGTTGGGATTTCTTGCAGGAGTCGCATTATGAGCCCAATCAGAATTGTTTTCCAAACGAAGGGCGGTCTTCAATCATATGCTATAATTGTTGGGAGAGAAATCCAGCCTTGAAGCAATGGGTTGGGGACTTGAATATAGATGGGTAAGATATTATAGATTGGGAAGGTTTTGGAGACTGAGAATTAATTCAACGGTCGCGGAAATGGCAAGGGAGGTGGGGGGGACACAGGGGGGTGAGAGAGTACAAAAAGTGGTGGAACTAGTGACCATTGTAAGGTTGCCGGAGGCCGAGCGACCCTGACAATAAACCTCCGAAAACGCTACAGCGCAGATTTCTTGACCTGACATAATCTGAAAAGACTTGGAATGTGGACAAAGTCTCATGCAATTTGTGTACAATCACTAAGGACAACTTCTCCAAGTATACGCATCTCTCGATGCAACCAGGCTCGTCGAAACTTAGCCATCATGGCCGAAAGAACCTATGATGTGCGCTTCCGCACCAAACCGGCACGTCCGACAACCCTAGCTAACCATCATCTAGGATGCCATTGGCGCGTTGAATACTCTCCAGACACCTTACGAAGTGCTCAAGAAACGATGGGATGCCGGGATCAGGATAGATGAAGGCGCCAACGATGAGATGAGAAAGTGTCTTGCTCGGATTGGATACACGGTAATCTTTGCTTCCCTCGAATATCTCATCTCCAGCCTTACTAACACAGATCGCTCTAGCAAGATGATCTCGCAAAACTAAACGTCGTGCATGTCGCCGGCACCAAAGGGAAAGGCTCGACTTGCGCGTATGTTGACTCGATTCTTGCGAGATATCGCAAATCACATGACTTGCCGAAAAAGGTCGGGCTTTTCACGAGTCCCCATCTTATAGCTGTGCGCGAACGAATTCGCATAAATTCTGCTCCATTGTCTGCAGCTCTGTTCACCAAATACTTCTTTGAGGTATGGGATCGCCTCGAAGCAGCAGCGGCTTCCACAGGTCCCTTCGAGAAACCGGTATATTTCAGATATCTGACATTGATGTCGTATCACGTCTTCCTACAAGAAGGTGTCGATGCAGCGATATACGAAGTAGGTGTTGGTGGAGAGTATGACTCCACCAATATCGTAGATCGTCCTACAGTAACAGGAATCTCGTCCCTTGGCATCGACCATACATTTACCCTCGGCGAAACCATCGACAAGATCGCCTGGCACAAAGCCGGCATCCAGAAAGCTGGTGTCCCATCATATACCGTCCGTCAGCCACCCGAAGCAATGGAAGTAGTTGAGCACCGAGCTATGGAGAGAGGAGTCAAGAGTCTACGAGTTGTTGACCTTGATCATCGGCTGATGTCTGTAAATATCAAACCAGCTGCTGATTTCCAACGCGGAAACGCAAGTCTGGCGATCTGTCTTGCGGAAACAGTCTTGAAGAAGCTGGATCCCGAATTCAAGACGTCACCTGATGCTCTACCTAAGGAGTTTGTGGATGCACTGGAACAGGTTGTTTGGCGTGGACGATGCGAGACGAAGGTTGATGGGAATGTTACTTGGTACTTGGATGGTGCACATACGGCTGATAGTATAAAAGTCGCGGCGAAGTGGTTTAGTGATGAGGTATCGCAGAAGTATGTTTTGCTCTTCCACTCTTTTTACTCTTCGATTCTGTTTGCTCTTCCACTCTTTTGCTCTTCTCTTGGAGCTGTTGCTAACCCAACCCCCAGGACTGGACCCTGCATCCTCATATTCAACCAACAGGGCCACCGAGAAGCCGTTGGATTGCTTGAAGGACTACACAGTGCAACCCAAGGAAGTGTAAAATTCGAGCATGTCATATTCTGCACCACTTCAATCCAACCTGCAAATTCTTCCAAAAAAGGTACCCTTCACCTCCTTCGTCTTCCCCTCCTTTTCCCCTAGACCCCTATGCTATCCCTGACTCCATCCATCCCCAACTACATCCATCACCAACTTACATCCAACTAACTCATCCCTTCCCTTATCCCACCCCTCCCCCATCCACCTCTCCCACATCCCTTCCCCCACCACACCAAACCCAACTAACTCCCCTCTCTCCAGATTTCATAAATCACACCTACGACGCCTCCTCCGTGTCCGAGCTCACGCTCCAAAAAGCCTTCGCAGAAAAATGGCGCTCGCTCGAGAGTAACACCAACCCAGAAACCGATATCCAAGTGCTCCCCACCGTCGAGGACGCATTCGAGTATGTGCGGAAAGTGGCGGACCGCGGCGCTGGTGCTAGTGCTCTGATCACGGGGAGCGTGCACTTGGTGGGAAGAGCGCTGGGGAGTTTGGAGGATGCGGATGCTTTGTGAAGTGGGGTGGGATGGGGAGAGTTGATGGAAAGGGGAGGGTGGGGGATGGGGAAAGGGTAGGGGTGTGGTGGTTGGGATTTGAGGATGGGGAAAAAGGAAGAGGGTTTGTTTAGCGGGTGGCACTTCTTGAGGTAGGGTATTGGGTGGATTTGATTCAATTTCAACATTGAGCTGACACTTCTATGATTTCGATTTTTCTATGATTTCGATTTTTATTAGTGAGTTACGGGTAGGGGATAAGACTTAACGTAGATACCACGTCTGAATCAAACACAATACTCGCGCATTATTACCAGAAGTAAGAGACGTAACGCGACGTACAAGTATGTGTTGAAGTCTTTGTGTTTCTTATATTTTATGTTTGTATATGCATTGTTGAAATTCAACCGGGTATTATTAACAAACGCCACCTCCTCCTCCCCGCCATCCATGCCCCCGTTCCTTTCCCACCACCCGCACCCGCACCCTCCTATTCCCCCTTCCTCATCTTCTCCCTCTCAAGCACCTTCATCAGCCCCCCCACTAAATGCAAACTCCCCGTACACAACACAAACACCCTCTCCTCATCGACCGCCACCCTTCTCACCAACTCCACCGCCTCCTCCACACTCGCATACTCCATCGTCAACTGATTCCGATCCAGCATCGTATACGCTTTCGCCGCAGTATTCTGCTGCTTTAATTCCCCCATTCCGATCCCCTTCCCTTTAAACGGGTTATTCGTACAAAACGCCGCAAACGTAAACATCCCCCTATTCATAAACGGATACAGCGCCTCCGTCCTGGCTTCATACCGCAGGAGAATCTGCAGTAGAGGTCCGGGATCGCGGTCTTGTTGATTGAAGATCAGGACGGTTTTCGTAGGGCGTCGGTTTTGCTCGCGCGCTTGTTGCAGCTTGCTGTTCCACCAGAGACGGGTTTGAAGAATGCTGTCGGGAGTGTGCGCCCCGTCGATGAGCCAGTCGATGTTGTTGTCTACAATGACTTCGCAGCGGCCGGGCCATTTGATAGTTTTAAGTGCGAGGCGGAATTCGTCGGGGATGGAGGTGGCTATGTCGAATGGAGGGGGGATGGTTGTAATGCCAAGAGAGCGGAGATGGGAAGATGCGACGGCGGTGGCTAGACTGGCGTTGTCTCGTTGGAAGTCCCCTTCTGCACCGAGCTCAATACTCCCATCCTCAAACCCCACATATCTACCCACAACAATCAATTCCACCTCTTTCTCCACCGCCCTCTTTTCCAACACAGTCTGCGCCTCTGGAACCTGCACAACAGTGAAAGCAGGTACCCCCGTCTTCATAATCCCAGCTTTATGCCAAGCAATCTTATCTACCGTATCACCCAGCATCCCAACATGATCGATGCCCAGTTTCGTAATCGCCGACACAGTCACTGCTTCCGGTGGTAATATATTCGTACTATCGTATTCCCCTCCAATTCCACACTCAATGATCGCGGATTCCACGCCTTCTTCTAGAAATGTATGTAAAGCCATTATAGTCAGATATCGAAAATACCCCGGCTTGGTCTCGAACGACGCGGGGTCTGGATGCGGGGTCGTAGTCGTCGAAGCAGCAGCAGCAGCAGCTTGCGTAAACCGATCCCATAGCTCAAAAAAGTACCGCGCAAACAACGTTTCGGAAATTGGCGCCCCATCAATCCGTATGCGTTCTCGAACCGTCATAAGATGCGGCGAAGTATAAAGTCCGATCTTGCCTATACCTCTACCCATTTCCTTCACCGCAGATTCCCTATCCCGATACTGCCGTAGAATATTATCCACCATCGCACACACGCTCCCCTTCCCCTTCGTCCCCGCCACATGTATACACCTCAGCCCCCGTTTCGCAAACTCATCGACCTGGTACCCCGCTTTGCGCGTCCAGTCCAGCATCTCTGGGATCGCGGAGAGATTCATGTCTTGCTTCGCATCAGAGATCGCGGATACGATCATGCGGTTCGATTGCAGCTTATCGAGGAGCGCGAGCGCGTCCGCGTAGCTGCGAGCAGGAGGGGTGGCCATTTTGCTGGAACGGCGTTGGGGAGCGTGGGAAGTGTGCAGAAGAGAGGCGGGTTGGAGGTGTCGGATAATTTGCAGGGTGGGAGGTTTGCGTAATATTAGCATTTTACATGTTGAGCGAGCTCCAATTGTGGAGGGAGCTGCCTCTTGTTTTGGTGGTCGTCGTGGACATGGTTACTATCGATGTAGGAGGGGGAGGTCAGAATGGGGTCTCGGCCTGGGTCGGGCAAAATGTCCGAATTTATGCAAACGTTCAAAATGGATCTCGGCTCAAAAAGCGTGAACAAGATAACGTTTGCGAGATATTAGGACCTAGAATATGAAATTCTACCACATTCTTATCACAATTTATCCCAAGAAATCAATTCCTGAATCCAACATCTGATGGACTTATAGTATCATTATGTGGCTGAAATGAAGTGGCGCAGGTATCTCGGCATGGAATTGACGTCTTCGGAAGCTGTCAAAAAGGGATAGAACGAGGTAAGAAGAGACCTTTTGATATTTCCTAAAGCTATGTTTTTGCAAGTAACTTAAAAAATCAATATTTAGTAGTGTAAGATCAATAATTTCCCCAAATCCCAGAATCCATCACATTGTCCTATCCTAACTCCCACTCCATTCTCCCATCCTATCCTAAATTCGATACAAACAAACACTTTTCTATTCCTCCGTCCCTGTTGCTACTCCTCAAGGCGCAGTCTTGACTCTCTTCACAGGAGTGACTTTTGGCTGAGATGATACGAGTATGAAGTCGGATTCGCTGCTACTAGAGGGTCTCTGACTCTGTTTCCTCTTAGCAGACGACTCTTTCTTGGAAATACTCGATGGAGGCATATCCGCTGGAGGAGTTCTTGGCCGGTTATGCTGACTTTGACGTGGGAAGGTGGCGCGTCTCTTTAGTAGAGCTACTAACGGAGCATCCGAATCCAAGTCAGAGTCTGGATCTGCAGCGACAGGCGCAGCGTTTGTCCCAACTCTTGAGACGTTTACAGCTCCCAAGGGCGATTGTAAAGTGAGGCTCTCAAATGTTGAATCATCCAGCTTTGCAGCTTCTTCATTGCCTCCTGCAATTGGCGTGACTGCCCTGGATGGGCGGGAAGGACTAGCAGTTGAATGTCTGGTTGGGGTAGCCCTTTCTTTAGAATCGTCCTCTGAGTCCGAACTGATAACTAACTTTCGTGGCCGCCTTGCTGAGCTTGATCGAAGTGTACTGCTAGGCTTCGGAGTGTTTTGCAGGATCGCGCTAAGTTCAGGAAGAGAAGCATCATCGCCGTCAGAAGCGTCGACAATAGGTCTCTGGAATTTTGGGCTTGCTCTTTCTTGGCTCCTATCTGGAGTAGGGGTTGAAGGAGCCGCTCCCTCACCACCAGTATCGGCGTCGGATACATAATCTTCATCTTCATCTTCGTTATCATGATCATCGCTCAAATCCTCACTATCATCAACCACAAATCCATCATCAGACACATAATCACCGCCGTCAGAGGGTGGTTCATCATCCATACGTCCCAATCTCTCGCCTACTGGGTTGACAATAACAGGACGGCTTCGATGGGAAGGCTGTTTCCTTCTGTGTGTCGCCAGATACTCTTCATACTGAGCAGCGATAGCCAGTAGCCTAGGCCGCCATACTCGGTGCTCTTTGATAAGCCATCTCCACTTCCTTGGCTGGCTGCGATATATCGTCCGAAACTCTCGACCTTTGTCCTGTCCGAACCAAATGGTTATGGAGCCTGGGCTCTTCTTTCTGCCGTGTTTTTCTTCGAGCCAAGTGTTGTATTTATCCGACAGCTCTTTGAACTTGCGAATCTAGGCTCGGTTAGAGATGGCTAGAAAAGGTGATGTCGATAAGTCACTTACGTTGGCATCACAGGAAACAGGATCCTCCTCGTATTTGTTGAGCATCCACTCCATATAGTCGTATGGTAGGTCCTCAAATAAAGTGCCCTCATGCATCCCGAACCACATCTCTGTCTTACCAGGGGGTATTTTGGATTGCCTTCTGTCAAGCCATGCCTGTTTTTGCTCATAGAGACTCATAAACTTGGCAAACTGTTGGAGTATTAGCAGAAGTGACGGGTGTAGCAATTCGACAAGTCAGCGCACATTTGGTGAGGGATTCTCGGAATTTTTGCCTATCTCCGACATGATCCAATCCACATACGATGAAGGAACTTCATCAAACTTCTTATTACTATGGCGTCCGAACCACATAATTTCATCTCCGGGGTTAGGGTCGTCAGGGTCGTCAACTTCAGGACCTTCTCCATCGCCACTGTCACTGTCATCTTCACGGCTACCCTCACTCATTTCGATCTCTTCCTCATACTCGTCCTCATCGGTATCCAAATAACGGTCGCGCGGCATGACTTTGGTGAGCGGGATGCGGGTGGAGACTTCAAGATGATGGGCTGGTAATGTCCTCTACATCCAGCTTGGGATAGGCCGCGTCTTCGTTCACTGGCGCCGGCCACCCAGATTAAGTGGAATGTTGAAGGTCGAATGTCAAGTGTGGTAGTGACTGGTCAATTAGGTGCATGCAAAGAGGGGAGGTTATTCAGAGGTCGAAATTGCAGATGGACGGACCAAGTTTTAGCTTTTCTTATCATCAAGGTCATCCGTTGGAAGAGGGGTGTGGCTTGACTTTGGGTTATATAAAATCATGTTGCAAAAAAAGCAATCCTTCTCCCCGCAAAGACCTAAACACATGGAGAATATACCGGCGCACTAGCAGACGCAGACGCGGAACCGGCAATCGAGTGCCATACCCCTAGCCTCCGCCGCTTAGTATAATAGGGCGTCCCAGCGTCCCAGCGTCCCCACGACTTAGCCATAAGCACACACCAGCCACAACAACAGTGCTCATTGTTACTAGCCACACTTGAGCATTTCAAGTTGGGTACCATTCGGTGCGTAAAATCTGCCCGATCATCTTGATTTCGGCAAAACCAGGTTCTATTCACCCTACGAAGTCGCACCGGCTCACAAATCCTACGTGCATGTATACAGTAATAGTATACATATGTGCGATGCCACCTGGCAATCCGCGATGATGGTGGATGCTACTGCTGCACACACACGCTTCGCAACGTTAATGGCTCGTGTCCGTAAGGCTTTCGTCGCGTTGGGTGTACGAATATACTCGGATCGCGCTGATGGACCAGTCTGTACGAAGTACGAAGTAGCACAAAGCAGCCGTCATCTCTGGTAACCTTATTGCATGGCATGGCTACTTCGGGATGGTGACAGAACCTCCCGAGAACGTTGGCTGACCGAGTCTGCTGAGATTTATTTCAAGTTTTCCGCGAGTTCCTCAGAGGAGCTGACCGCCGTGTTAAATATACTTTATGCGCAGACTGACCTCAATTCTCGATGAAGATCAGTGCTAAGTTACCCAACTGTCCGACCCGTTAGCCTGTTGTAGGATACTACAGTAGCAACTGCGAAAAGCTCCTCTTCAGTGCGTTGGCAGTCGATTATTCGGTAACCGGTGGGGCTTCCAACCACCCACGGGCTGCATAGGGTAGCAATGCAGACATGGGTAAATTGGCGTCACATCCTCAGTGCCTCACTGGCAGCCTCGTCTTATTTTTTTTCTTCATCCTTCAAAAGTTCGTCAAATGCAGAACATCCCATCCCAACTTCATATCAATGTTGCGTATCGCGTTGTTGTAGTGAAACCATAGAGCTGCATGCTGTCGACCGTCCTTCAATCATATTCCGCGCAATCCCTCCACTGTCCCACAATACCCTCCTGCGAAAGTTCGTCATAAAAGACACCAATTGATAATTCCTTGTGGATCTAAACCTCCGTATTTCTGTTCATTGTTAGAGAACGAGGCTGTAGATTTATCCTAATTATGGAGAGCATAGATGTGGCTACCTCCGATAAGGTCCAGGATGTAGCTTCGTACGGGGATATGGATCGAGACCTCGCGACACCAGTTGACATCTTGCAACGAGACTCGAGTCCGTCTGGGAAAGCAATGGATAGACAACGGGAGGCTCAAGAGTATATTCGTAGCCGTCGAGCACAAGCAACAGTCGTGGATGAGACAGACGAGGAGGTCATCGTCGATACCGTTGCACCATTTGCAAAAGCCCAGAACACAAACAGAGACACGGAGGCTGACGAGCAGAAGCTCCTTGCCAGCCTGGCAAGCAAGTACAAGTACAATTTGTACCAAGTGCGTTTATTGAAGATGCAGACCATCCCGATCATTCCAAATTTCTAACATATCCCACAGTCGAATTCTGCGCAGACGGGTGATGCGAAATTGCCGGAGAATACTGGAAGTCCAATAAAATCTGAGCAGACGCATCTCGTCGTTCAACCGCATCGCAAGGAGCGCTTTTCTTCGTCACAGACACGTCAAACGTCGGAGGGACATGATCCTTGGCAGCGTTCGCATTCCAAAAATCGTTCAATTTCCCCTCCCCACGGAAATCCCCAACGAACTCCCTCCCCTTCAGTAGACCAAACCGAGAGTACACAGATTACCCCTTCTCCGCCGCCACCCATTCCGACTGCACCAATTAATGATTTTCACCCGGGTCCCGTTTTTCCGACTTCTCAAATGCCTTATTCAACCCAGCATCCCCGCTCCACCTACACCACCAACCTTAGGCAATACCCTGACAGATCAAGTCGACTACCACCTACGAAGTTAATAGCGGAACGGTCTGGCAATGATCATAGTATGTCAGGAAATGGACACCCACCATCGGGAGACGGTAAGGTCATGTATGTAAACTCATCGCGAACACCGCTCACATCTCCGTAGGTCACATCTCCGAGAGATTCAGACATAACCAGATAGAAGCCCCGCAAGTATCTAAATCTCAGTCGCCAAAGACGATCACCCAGTGGGCAGCCCCCAAACCTGCTCGAGCCAATTCGAATTTAGTTCGGAATTTACAAGATTCACAAGTCCTGCAAATTGCCGAATCGCCCCAAACCAGTAGGCCACCGCCTGAGTCTTATTCTACGCACGCTGGCCAAGATGTATCGCGTCAGGGTATGGACCCGAGCCATGAGCCTGTACATCATGGCGGTCCTGGTCTCTGGAACCCGCAACATCGAATTCCGCAACAGAACTTCTCTCCTCCTGATAGTCTCTCCAGTAATAGCAGACGTCAAATGGCTTACGGCTACCAGAACAATGCTCATGGTAACCTTGAAGGCTTCGTTCACACGCAAACTGCCCACGGTCCACATTTACAAGCGGGACACCACAGCAATCACAGCCGCGAGGCTTATGGCATGAACGAGCAGGGAAATAGAAGTTATGGGTATGATAATCATGGGCAAGATAGTTTCAGTACTCGTATGTTGCTTCCCAAACATCCTCACTTGCGTTAGCTTCGGCTCTCTAACATGTCTCAGAAACTACTTTGGCTAACCAATCGAACTTCACACCGACATCCCATGGCAATTCTGCTCGAGGCCATCCACCAGATTACCAGCCTGATCATCATTTCGAGCCAGGATTAGATGGCCGCAGACCACGTGAGTACAAATACAATTAGGTGATTGATAGTTGCTAACATTTCGTGCAAGAACTGCACGGATCAATCTCATCTCCGACCATGCATCGCCACCTCAACTCTGTCGACTGGAGAACCCAACTTTGCCAGTTGTTTGATGCGCCGCATGAGACTCACGACGAAGAGCTTTTCAAAATGTTGGAGATATCTCGAAGTAAATTAGCCCTCCCCGATAACCCAGATACGGAGTCTGGAAGGTTTTCGATGCCTTATCACACTATTCATCGAGTTACATGTCTTGCGCGGCAGTCAACCGAGATGTATTTGGATACTCCTTGGGTTGTGCAGGATGTCTCAGGTGCTGCTCACGTTCACGGCAGTATCGTGGTGAGAAACGTCGCGCTTCATATGAAGCAATATACAAATCTGGCATTCATTGTGTATAAATCATATACCTGTTGCAGCGGCATACCCTTAGGCGCTGTTGCACAACTCCCACCAACAGGAGCTCCTGTCGGAAAGTTTCAAACCACAGAATCGGTGTGCCTGATTAGCGAAGAACTTTCCGCCGGTCTGAAGAGACTGACTAGACAAAATATCCACGAAAACCCGTATTACCCCTCATTCAACATTGGTACGGAGTTCGAGGCACCATATCCATGGTTCTATAATCAAAGAGCGCATTTGGAGGAACGAAGACGTCAATTGAAACCGGAACTTCTTAGTCGGGTAAACTCTTTTGTCGAATATGTTAACGACAGCTTTGGAGAGGAATACGCTATTGTGGACTCTTTACTTAACAAGGGCATGATCTCACCGAAGTATCTGAATTATCTCTATGTAAGTGGAAATTCTATCTGCAAAGATTTTATGGATGTCCAAGTAACATGTGCAACAGAGCCCTGACACGGTCGTTCTACGCACGAATACGAAAGAGGGATCGCGGAAGAAGGCCTATCAAACGAAATCATGGCTATTCCCAAGACTCCAGGATCAATCGATTGCGAATGGAGATCCGATTCCAACCTCAGTTTTGTCTTTATCAGTATCTTCTTGGACTTTTGATGGCGCGTTCCATGAGGATATCGAAACAATTCCGATCGAATGTCTGAAGAATCCTGACGAGATTATCAAGATTCCGTCTCTCGCAGTCTACCCCATGCGATTCGCGGACTCGGCTATCGGAATTGCTCTTAGAAAACAGGGAGAGATGTTTTGGAAGTTGCGCAGAGGTGGATATGTATACTACAGTGATGAAGATGGAGTTAACGAGAGTGTGGTAAGCCTTCCTTTCTGCTATATATTAGCCGTTAGTTCATTGCTGATCTGCTCAACAGGGACAATCTCGATATATGATTGATGTTGAAACCTACAACAATCTGCATCCCGAATTGCGGGAAACTAAAACCCCGAATCGAGATGATCTAGGGCCTGCAGCGATGGCTTCTGATACGCCGCCGGATGGAGTATTCACACTTCTTCTTCCTAACAAGATTGTCGGCTTCAGCATGCAAGAGAAGAAATGGAGTAAGCAAAGCTGTACCATACCGTTGGAATATACTAACAAGCCATGGTAGTGCATCTCGAAGTCAGCCGTATATATCCAATAAAATGGGATAAGGAGGCCTTTGAGAGGTTGGCAGTGGATGATAATACTAAGGTTCTTGTGACTGCCTTGGTCGCGAACCAGATCACCGAAGAACAGAATCCGGGAGTTGGTGGTGGAAAGACGAATGGGTCGATTGTTTTGTTACATGGGTAAGTGGAGTTGGCCTAGTTTTGAAATTGCAGCTAACCTTTTCTTAGTGGCTCTGGGACGGGCAAGACCTTGACCGCTGAGAGGTAAGTAATTGTCCCCCGCATAGCGGTAATGTTGCACTAACATGTGAAAAAGCGTTGCGGAGATTGTCGAAAAACCACTCTATCGGGTGGCCTGCAGCGATTTGGGAGCCACGCCAGAAAGCATTGCGAAAGCACTGGAGCAGATATTACACCTAGGAAAACATTGGAATTGTGGTTAGTATTCTCCGAAAAACTCCCATATCTAATTGGTGTCTGACAAATGTAAAGTTATTCTATTAGAAGAAGCCGAGTTGTTCCTTGAGAAAAGGACTCTGGGAGATCTTCAACGTAATGCTCTAGTTTCAGGTATTGAGTTCTTTCCCAATCATGCAGTTGAAGTATCTAACAACCTGCCAGTCTTCCTCCGCGCAATAGAATCCTATACTGGTATGTTCCACCAACTCGGCAGCCCCCCATTCCCATCCCTTACTGACACACAACCAGGAATCCTCATCCTAACCAGCACCCCCCTAACAACCCTCGACCCCACCCTAAAATCCCGCATCCAACTCTCCCTCCGCTACAACCCCTTAACTGTCTCCCAACGACTCAAAATCTGGAGCAACCACATCGCACAACTCGAATCTCTGGAATCCCTCTTCAACCCCTCCACAATCAACATCTCAGAGCTGCGTGCGAATCTCCCCGCACTCGCGAAATGCAATTTGAACGGCCATGAAATTGCACATGCGATTCGATCCGCGCGACAGGTGGCGTTGTGGAAGGGTGTGGAAATGGGTTTTGCGGAGGTGGAGTTTGTGGTTGGGACGGTGGAGGGAGGGGAGGATGGCAGGAAGGAGGTGGGGAAGGGGGAGAAGCCGGCTGAGGAGGATGATACCGAGGCTGATATTTATGGTGGGTTGGAGGGGGTGGAGGATTTGATGAATGTTTGATTTGGGAAGATTATGTGAGATGTGTTATGAATTATGTATGAATGATTTATGATGGGTGGGGTTCTTTCCTTTTCTTTCGAGGGGTTCTTGTTGGATAGTGTTGGTTGGCACGAGCGTTGAGTTCTTTTGCGGATTTGCTATGTTGTGTCGCATTATACCATTATATTTTATGATGTTTGAGTTGTGTTTTGCTAGATAGGGTTACGAAAAGCTGTAATGCGATCGAGTTTCATTGTGGGGAGCAACGAGTCTTGATGATACTCTACAGTGACATCTTCCTGTCTAACTCGCTAAGAAAATCAGAAATGCTTGACGTGCGATCTTCTCCCTCTTCTCTCAAGCTAGATGGAACAGACAATCCGAATCGCGAGTCCGAGAATTAAACTTTCGTGGCTTGCAAAGACAGGGAGAGATATCTAACTAACGGCCCTTCTTTCGGCAGACAAAGGTGACACATAACTTTAGCGGCACATCAATCCCCTCGTCCACACTTAATCACCGCTCAGGCTTTCCATCAGCTTTTTATTGTTGTACAAATTCATTCGTATGAACTGTACGGAAGTCTAACTCCTTGAATTGTAAACCTTGCTTCCTACCCCGCCTCAAAATGATACGGGATGCTAGAGACGGGCCGACAGCTAGCTATCTCTTTTAGTGGGGTGGCTTTCATCGAGGTCGATCATAGACCTCTCTTGGATGTTTTATAGTTTCGTCTAGAACTTGTACAATGTGAGAAGCAAAACTGTACAACGTGAGAACCAACTATCTAAGCCTTCCACTTCAATCTAGTCCATCGAACTACAGATAACGGTCAGTATCCAACCAAAGCTTCTTTCCACGACCAGAGTCGCCAACCAGTTGAAGATTGCAGTCCTGATCTGAATGATACGTTACGTAGCTATGGACATCGAAGCAGGTTGTTGTAATCTTACTATGAAAATGATAGCAGCAGTTTGTGCAACGATGAGGAGTTATGATATGATAAAAGAAGAGCACCTATACCTTCTTTCTTGGCTTCATAACTCCAACATCTTACTTGCTTATCCACATCTCTCCCTCTCCAAATCCAGCAAAAATGTCTCCCACACCATCATCTTTCAGCCCCTTCCCACCCAAATCCCTCCCCGCTCAAAAACGCTGGTTCGCGCAACACTCCCTCCTCCCCCTCTCTCACCTGTCCCCCACTACTCAAACCCTCTACCTCTCCGACCTCCGCGCAACGCTCCTATCCATCACCAAACTCGACGAATCCACACTCGACCAGTTCTGGAGAGAAGCACTAGAAACCCAAGCGCTCTTCAGTTTAGGACCTAGAGATGCGGAAATCACGGCTGTGAAAGTGCAGATGAAGATTTTGAAGAAGCTCGAGTGGAGACGTGGGGATGTATACAGGTCGAGGGAGTTTAGGGAGTGGGTGTTGGGGGCGTGTAGGGTTTTGTATGAGGACTATGCTATACGTGCTATGGGAATCAGTGAGCGAATTCCTGGAGCATTCTCGATCGTTGAGCAGGACGGGAACTGTGCAACTCATCTCCCAACCGAGGACTTCTACTTGACCTCATCCGCAACATCTCCACCCCTAAATATCCACCCACCTCCCCCAACTCCCGAACTCAACAACTCCCCCAGTCTACCAGAAGATTTCGACACCATCCTCACCGAACTCCTCATCCCCATCAACCACCTCTGGAGCAGCAACCCAACTTTCTCACCACAACATACATCTTCCGACTGCAGACCCGGAAAAGAAATCCCAATCCCGGATTCACCTACGTGTCCGGTTTTCGGGGGCCCAAGTTTCGAGCCGCAGCTCGCATCTTATGAATGCACGGGCAGAAAGGAAATGCAGACGCTGATTTTTGGACTATTGTCCGAGGAGGAGGAGAGGAAGGTGCTGTATGAGCATGTGGGGTTTGAGTGTGAGGATGGGGAGGGGAGGGTTTGGAAGGAGCCGAGGTGGTGGTGGGAGTTTGCGTTTTATTAGAGGGGTGGATGATGGTTCGATTAGTGGCTTGCGTAGATGGTGTCTGTTTGAATTTAGGAGGGATACGCGATGATTTTGGGCGCAGTAGGTTGTTCTTTCGAATGTTATGATATTACGGTAGTGAAATAGATTGTTCCCAATAATTCACTGTTTCCTCATATATATCGGTTAGGTTATTTCGGTGTGGAACCGGTGACGGCTAACAATTCACTTGGAGAAACACCTAGAAACGTACTCAGCGTTGGACTGCACGCGACTGACTAGCCTTTTCAAAAGACACGAAATGAATTATACTAGATTGGATTGCTCTTCTGTAGTCTCGAAGAGATATACACATACAAAATAGCGTGCGGAAGCACTATTAGGTCAGAGTAGCTGTCACGTGTTCGCTTCAGTAATAGGAGGACGAGGATAATCAGGGATCTAGTAGGTCTTTTGACCTCGGGAAATTACCGCTTGTAGAGCACAAACAAAACTCGCAGGGATCGTATTTTCACTAGAGCCTCATTGGGTGCTGCTCAAGAAGCAACAGCTTGCTTATTTGAAGTCTGCTGTAGAGGGGTACGCGAGTCTGGAGCATGGAAGAACAATGAATGTTTACCGATGTGTGCTCTCCCGTCTGATTCGAACACTTCAATCCACAACTATTTATCATCTAACCACTACAAAAAGAACCCCATCGCAATAGACAATTCCATTGAAATTCTAAACGGAGACATCTATTCTGAAGTAAGTCTCACGCCTAGCTGCTACATCTCTACTGGATTCTTCCTCGAAAACTACTGACCCTGAACTAGAATTAATCGTCAAATTCCGCCCAAAGGCTCAGAAATCTAAAGCTAGCATATCCGAACACAAAGACAAACAAGATGTTGACTATGAAATTGGCTAGGAATACAGCCATGATCGTCAAGGACATGCATGGCGAAAACAACCAGCTCCGATCCGAACAAGAAGTTCTTGTTTTCCTCTACACGGATGACAACGTCTGGACAATGCCCCCACATCAAATAACCCGCGTCCTCGCACGTCTCTCCGGCATCAAGATCGAGAAAGTGCACATAATCTTGCAGACACACTCTTGCGACGTGACCGACTCCGAAGTCGATCCAGCTTCGCTATATCAAGCAGTCATGGCAATAGTCAGGAATATCGAGCATATAATGGCTGAGGATGCAGTTATCAAGACAGCAGGTACGACATACGACTGGGATTACCGTTGCTGGTTGAAGATTCTTGCCATTAGATTTATCAGAGAGGGGACTAAACACTCTTCACGCCTTCACCTGGAGAAAATTTTAAGAACACAGTATGATGTTCCACCTCTAGTCGCAGTTTTACCCAAGCCTCGCAATAGAGAGGATACTCCTACCCCCTCCGAGGCGGAAACCGAAATCGTTGCGATCGAAGACCCGGACGATACACCTAGCCGGCCTCACCGCGCAAATCCTCGAAATGCCAGAGGTTCATCGGAACTTCCTGAATCCGGTACTTCTGAAGGTCCACATCATTACATTTTACGGGATCCAGCGGCGGATGCTGCAAGACAAGCCGCCGCACAAACTGGTCCTTCTCCAAGTAGTCCCCACAATCCACAATACCACGCGGCTAGAATAAGCAGAGATCTACAAACACTTCGTGCGGCGTACACCCAATATGTCGCATCAGGTAACGGGAATCAGCCCAATCCTGGTACGATGTATGCTCAATACATCCTCTCGGCTGGGGGGACTCAACCAACTCCGGGTTCTGGGTACACTGCATATATTCTGGCACGTGTAATGAACGACTATGCCAATCAAAATACTGGTCCTAGTCATCAACAGCCACCGCAAGCGCCAGGGAGCCAGCGTTCAGCCCAAGTTTTAGACCATGCCGGTGGTATGCGTGGTACGGCAATGGATATTGACCATCAGTCGGGTGTTAGGAATGATGGAAACCACTTACTTAATCCGGTTCGCTTCCCTGGTGAGTCAATCAGTAGTTCCAGCAGCATGCCTTCAGGTACGAGATTCACTCTTCTATTTCCTAACTCATTCCCCTTTGTGAACGACTACTAAAATTTCTTCCAGCTCATCATAACCCCTCCTCACAGCCCACGGCAACTGCTCCTACTCTCTCGACAAACGCCCTCGGCTATCCAACTTCCTCGAGCATGAGACCCAGCCCTTTTTCCCTCGCACGTGCCAGCAGCTCCCAACATCCTAGTTCTTCTAGCATGAGACCCAATCCTCTGTCCCTCGCATCCGCCAACACCTCCCACTATACCATTTCTCCTAGCATGAGACCCAGCCCTCTTTCCTTCGTTGGTGCCCACGCCTCACCTGTCCTTGACTACCAACAATCCCTCCGTCCTCTCCAACTCCAACGTCAGCAATCATTCCTCGCTAACCTCAACCGCACTCAACAAGCCCACGGATTTTCCGGTCTCAGAATGCCCGGGTCATCTGCATCTGCAGCAGGACATCAAAACGACGGACATTCTCCAGCTTACTTTCATGCTCAGAACATAAATTCAGCTCACGTTCAGAATGTAAACGCAGCTTACGCTCGGAACATGAATTCAACTTACACCCCGACGATGAGCTTAGACGAAAACAGTCCATCCACGCAACTGGTTCCGCAGCTGCAGAATCATCTAATTTCAGGGTCAAGAGATGATGTGATAATGAGTGTTGAGGGGGACAGACCTTCGCCTACTGCGGCGCCTCAACGGGTGCAGATGTTGAGACAGAATGTTCCGGAGGGTATGAGAGGTAGACGGGCTCCGATGGGGTCAGCGCAACAGGGGTATGATATGAGACAAACTCACAGTGAAGGAATGCGTGGTGATCAAGCGTCGAGCTCTTCAGGACCACAGGGTTACAATTTCGGTGGAAGTAGTGGTTCTGGAGTGAGTGCAGTCACGTATAATGACTTAACTAGCAACCAGGGGCAAGGTTCATCTAGTCGGGTGGGAAATAATGATCTTGGCAATGTTGGCAGGGGATCTGAGATGGAAGATGGAGGAGAACATCATGAGTAATGGGATGACGATCTGGTACCTCCGAGGGGACTGCTTTCCCATAGCCCTCTGGGAGATTCCTTGATCGAGGTGCGTATGTAAACGGAGAAGCCCAGCACAGAAAATGATGAAGTGGTTTATATTACGAGTCGTGATGAAGCCGGAGTTTAGAGAACCGCTAGGTACGATACAAACATTTGTTAGATACAGCATAACTAGCCAGCAAACTATCCTCGGATACACAATTATAAGCGCACTATTTAAAATCAAGCATCCATCATAAACCAATCGCAAAGATATCAAGTCGACAGATATTCAAGAAGTGGAAAGACCCCGCTCTTGTCTACTCTACCCCAGCTGCTACTTAGCTATCGTGACTGTCTGGACTCTGTACAAATGAGTCTACATACCTATTTCCTCCCGTTCGTTGGGTTGGATTGCACCTAACTAGAGATATCCCACAGCAGAAAAGAAAGCACGATGCCATGCCCAAGTTAGATATGCAACACAAAATATCTCCCGACTTGGGACGACGATGGTAAATTGCAAAAAAAACATGCAAAATAGCCATCGATATTTTTGGTCCGGATAAATCTAATTCCGAGATGGGGAATTGAACTCAGGTGACGCTTCCATCGGCAAAAAGTTATTCCGGTACGGGGAATTGAACCCCGGTCTCCCGCGACCGTTGCTAACCGGAGTTTAGCGAATGAGAGGCGGAAATGCTAGCCACTACACCATGCCGGATGTTTATTTACTGTTTCATTCATTATTTGATAATATATTACTTAGTTAAAAATGCTAGTTGAGGGTGGGGTTGTGAGTGGCGCGTGCGGCCTCTGCCCACCTTAAGCGAGAGTGTCACGGGTGTCTCCTCGAAATAGAGAAAGCAGGTGGATTGGAAACAAAATACTCGTATTATTGAAGTCGATTAATTCTATCGAACAAATATTCTGGAAGCTCCGAAGGATGAAGATATTCAGCTTACTTTAAATGAAAGAAATTCCTTTAAGACTTCGAGGGACTATATTTTTATTTTTATTTAAATGTCTTTTGCACGTCAAGAACCTATTCCCATCGGCCTGTTTTGCCCAATCCGAAGGGATGTTGGACCCTTGGAATGCGGAAGAACAAACTACTATATGATTCTAGCGGAAATCAGTTTACAAACTCTTCTATTGCTATACTGGACTCGTTCTATCATCGGAGCTTGCGGGGCCTGGGAAGGATGTGTCGGCTGAACAAACTCTACAAGCAAGGCCTGTCGAACCGATTTTCAACAGCACTTTCCTCTTAAAGACTGCATAAGTATATTTGAGGATGTTTCATAGATTCAATCTTTCTGCGACTTACTATATATATTTATAATTGACTTGACCGAGTTGGAGAAGAAAGGTGTATTTGTGGTGTGACGTCTTCGAATCGTTCAACGAGCCAATTAAAAGAGAGGGCCTCTCGAAGGGTTTGACCACAACATCATCAGATGTTTCTTCAATTCTTTATCCGCAGATCAAAACCAAACAAGCACGAGAATAAAGTGTTCACGGCACCGCCTCGATTTCCTGAAGATGGATATCCAAAACGGATACATCATATTAACCAAATTTACCGTTGGCCTAGGACAGCATGATCTGCGGAGAGAAGGAACACCCGGCTCTACATACTCATTTTGCACTTCACTGCCGCCTCATGTCTCGGGCTCTTGAACCTGTAAGATATCTGGAGCCTTAAATTCCATAGCTCCTTCATCAAAAAGCATGTCCTACCTCAGATACTACTTACGCCGTACGAATGGAGCCACTCCGTAATCACATCAAGGGTTTCGAAAGAAAGAAAGACCATTAATCGCTAGAAAAAACTTCTTAGCCGGGCAAGAAGCACCACCAAGATTCACTTTTGTATCATGCTCTATGCTCTCCGCTTGGGTGCTCGAGTAGTGAATGAGAGACAAGGCTGAGTAGTAGAGACACCGGATAAGAGTGATCAACGAAAGTAGTGAATTCGACATCGCTGACTGGCTGAAAGGAATTTGACCGACATTACATCGTATTTAAGGGATAATTACGCAGTAGCTCACTGCAGCCTGAAAGTCAATATCCAGAACCGAGATATCTTTCCCCTCAGTGATTTGCACTGGGAAGATATCTTCAGTGCACATGGTACTTACACGAATGGCAATTTCATACAGCTAGGCTGTGACTGCACGCCTTTGTTCTGGTTGGCACTTACATATGAAACAATCCTTGAATACGCCAGCTGTTCTTCCTGTATTGAGACCCAAGGACTTCTCGAGATTTGTAGGTATCCCTGTACCCCTCTTGTATTGTTCTTGTTTAACAATAGCCAGGTTACGAATTTGATTGGGACTTCTCGGTAACCTCGTACGGAAGGCTATATTCACGCAATCAAGCGCACGCTTGTATCATGAGGAACACCCTCACTATAAGATATCCATGCAACGGACGCAAAGCACCGATCTTTACCATCTGGCCTTGTGCTTATCGTTTCTCACAATTGCAATCAATTACTGCAAGGCTGTGCACCCAAAGACAGAAAAGACCTTTATTTCATATTTTCCTCTTTAAATTTCTTCATATTCTTTCTAGACACATCTCAATACTTTGGAATTTCTCCGTTCACCCGAAGTCTACCAACACGGAGGAGGACGACTGCGCTGGCAACCGATTCAGATAAAAGTACACTCTTTGAATTAATAGCCTGCTTCTCTGCTGAAAGGCTGTTAAACCCGACGAAAGAAGACACAATATGCCGTTGACAGCGACGCAGAGGGCTTTCCTCGATCAGCACTATGATCACTGCATAAGGACGACTAGTGAGCGCCCCCCTAAGGAGAACTGTAACGAAGTGGGGAAAATGTGCAACCCCCCAATCCGTGCGGCAATCGTAGGACGGTAAGTTACCCAAATCCAAGGTCAATTACCTTGAGTGCAAAATGCTGACTGCAGATGGAGATATTTCTCAAACAGGAAGAAGAGAGATGCTGGCGAGCGGATAACAATCCCATTGACCATGGAACAACACGCCTTACTAGAAGAGATCTACAGCGAAACGCGATATCCATACACTGGGACGCGATTTATCATCATGGATCAAACAGGTCTGCCATTGAAAAAGATCAAAGAGTGGTTCGAAAACAAGAACAGCAATCTCGTGAAAAGGGTTGGGCAAAAAGTTCTTCCTGGGTATGGCAAGAATACTAAATATGTCAAAGCGATGACAGAGGAATACGAAAAAGACCCAAAAGGGTATGTTGCGAAACTGATGGCTGGAACGATCAACCTGCAGACTGGCGAGGAACAAATTCCATCACCAGGTCCATACGGAACTCAACCAAAAGGACATGCCCATCCATTGCTCGTGCGGAAGACTGTGTTTCCAAATGGAGGCGTACAGATCGATCTAGCTAGTGAGAGCAAGATGAGACGTAGCTCAGCACCAATCCAAATTGATGCAAATGCTATGATGCTTCATGGTTTGATTCCGAACGACTCATTTTATCGGGAAGGCGACAACAGACAGGCTCAAGAAGACCGCCATTTGCTCAGCCAAAGAAGCGCTAGCCCTCCACAAGATCGACAAGCAGATTTCATTGTGCCTGAGGAGGATGAGTTTACTCGACGGCAGTTCCGAAAATACCACAAGCAGGAACAACAGGTGGCCGGTCAACAAGCGATACACAGGAATGAAGCCAATAGACCTATGAACGGCAATCTTCCTCTCCGCGACTCTTATGCTTCATCTTCCATGCATAACAGCATGACTCACCGGTTCCAGCAGCCAACCTTGCGAGATGGTACGCGGGATTTTCATAACATAAAGAAAGAGGATATGTTCGAGGAACGAGTTGGCAATCATTATCGTAGAGAGACACAAGGTCGACCAGAATACCTCATCTCCTATGCGAATCCTTTCGCGCCACCTATCCCAGGTGCTTTTATGGTGATTTCCCCGGATCACATCCAGTCGATGCGCAGGTTTGTAGGCGACATCATGCCCGCGAACAGCAATTATTTTCATCCAAGAATTGACACCGTAACGATCAATGACGGGGTTGAGTATAGAATTGCTCCACCAAATGCAGGTCTTTCACGACACCCATTTTCTAATGTGGCCGATGGCGCAACTACCTCGAGAGGTTTGTATAATCACTTTCCTAAACCCAATCCCTTTGACGATTCTGCCACGGCAAGTGTCTGGCAGAAGCAATTCCAGGTTCCCAAGCCCACAGCTGACTCCAAGGAGTACTTCGCTGTGAGCATTGATCCTGGAACAAAGTATACCGCCATGACGAAACCACGAAAATTGGTACTCAGTCTTCCATCCAGCGGGGTGAGGATTATGATGATATCACTAGAGACTATGCTGACGCCTCTGACTTAGGTTTTACAAGCAAGCGGAATGAGACTCGCCTTTCCTCAATGCACAAAGCAATCAATTCCAGAATGATTGGCAACGGTGTTGGTGCTGGCGCTCACATCTCAGCTGATGCCCTTCGGAATAACTATCAACAACCAAGCCACTTGATCAACACTATCCAAAACAAAAGAATTATCCAACAAACCGGCCCAGTGAAGAAGGATTATGGCATTGGTTCGAGCAGGGCTTTACTTCCCAAGCCGACCAATACTGAACCCAATGGATTGGAGACTGAGAACAACACGAAGATCGATAACCTTGCATTCAAGGACTTCACTCATGGTGAGAATTATGGCGAGATCATCGACTTGGTTGGAAACGACAGCGAGTCTGACGAAAGCATTACAGCTCACCAAGAAGTACCAGCCGACAAGATTTCGGGCCAAGATGGGATGAATCACAATGGTGTCGACAAATCCAACGGGAACCAAAATTGTACTCCATTGGTTCAAACGAGACGGCATCCAGATTATGCACGTCAACCCCCAGTTCCCTCCGTTGCCACTTCTATCGAAGGCGGTATGGAGCCGGCTGGCTATGACGGTTCCTCGATCCGTCGGGCCCTCCCGCAAGGTCCACGGGCACTTGCAGCTGCAGCTGCAGCTGGGAAAGAGTCTCTGAAGCGTGCTAGACAAGCAGAGGCTTCTTTGCTTCCTGCAGCTTCTGGTGACGAGAACCAAAATAAGAGACTTAGAGTACGTCAGATGAACAATTAGTGATTGATTGGATTATTGTTTGTAGGGAGGATTGCGGATTAATTTGGTAACTGTTTGTAGGGAGCATTGCGGATTTATGTGGGAGACGATTTTATGGTGATTGATTTCCTTGTTTTTGGATGCTTTGCACTTTGTTTCGATATGGCTACTTGCTCTGAGATGAAATATCCTAGGGGTTTATGATACGATGTATGCTACCCCAAACACACTCGTTAGTTCAATACAATTTCATTTGTTACACTTTCTTGAAGCAGTGAAACAAAGATTTAGGGAGAGACTTGGTATGGGGGATAAAGATGAGCACCAAGTCGGTAGGTATGTGCGAGTGTACTGTGATCACATATGAAGAGTGTGCTAGCAATATCTGCCTTGAAGTTTGATGTCCAGAAGGTGTGACTTTGCCGTTCCCAAATGAGGTAGGTAGTCCAGTCTGGTCAAGGGCTTCTGCACCTTTCTGCCAAGAGCTGGAGCATCACCTGACAGTAAAATGCTCTCAAGATGGAGCGTCGGGAGCGCTGAAACACATATCCGTTCTTTCTTGTCGAAGAAGAAGAGCATCGTCGTGTGCTACCTGATTCGGAGATATCTATTCTTTAATCCACCAATGTCATGAAGCATGAAGTCTTGCGAAAACACGTGCTATCTCGCTGTACTGTATCCTGTCGCCGATCTCCGACAGACGACAATGACCACTCTCAGCCGTGTAGTCATGAGCAGTTGTGGAAGGACAAGAAGATCGGAACATCGGGCAAAAAGATCACCGACTAGGTGCGGCTGCAGAGTGTGAATCATTCGGGACCGAAGCAAACACGTCCTGAAAGGAAGACAATGAAATAAGCAAAAGGTGCTAATAGACGGGACAAGACAAAGGTCGGCGCCGACCTCCTTATCAGCTAGCGAGTATCCTATCATAGAGAACAATTATCATGGCGCAATTTAGGGTCGCAATGACTAAATGCAACTCTTAGATTGGAATTCATTGAATGCCATAGAATGGCTAGGAATACGCCCCCGCATTCAGGTCGGGAAATGCCCCACTTTCTGGATGACACCATCCGGGTCTAAAAGGGCACAATCTTTTTTGGGGATGAGGGGACGGCCTTTTCACCCTTGCAGCTTGATATTCAATCATAGCGATGTGAACTATCGACGCAAGTTACTGTTGCACAGCTTGTTGTGTGATTGGGACCAGTCTGCCGTCATAGCCGGTGTTTATAGCCACGAGTTCCAAGCAATAGATACCATCAGCCGATACTCAAACGAGGTCCAGAAGCCATAAGATACAAAGAGCGAAGGCATCCGCCTCACGAAACCAAGATGATATCAAGTTCACTCTGCTTGAAGACAGCCATCTCAATTCTGCATCCGGTCCATCCAGATTCGCATCTTACTCCGCGTGTTGAGAACACAAGTTTTGAGTCAAGTTCAACAAACAATACGTCTGAACCATGGCTCCATCGGCAACTGAAGCCCAAGCCCAGCCCATCGCTGTCGACATCAAAGGCAAGACCGACTCCAAAGTCCAGAGCAAATGGCTAGAAAGCACTGGTGTTCTAGACCAATATGAGTCCTTCGACGTCACCCCTATTATTGGTCGCGAGTTCCCACATGCCAACTTGGTAGAATGGTTGCAAGCACCTAATGCCGATGAACTCTTGCGCGAATTGGCTCTCACCAGTAGGTTCCGCTTACCCAAAGAAAACAAAATGCACAGTGACTGACCAACGTAATGTAGTCTCTCAACGTGGGGTAGTGTTCTTCCGTGCCCAAGACAACCTCACAGCCGAACTCCAGAAGGAGCTAATCCAGCGCATCGGTATCCTTTCTGGCAAGCCATCCACTTCTGGCCTCCATATCCATCCAGTGCTCAACCCAGAGCGCGAAGGATACAGAGTCACGGACCCTGAAATCAGCACCATTGACTCGGAGCTCAACAAGAAAATCTACTCCAAGACCAAATTCGGCCAAGGCGTCGGCCAAGGTGGAGCCGCCAACCTCAATCAAAGTTCTGCAGCATGGCATGCGGATATCTCCTTCGAACCAAAACCCGCTGATTACTCCAGCTTGAGATTGGAAGTTCTGCCTAAGACTGGAGGTGACACGCTCTGGGCTAGCGGATACGAAATCTATGACCGAATCTCAAAGCCTTATCAAAAGTTCCTAGAGAGCCTCACTGTAACTTTCCAGCAACCGGGATTCATCGAGGCTGCCGAGCGAGGAGGATTCGAACTCTACGAAAAACCTCGCGGCGCACCGGAAAATGTTGGAAAGGAGTTGAAAGCCGTGCACCCGGTTGTGAGAACTAACCCTGTTACAGGCTGGAAGTCTGTCTTCCCAGTTGGAGGTCATGTGAGCCATATCAACGACGTGAGCCAGGCCGAAAGTCAAGCTCTGTTGAAATGGTTCCGCCGATTGTTGTTGGACAACCACGACTTGCAAGTACGATTCAAGTGGAAGAACCAGAATGATATCGGTAAGTGGTCATGGATTCCAGAGGAAAGATGCATGCTGACAATGATAAGCCATTTGGGATAACCGTTCGACTTTCCATACCGCTACATATGATCTCGAAGGCCAGGGTGAGAGGTACGGTGTCCGAGCAGTCAGCGTTGGCGAAAAACCATTCTTTGATCCTGAAAGCAAGTCGAGACGCGAAGGTCTAGCTGCATAATTATGTCCAATCAATTGATAGTATACGATAGTATTTGATAGTGGCCAGTCAATCATATGCATGCATTTCCAGACATCATTGCCCATAATGTGAATGAGTCAGACCGAATAGTGATCTTGCGTATATGAAAGGGCCTTCGTCGCTCTTCCTGATAAACCTCAATAGCGATAAATGTCAATGAATATATTTCCATAATAAGACAGTAGCTCCCGAGATGAGTTAAAAGATGCTCGTTCGTTGAGAGACTTCCCACTGGTTAAGATTTGTCTACCTTGAAGTCTGAGGTCCGCGACAATATTTTTGGTCACGTGAGTGCGCGCCAAAATCTTTTCCCCACTATTCCGAAACTTTCAAACAATCTCACAGCACAAACCGATGTTTACGGCGCGAAGTACAAGCCCCCAAGTCTAAAGCCACGGGACTGTCCAATCGCTACGAAATGCCCAAAGCGTTGGAGCGCGATCTGGGCTTCTGAACCAGCTGTTCGCATGTCCCTCTGTTGCAGTTTTGGGCCATCTCGGCAATTCGCTCTCCCCAAGGTCGAGCTGAGCACGAATATCCAGGGACTGATGACAACATCATGCACAACGACGAACGTCCACATATTGCAGCGGAAATCGCAACATGCGCAGATACACATTTTGTTCGCTCCCCAATGAAGCTCCTATGTCTATCCCCGCTTGTATCCTATCTTGCCATTCAGCCTACTGATAAGGATGTCGTGCTTCAGTGCTAAGAACTGCATGTCGAGGGCGCTGTTCCCGAGATAGCAAGACCACCCAGTGGTTACGGTGGCGACATTTATGCTACAGATTTCTCATCATTTCTGAGGGTTCTGGTTTGTCGCTCAATTATGTCTTGTGCGCTAATCTGGAAACTATTCCGTCCTGCGCTTCTTCATGGACTAGGGGTCCTGAAGGCTGTTATCTCATGGTGCATGCATTGCTCTTTTGCGCGGGATAAATCTCTTGGAGAAATGCGGCCGTCTTCAGTGCGCCACGGGTAAATGTATGCATTGGCGTTGATTGAATCTGGTGATTGAAGAAGTTGTAGGTTCGATGAGGGGGTGCTTCAAATCCGGATGAAGGTCGGATTTGCCACTAGACCATGATGAATTGCGAACCGAGACAGCTTTGATTAGCTTCAGCTGGGACTCACTAACTGTGAATTGCTCCCAAGGTGCCAGTATTGTGTGATATTGTGGATTTCTTTTTCTCGGAGTCGGGCCCCATGGGTTTTGGTCTGTGGCACCCATGTACTCTGGACCTCGATGGGAAAATGTTTGTATCTGAAAACCTTGCTATATAAGAGTGTATCCCTACTCCATTGGTAACTTCAGCAAACTCGGGACACTAAGCTCACTTTTCAAGATGTCGGCCGGTAGCAGCGCGGAAATCTCGAAGACAGGCGAATATGCTTCACGCAAGCAGGAAAAAGTGCCTAACGTCCCTCACTACGAAGATGTAACGACTTTTAGCGATCCAATTCCTATTCCTGGAAAAGATACTACCTTTGTATCTGCCGCTTCAGATTCCGACGAGGATGGATTGGCTTTTGCAAAGAACCCCTTTTTGGATCCTGATGTGGCAGCTCACTGGGCGACGATATATGAAGAAGCCAAATATGAATGTCGAGATGTTTTCGATCCGCATTTCACCTGGAGCGAGGAGGAAGAGAAAAGAGTTATCCGGCGTCTTGACTGGCGGGTTTGTTTATGGGCAGTAAGTCTAGACATACCATACACCCATTGAGCCATGGCTGACCTGGGCATCAGTGTATAATGTTCTTCGGTCTTCAAGTCGACCGAGGTAACCTGGTACAAGCTGTTGCAGACAATTTACTGGACGATCTAAACCTGACAACAAATGGTATGGCTGCCCCTTTTGCAACTCGCACATAACTAACTTCTGTAGAATATAACTTTGGCAACGTCATATTCTTGTTCTCATTCCTGTTGGCCGAATTACCCTCTCAGCTGGTGTCGAAGAAGATGGGTCCTGACCGTTGGATTCCCATGCAAATAACTCTATGGTCGATAGTTGCTATGTCTCAATGTGCCATCCAGGGAAAGCAAGGCTTTTATGCGACTCGAAGTCTTCTAGGTTTATTAGAGGTAAGTTTTATCAACCCTTTCCTGGCTCGCCTGCTAATAGTTAACGAACAGGGCGGTTTCATTCCAGATATTGTACTCTGGCTGTCTTACTTCTACACATCGCGAGAACTTCCGACTCGACTAAGTTTCTTCTGGACGACTCTATCTGGGACAACAATCATCACATCACTTCTTGCTTTTGGTCTCCTTCATCTTCGGGGTGTTGCAGGTTGGGCAGGATGGCGTTGGCTATTCCTAATCGAAGGGCTGATTACCCTGCTGGTAGGAGTAGCTTCATTCTTCATGATGCCTGCATCCGCCGTCCAGACGAAAACTTGGTTTAGACCAAAGGGCTGGTTTACGGACCGTGAAGTCTCGATCGTCGTCAACCGAGTTCTTCGAGATGATCCATCTAAGGGTGACATGCACAACAGACAAGCAATCACTCCTAAGAGACTTTGGGAAGCCGCCAAGGATTATGATCTGTGGCCACTCTATGCAATTGGTGTAATCGCATACATTCCTCAGGCACCACCAGCCACTTATATTACACTTACATTGAAGTCTCTTGGATTCACCACATTCAACACGAACTTACTCACAATTCCATACTCGGCATTCCACATCCTGACGCTTCTTGGAATCACCCAACTCTCCGAACGTCTCAACGAGAGAGCATTTGTCTCCATGCTCCAACCACTATGGACACTCCCTTGCATCATCGCCCTCAGATTCTGGTCCGGCACCCAAGTCAAAGCCTGGGATACCTACGCACTCGTCACTGTACTGCTATCATATCCCTACTGCCACGCCATCCTCGTCGGTTGGACATCCAAGAACGCCAACAACGTCGGAGCCAGATCTGTCTCCGCTTCATTATACAACATGGCTGTTCAACTGGGAAACATCTGTTCCAATTTCATTTACAGAGCGGACGATAAACCGTTATATCATCGTGGCAACACACAATTACTTATCATCAATATCGTTTCGATTCTAGTTTTTATACTTACGAAGATTTATTATGTAACGAGGAATAAGATTAGGGATAGGAAGTGGAATGCGATGACGCCGGAGGAGCAACATGATTATAAGATGAATACGAAGTTGGTGGGTAGTCGGCGCTTAGATTTTAGATTTGCTCATTGAGTTTGGGAGATGGCGGTTTTGCTTGGGTATTGGGAAAAGTTTGTCTGTTTACGTGGAGGTGCTACAATCGAAATTCTACATGACTACCAGTCTCTTTAGGTCGTAAAACCCTGCATATTTTTAGTATTGGCCAAGGAGTTGAGAGTTATTTGAGAGTAGAATATTTGCCTTAAAGCTTTTCTACAACTGAATTATCTGTTTGTCGGAGATTTATGTGAGCATTCCAATCTTATTATTTATCGTTCAGAGATGGGTGCAGACCACTCGTTCCTGTCCTGGCCACATAAGGTCTATATAGGTTTGTTTCTAGAGCAAATGTTACTGCCCTGGCCAAATAAGGGTCTATATAGGGTTTTTTCTAGACGGACCCGCTCCTGCCCTGGCCAAATAAGGTACACATAGGCTTGTTTAGGCTACGCACCTACCCACTGGGTGGATTGGGTAGGGTGGATAGATGAGTTGGAGAAGTCGAAAACCCATCTATAGGTAACTCGATCTTCGAAGACAAAACCTCCCACCAAGCTTGTACTTTCTCCGAGAACTTCTTTGCTCGCGCTGTACTGAACATCACCCCTTTGTTATTGACAAATTCCATCGATACATTGACGAGTTCTTGGAGGCCCTCGGATTCTACACCTGTTGGAATACGCGATCTCGTTTTCTTCGATCGAGTTGGTTCGACATTATCGGTCATATGTCGTTTCTTGCTGGTAGAGTTACTTCCTTTCAATCTGCAAAACATTATTATTATTAGGATAAAGATGAACTGGAGTATACATACTGTTCAAGGATCTCTTGGTTTTGCAGTGCTAAGAGCTCAATGGCTTTTCCTATCATCTCTTGTCGAGCTTGGAGTACATCCATAGCAACTCCATGGATGGAATATGGAGTGGACACCCAATTTTCATTAGAGGTGAGGGAAAGGAGATCTTCCATTGTAAGTTCAGCTGAACTTCGGGTAGATTCCGCCATCTTGATTCTTCAGTAAATTGTGAGTTGTTGTATTTGGCACAGCAGTGCCTTAGTACCTTGCATACGTGAGTGTCACGGTGGGGTATTGAGGAAGCCTTGGTGCCTTATGTCACGGTGGGGTAACATCTTCATCAAAATCCATATTATCACGGTAGGATAATATCTTCATCTCAATCATCAGAACCATTTCATTGTCCAAGATGTCGTCGCTCAATCTACCAGCTACCGGAACCATACCCAGGAAGAGGGTCAATGTCTTTCAAGAAATCAATCGAGGCTGGGAAGACGATGATGGTAACTTCATCGTTCGAGAATTTACAGAAGAAGAGGAAAGGGAGTAGGCTGTCATTAATGATTTGACCGATCGAACTGCAAACCATCGGACAGGTTCCCTTTCTACTATCACATATGAAGACCAGATTCTACATGAGTTTCGGCAATCAATGATATTTCGCTATAGGAGGACGAATCGAGAACTTCGCAGTACACATCCAAGCTCGGAAGACAACGATACATTGTTCTTCAACGAAGATACCTCATTATTAGTCAAGGATATTATCTTCTATATTCAAAGATGGATACAGACTACGGTTGCAAGATCGTTGAGCGATACACGACCGAAAATCTCTGGTGCTACCCAGAGACGGACCCACCTTTTGAAATGGATTCATCGGAAACGGGATATTCAAAAACCTATCTTCTCCAATAAGGTGTTTACGGAAGTTACCAAAGGTATTCATCTGGGTGCAAAGTTGTTGTGGGAGGGCAAAAGACTTAACACATTCATGACCAAGATGTATTTTGGAAGATTCGAGCTTCGCCAACTGATTGATTGGGAGTATATGAATTCCTCCTACCGGGAAGTTTCAGAGCAACATGAACTTGCTTGGTGTCTTGCGTGTGTTTGCGGCATACGACCATGCTCTCTTGCAGAGCTCTACACCAGGCCTGGGGAATATTTGATGTGGCGAGATATTAACATCACCCGAAGTTCAAACTCAGACTCTCACGCGAATTGTAAGTCAAGAAAACAATTCAACCATAACCACCATTATGGAATCATATTAACAGAAAAATAGTATTAGCAGCAAACACCGACCTTGGCAGATTCGATCTTTCGATTACATTCCGCTTCATGAGAACGAATCGAGAGGAAGATATACATCAAGGGAAGGAGAAGAATATTCTCACAATGAAGATTCGCTATCCACACGACCCCGAAAATCTCGTCTTATCCCCAACTCTCCGATTGATTGGAATTATGTTACGACGAGGAGTATTGGAGAACATAGTTACTATCGATGATCTCCTAAACGTGGATTCGGCCTTTAGCCATCTGCTAACTCTACAAGTCAAACCGGAGTTTCTAGACAAACCCATTTTCCTGGCATCTGTTCCTGGTGGAAGAGGTCTCAACCCTGATAAACTCCCACTCTCTACAGACGGCCTAGGGGCGTTCTTCAAACGTAGAGCTCTTGCTGCTGGGTTTCCGAGAAACACGAGTTTTTACTCTTGGCGTCGTGGTCTTGCAACAGTTGCTGATCGTGCAACTGACCGAAACACTGTTAGAGCTATACTCGGACATGATGCAGATTCAACGATATTCGAAGAACATTACAATAACGCACTGTTCGATATTGATATGTTTGCAATCGCAACTGGGGAAGTACAGCAGTCAGTTGGCTATGATTCCTATGAGGTACTATACAGAATCGAGTACAGTATTGAACCGGAAGAGGAACAAATTTTCCTACGAGCTATCGTTGAACAGGATCCGGCCTACCTCGCTGCGAATACTCCTGCCGAAAAGAAGAATACTGCTAAGAATGCTCGGTATCGGGGAAGAATCCTGCTAAGGGAGCAACTCAAGGCAGATTACGAGAAGAAAATAACTCTGGAGCAATTTCAGGAACGAGTTCGTAAGCTCAAAGAACCGGGTGTTCTTTTCAAAGAACTTTGTCAGAGGGCACAGCAAGTTACAGAGAGTATAGAAGAAATAGAGGGTCTTGGGGAGGATATGGAGGAATATGTTGATATTGGAGAGAGACTGGGTGTACAATTCGCAGACGAAAGATTCAGTGGGGAGAACGAGGCTAATCGAACCGAGATCAACGAGATACCAGACGAAATAACCGCAAATATCGAGATCGATAGAGAGACGAGTAACAATTCGGATGCTCCTTATGACCTGCAGGTTCGATACTTCTTGGAATGTTTGCTAGAGCCACGCAAGATCACCGATAAACCGCAAGTTGCCCGCAAAGTACATATTAGGAAAGGATTCCTATGCGGTTTATGTGAGCTCGATGAAAGCACAAGCACAGAACAGAAAGCGAAATTATGGCCTGGTGCTGTAGCCTTGAAGAAGCACCAAGATGGCAACTTTCACACAGGTCTTGCAGCATTCTACCGAGAGTTACACAAGAAAAATCCTTCCGGAAAGGATTTCGTCTGTCCTTATCCGGGATATGATAGTAATAAGCCATTCAGAAATGTGAACGATCTCAAAGAACACATTATACTTGCTGGTAGATACATAGAGGAATCGGAACATGGAATAGCTATTCGACGAGATGGCTGGTTGGAGGTTGGTTTCTTTCAGTCAAAGGCAGCTGCCCGGGGAAAACCGAAGACGAGTCATAGGAAAAGAGCAGCAGCAATCGAATCGGAAACAGTTCCCCGTGTAAAACGGCTTGCGGAGTCCCAGGTTCTAAAGGAAGTCAACGGAGTTCCCATTATCCTGTGTGGCCCGAACCCTCCACCTCAGGAAGTAATGGATCTGGCCGGAAAGATGCCTTCTCTATTCCCTATACGAAGTAAGAAAGAGCGAGAGGCCGAGAGACAGGCATTTCTAAAAAGGGCGAGGGAGGATTCTAGCCTGGGTGTTAGATTTGGACGTCGTACCGACGATTTCTCGGATGTTTATCAACTCGAACAATGAAATACGATTGTACATTAGTATAGTGGTTAGCAATTAGCTTGGTAGAAATAATTTGGCACCCCTTATAGAACGTATTCACCACCATCCAGCAATTATACAGATTCTGAAAAGCGATTCCTCACTTGGGCGTTGTTCCATGCTCAACCGAAATAGCATCGCCCTTGTATGATGAAGCCCTTCCATAATCGTTGTGCGCGATTTCCTCAAGGCTTAGCCCATTGGTCTCTTTCAGAAAGAAAAACGCGACCACCGCTACAACTGCATCGAAGACTCCCCAAAGTAGAAATGTACCCCTGAATTAAGCGTCAGTTGTGATGCGATATAAGATAACTTCTGCACTCTAACTCACCAACCAAGGTTCGCGATCATATACGATGTCGTCAGTGAAAATACAAAGTTGAATAACCACTGGGTGGAAACTCCAATCGCAATACCCGGTTCTCTAATCCGAGTTGGAAAGATCCTGACGCAACTGTTAGCGCGTTGCGGATGGAAATGTCGGGGGACTCTTCACATACTCGGACACGTATGGCCAAGGCAACGGCCCCCACGAGAGGTTATAGGCAATGACAAACAGGTAAATGAGAGCTACCGTCGCGATCCCACTGCTGGTCACGCCTGCACTTCTAGAAGCAGGCAGTTCTTTGACGACTATCGCAGTCACAATTTGACACATAGACATGAATACAGCTCCGCCGATTAGTACCCCACGTCGTCCGACTCGGTTTGAGAGGAAAAGAACGAAGCATCCGCACGCAACTACCTTGATTGCTCCAAAGATTGCAGTCAAAAGCAAATCCTTTGATCCCCCTCCAACTAGGAGTTTGAAGTACTGCGGTCCGTAGTATGCAAATGCCGTTGCGCCGGTGGCCTGCTGCGCTGTGAAGACTGCGAATGCAGTGAACACTCTTTTAAAGTTCTCTCTTTCGGCCAATTCTTACGATCGGTTAGTACCAATCGATCTGGGTCAACGGTCGTAACTATGGAAATACCTTTGATTTGGAAGCCTTCGGTAGCTCGTTGCTCAAACTCGACACCTATTCGAATCTCCTCCATCTCTTCCACTGTGGCTTGAGACTCATCCGCACGGATCCATTTAAGACTTTCCCAGGCTTCCTCGTGTCGACCTTTCTTTGTGAGCCATCGTGTACTCTCCTTGAGGGTAAAGGTTCCCAATGCGAGCAGACCGGCAGGTATTATCTGGAGACCAATGGGGATCTGCCACTGTCTAGTGACTGATGGAACAACTTCGGCCATGGCATAGTCAACCCAGTATGATGTGAATATACCTAATTCTTTCATCAGTTCATTACTTTTGCGGCTGAATTGAGTTTGGAATCACCGAAAGTATAGAACCACTGAAAGAAGCTACCAATTTGACCTCGCAATTCTTTGGGGGCCATTTCACTGTTGAACATCGGTACAACCACAGTCGCAGCGCCAAGTCCTACACCTGCAATCACTCTACCCGCATAAAAAACGCCCATGTTGTGGGAGTTTATGGTTTCCATCATTGCACCAATGATGAATATGAAGGAGGAGATTTGCAAGGACAGCTTTCGGCCAAGTCTATCGGCGATAGGCCAGATGACGAAACAAGCTGCAAATGCTCCAGCCTGCTGAAGGCCAACAGCTAGCGAGTTTACACGAGTTGCATGAGCAGTATCATACTTAAAGTCGCGAACGAAGGACTTCATCGTAAGTACGCCACCTATATTTACTTCTTAGTGCCGGCAGCTTGAGCTACTTCACCTCGACTTACCAACACTGTTCATAGATTAGCATAGGTGCAAAATTGATAGAGCTTGTATCACTTTACATACATTCCGCTATCATATCCAAAGAGGAATCCTCCCATACAAACCACGGAGGCCAGCCAATACGCCCTAATCTTGCCCAGAGTTGAGTTTTTCATCGTCGTTGCTTGTTTGTCCAGATTGTCACACAAGCCTTTCCCTCGCGGGGCACGTACCTTTCTATCAAATACAAGCTTTCCACTATGCCTTATCTCCCATCGGATATTATCATCGCAAGCTTACAGCACGCCATGTAGGACTATTCTTATTTGCTATCAGATCTACGAAGTACTGGGGGAGCAACAGGGGCATGCATATTGGCGACAGATCTTCCCCATCTAATGGCTACGTAAGCCTGCGTGCGGGGTACCTAGCTCTACTCCTTGCTTAACCACGTGATAGAGTGGTAACGTTTCACCTCATTATTTTTGGTCTAGATACGGATGGATACAGTCGAATCATATCTCGGAGCAGCCTATTAATCAAGATCGGTTTTCGAGATCATCGCGCACCAATCATAACCTCACTTCGTTCCACCGTCTTACGACTACTTAAGTGGAGAGCATTGCACATGTAATGCAGTCCACCTATGGTGCTCCGTCTCGTTCGAAATGAGTAAATCTTGTGAGCAAATTTCTATGTAGGTCCGGAATGTGAATGTATACTCTGATATTTTTCTTTCCTCGCCTTTTTCCCTTTTCCTATTGTATTTCTATATATTGCTCCTTTTCATCATCTGAGGTCAAACAACACCAACATTGCATACTACGGCTGAAAAGAAAACACAGCAGGATATTGATATGGCATTCCAAAAACGGCCCAACTTCCTCGTCATAGTTGCCGATGATTTGGGTTTCTCTGATCTGTCTTGTTTTGGCGGCGAGGTTAACACACCTAACATCGACAAGATAGCGAAAGCCGGAGTACGATTCACAGATTTCCATGCAGCGGCAGCATGTTCCCCCTCACGGGCGATGATCATGACTGGTACTGATCATCATATTGCTGGGCTAGGCAACCTGATTGAATGGACAAACATATCTGGACAGAACGACCCAAGCGGAAAAATGTCCACGGCACCTCAGCGAGGTATGCCCGGGTACGAGGGGTATCTAAATGAGAGAGTGGTTACACTTCCAGAGATGCTAAGGGATGATGGATATCTCACTTTGGTATGGTAAATTCATGGACCAGCTTTCTTACCAGATGCTAACATTGATTTAGATGGCTGGAAAATGGCATCTTGGTCTAACACCCGAAAGGAGTCCCAAAGCACGTGGGTTTGAGCGAAGTTTTGCTCATCTACCTGCATGCAGCAATCATTACGGTTACGAACCACAACTCCAAGCACCTGATCAGATTCCAGAATTTATGACTATGAGTTTTATCGCCTTGCATAGTGAGGATGGTGAGTATGTGAAGAAGCTACCTGATGGCTGGTATTCTAGCAATGGATATGGAGATAAGATGTTGGAATATCTCAAAGAACGGAACGAAAAAAAGGATGAGAGACCCTTCTTCGGTTATTTTCCATTCACGGCTCCACATTGGCCACTTCAAGCACCTCCCGAGTACGTTGCGAAGTACAAAGGCGTATATGACGATGGACCTGATGTTCTCCGTGAGCGACGTCTTCAGCGTCTCAAGGATCTCGGAATGATATCCCAAGACGTCGAGCCTCACCCCGTCGTAGCAGACGAAGTCAAAGAATGGGCCGATCTAACCGACACCGAGCGTGCCAAATCCTGTCGCGCCATGGAAGTATTCGCCGCCATGGTCGAATGCATCGACCATAACGTCGGAAAAGTAGTCTCCTACCTCGAAAAGACCGGCGAACTAGACAACACCTTCGTATGTTTCATGTCCGACAACGGAGCCGAAGGCGCTGCATACGAAGCATATCCCATCGTTCAAGGAAGCATGTTGCAGCATCTGCAGAAATACTACAACAACAGTCTGGAGAATCTCGGCAATGGCGACTCCTTTATTTGGTACGGACCGCGCTGGGCACAAGCTGCCACTGCACCCAGTCGATTATACAAAGCATACACAACCGAAGGTGGTGTACGAGTTCCATTCCTTGCGAAATTTCCGGCTGGGGTGAGCGCGGATCAGCACGAGAATACTATCACCCATCAGTTTGCTACAGTAATGGATCTCGCGCCTAGTATATTAGAGATGGCCGGCGTGAAGCATCCTGCACCCACCTACCAAAATCGCGAAGTTGTTCCCATGCGCGGGAAATCTATGGTCCCCTTTATCCGTGGATCTTCGCCTAGGATCCATGAGGAGGACTTCATATCTGGCTGGGAAACGTGCGGCCGGGCAGCAGTACGTAAAGGGCCGTACAAAATCGTCTTCATACCGAAACCGAAAGGGCCGGAAAAATGGCAGCTGTACAATCTAGACAGCGATCCTGGCGAGATCCATGATCTTGCTGAGAAAGAGCCGGAAAAATTGGATGAGCTCCTGAAATTGTGGGATCAGTATGTGTTGGAGACAGGTGTGGTGCCGCTGGCGCCCGAACTTGGGAACTGGCTGAAGGCGACAGAGGAACAGATGCCGGAGAATGTCTGGATGGAGTACGAGTATTGGAAAGACGGGGCAAGGGACAGACCGGAAGAGTTCAGGAGGAAAGTTCCTAGGTTTGAAAGAGTTGTGAAAGGGTTCTAAAAATAGTATTTGCAAGCTAAGATCCCAATCCAACTTCAATCCGCGAACTGATCAAACCACTTTTTTATGGGTATATATACATTGAAATTATAGCATTTAACATGCATAACTGATGCTTGTGCTATTAGAATTTAAGTATGCTTTAAATTGAGATTTCCCACACTTCAATGCTGTTACGAAAGCCTCCGTATTAACTGATATCTCAGATTAGCTTCATTCCCCTGGACCATCTCAGGAACCGACTTACTCTGTGCACCAGCAGGATTCGTGTGCGTATTATCATTCGGATAATACGTCTTCGCCACCGTCGGACCAAGAGCCTGCCATCTATTCACCGCGTACTTCGTATGATCCACATACGCAACCGAAGTTTGAGCAGCAACCTGCGCGCCTCATTAGTTCACATCTTCACACATCCGCTCCGGAAAAGAAAGCCTTCTCACCTCCTGCGCATAAACCGCAAATGGCCAAGTAGACTGCAAAGTATTTCCCGTCCAGTAATTCCTCGGCACCATCCCGCTCAATATCGGAGTCGCATCCTTCGCTTTCACATCCGCAATCATCTTTCTCAAGTACCAACCAAATGAATACACAGTCTCCGACGCCCCAGTGCTGGTCGTAACCACTACGGAATCATTGCCGATACCCGGGAGCGTGGCCCGGTCAGCGGTGTCAGTCGTAGGGTCGCCGTCGTCGTTGTGGCCCATTTCTATGATGACGTAGTCTCCGGCATTGGTGGAGTTCAGCAGGCTGGCCCAGCGTCCTTCATTGATGAAGGAGCGCGTGCTGCGTCCGTTGCGGGCGAGGTTAGATACGCCGATGGAGAGGTAGTTGTGGATGTAGTAGCCCCAGCTGGAGAGTGTTAGTGCGGACTTAGAGGGGAATTTGAGGGGGGAAGTAAGGTTACCCTTGAAGATTGGTTGTTGCCGGATCATAGTTTGCGGTCGTGCTGTCTGAGCAGATGAGGACTTTTGTCGCCGCTTGGACGGTGCTTGCTGCCAAGAGGGACAACAGAGGTACAAGGAGCTGCATTTTGGAAATGGTTGAGGTTCCTGGAATGTGTGAGTGTGAGAAGAAGTGGGCTCAGAAACATGAAGTAATGTATTGGAGGCTGTCCAGATGCAATTATATATGAAGAAAAGAGAGGATGATCCTTTCCAACTCTGCGCATAAAGCAATCTCTACCGCATTCCGCAAAATCATGCGATTCAACACCCAAAAGCCAACCTCCCCTATTGTAAAATGACATAGGGAAAAACCTCCGCAATGTCTACTTCAAACGTATTATTTCGTGTAGCATCGCCTAATAATGCCTTTCATGAACTATATTAAAATAGCATTGGTGGAATTGGCGTTTCAATTGTATGAAAACGAAAGGTTAAGTTGCGGAGAACCCATAAACTTTCACCCGAATTCCCGGATCTTCAAGATCGTAATTATTCTTCCCATTGACCTTAGGCGGCTCTGCCCGGGCAGCGTTGAATTCCACCTCTCTCAGCAGAACCATTCGTCCGAAATGAAGCACATTTTGCATAGAAACTGAAGTCATAAGGACTTCTTGTGTGATGATATCATAAATAACTTCCGCAAGTATTCTTACCCAACCGCCAAGCCGCTACTCAAATTGCGGGGAACCCCTGAACCTTCCACAATGGCTCGACACCGGGTGCCTGGTCGTTCGAAAGCAACTTTTCTGACCGATTTATCCGCTCCGATCTACCCGTCGTTATGGTCGAACTTTGAAGTAAAGTATGACTTGCATTGACAAGAAAGATACTATGCATAGGAGCCTCATTTTGTCTTGGGGCTGAGCCGCTTTAGATAACGATACTCTTGGCTACAGGGCATACAATGTTAACCTAAAGCAGTCTAGACTCACCTTGAGTCTTCATCCACTCCAATGCAGATACGAATACCAAGAAAGTGTACTTTCAATATCGTCTTTTCGCCAAGTTGCATGTGTTCACTCGAACATCAGATGCCAAGCAACAATTGCTAGGGTTTTTGGTGGGGGGGTGGGGTCATAGGCTGCTTGTAACTTTGCTCCCCAAGATAGACCGACATATAGGCGTCCTCCTTTTAGTGGTGGAAAAAGTGTATAAGCCCAGAAGCTTGGCATTCCACAAGCCCTATATCCGACAGTCCGCATAATATACTGTTATCGCTGGCGATGTTTGCTTCAGCTTGGCGAGCTCATGATTGCAAACGGATAAACTTGGTTCCGACAGAGTCTCTCTGACTTGGCTATACGCAGCCAAGATATCACTGGCAGCAAATCTGGCGTGGCTATTACGAGAGGAAATGCTGCGTTAAAGATCAGAACCATGCTCCTGCTCAGATCTCACGGGTTTAAATTCTTCTTGTTTCCAGATCTGCAAAGCCCTATCACATCTCCATCATCGCCAACATGAAGACCACCACTTTCCTCCAGCTTCTCGCAGCACCCCTCGCCTACGCTGCCACCCTCAATGTCGGATCAGGAAAGACCTACAGCACAGTCAGTTACCCTACTTCCATGTCATCCGTTATCCTAACAGCAATCAGATCACAGCAGCATACAATGCCGCTGCAGCAGGCGACACCATCTATGTGTATCCCGGCACGTATAAAGAGAAACTTACTATCTCCAAGAACGACATAACTCTCAAAGGTTCCGCATACCCAAGCACCAATCCCGCCGACAACGATGCTGAGCTCATATACGCCACGTATGCCAGCGCTGTGGGAAGCAACGATGCCAGCGCCACGCTGCTCATTACCGGAAGCGGGTTCAAGATGTACAATATGGTAACTCTTCCTTCCTTCCTTTCTCTCCGGAACTTCAGCTAACAGATCCCAGAATGTCACCAACTCCGCTGGAAACGTTTCCCAAGCCGTAGCTCTCTCATCCACCGGCGCAAACCACGGCTTCTACGCCTGTGGACTGAAGGGCTGGCAAGACACCCTGTATGCTCATACCGGGAGTCAGTTCTTTAGCCGCTGCTACATCGAGGGCGCGGTTGATTTCATCTTTGGCATCACGGGTCAGAGTTGGTTCCAAGGTTGCACACTTGGGGTCTTGCGGAGCGCGTATGTGTTTCTTCTGCAACTTTGCTTCAATTCCGAGCTTAGGTCCTGGTGGATGAAAGAGAGATGATAGCTAACGTGAAATAGGAGCGTTATCACAGCGCAAGGGCGTACGAGCAGTAGCACTACCGGGTATTTTGTGTTTGACAAGGCGTAAGTACACCTTCTGCAAGTAGAGTCCTTTACAGCGCTAACTTCCCGCAGCAAGGTGATTGTCGGTCCCGGCGGAGCAAGTGCCGCAAAGGGATCTTCATTCCTCGGACGACCCTGGGGCGACTATGCGCGTGTAGTGTTCCAGAATTCGAACTTAGGAAACGTCATCACGGCTGCTGGATGGCAAGGTGAGTCACCCTTGTCCCTAAATATTATTCTCAGGGAAGCCAGATAACTGACAGACTTGCGTGATAGCGTGGAACTCGGCTCAGGATACAAGCAATGTCTACTTTGCGGAGTATGCAAACACCAACGGAGCAGGCACCCGTGTATCTTTCGCGAAGACGTTGAGTAGCGCAGTGGGCATCTCGACGATTTTGTCAAACTATGCGAGTTGGGTTGATAGTGCCTACTTAGGCCTTAGCGCTCCATAATTGGGGGTGCTCATTCATAAATCAATTCGAGCTTTGAATATGAGCTTCAGTCCCAATTGCCTAATGACAGCTGTCTATGTGAGATCCTGAACCACTCCTACATCACGGGATGCAGTAATTCATAGACCGGACCGACCTCTCCGAAGATGGTTCTCTTTGTTCAATTGTAACTGAGCATTCACAAAATGTTCAGCAAGTTTTGAAATTGAGCTCTCAAAGTATGGGTTAAGAACAATCCTTGAAATAACAAAGACATCCACCAGAGACTGCATCAAATCGTTCGTATGCCGTGATCTGAACTCGGAATCCTTCTGGTTCAACAATTTTTCCAACAGAAGATAGATATTGGCTTCCTCCAAAAGCAATGCAGATAACAGAAAGCCACCTTTCGAGATTTTCCAGACGCAGACCGAATAGGTTACATTATGCACTCCCTAACGCTCCATGAATAGACGCACACCGTCGCCCACGAAACCTTAGGATATTTTTTCGCGGCGTAAGTAAACCGTATACTCAAACCCAATAGTAATTCGACGCCATTTCCACTCCAATGGATGCTCATTCAACAATTTCCACACCTGCTGTCCTTCAACCTCTTCGTTTCCAGCAATAACTTCAAGGATCAAAACCTCTAGATCTGGCGTATACCAATGCCAATTCGACAGGAACGTGCGGAGAAGTTCTGCATAGTCCTGATCGAACCACTTCATGCAATTGGTTTCGCGTAATTTCTCTACCAGATGGAGTTTCTTGAGGCTCCGTGGCAACAGTGCGCCGAGATTTGGTATGATCTTACCCTGTGAGAAGTCTGGACGCCCCAGCAGAATCGTTGCCCATATTTCTAAGGAAACGAGCGAAGTAAAATCTTGCAGGGCAACCAGTCTACCACATATCATGTTGCTCGCCGGTAGTAAATGGGCAGACCTCCCGTAGTTGCGGAACCACCGAATATTGATTCTGAGATGTTCCAGAGTCGACTGGACGTGAGATAAGGACCAGATAAATGCCTCCCCGAAAAGAATCCACGTCGCGCATTGGAAGGTGGCATGTGTAATCAAAACTCTTTAAGTTTGGCATAGCCATTAGGAGTTCGCCTACCCGATCGACTCCCTGTTTTCCGTGTACATATGACAGTACTAATTTGGAGAGAAAAGGTAAGGTGTATGTGACCCCGTTTGGCTCGTGAAACCAATCCAACGCCTTACTGAGAGAGATCCTGACGGATTTCAGATGAGCACAGCGCTTCAATAGAGAAAAGGTAGATAATTCCAAGGGAAAGCCGGGGTTGTCACGAAGACCAACGTCTAAACTTTCGAGATGGTTCCATCTGAAGGTAGTTACAGGAGTCACGATGAATATCTCAGGACGAAGAATATGCCAAAATGCACTAGCGATATCAGAACGACTGCCTATCCTCAGGACTTCTTCGGCGAGTTTCAGGGCTTTGAGCTCCGGCAACATCCACATGATGAAGGCTGCGGCAGCGAAAGGATCACCTTCAATGACCCTCCGGAACCACGCGTTCCCTTCCACGTATTCTGGTTCTAGTGCATGCTCGAGCAACACTCTAATGGCAGGATCCAATGCGGGCTCAGGGAAATATGTGGTTATATAAGGGGGACCAAACTCATCAGGCTCGTTACGTTGCATGATGAAGTTTTTGACGAGAGGCGGTAAACCAGGATTTCGGAACAAACTTTGCAGCAGGAGATACATTGTGGGGTTTTTGAGAGAGACTTCCAATGCGATAGTGTTGTAAAGAACCCGCTGCGCATAAATGTGTAGGCGCTTGCAGGTGGTCGAAAGACGGGCCAAGTCGCTTTTATCCTGAACACTTTCAATTATCTGAACCAGAAGCTCCAATGGAAGTCGGTGTATGATGCTCTCTGGCGGGTTGATTAAATCTGTCATGATGACTTATAATCAGAGAGACTCGTGGATAGTCAAGTTCTGAAAGCTGATGAAGGTATGTATGCTCCGTTGAATGGGTTTTGGGGTCTGTGTTTCGTTCTGTCGGCACATTCACCAATTTAATTTACTTAGAGCGGATGGTAATGTGGAGGAGTTCTATAAAGAGAAGCCTTATGCCATACCGAATGATCAGCCTTGAGAACCTAACTTACTGCCCATATGCACCGTGTGTGAGTGCATTGCAGTAGAGGGGGTCTTGCGATACGTACCCTCGTGTACACCGTCGCCTAAGTTGTCTTAAGATTTCGAGTATCTTTGCTGGAGTTCCGTCCAAACAGTCGCATCGGAAGAGGTGGAAGAACAAGATGGTGAAGTTGCTCATAAATTGTCTTGTTTTCCACGACAGATGTACCCTCGTTTGTTGGTTACTTGTGGCACAGCATACAGTCACACGTGACTATGCAGTAATCACGTGTATGCAAGCCACTCCCTTCCGCCAACCTTGAGCAATTGTTCTCGTCGATTTCTCCAAGTTTTGCAAGCTATAGAACTTTCATTCACGAAAAGAAGATCATTCCGAACCCTACATTGACCCGTTGTTCAGAATGGGCGCAGAAAGCGACGATGGAACGATCGTTGTGAAGCATGAGCTCAATTCACGAGCAAGCTTTCGGGTGGCAACAACCGGTGAATGTGTGTCCAAAGTCAGGGCAACCAGATGGACGATAACGGTTGAGGTTTTCGATAATAGAGCAGCTATGTCTTGAGTCTCCCAGATCACTAGAATTGGCTTCGTTCTCTTAATTTACACATGAGTCAAGGTAACATGGTATAGTCCATAAAAATCAATCATTGGGAGGAGCGGAGACGACATCGATATGGAAGCCACCAGCTCTCAGTATCCAAACCAATTCAACCATTGAAGATTGTACCATACTAACAAGCTTTAAGACATGCTATCAGTACAAATCTATCTAACGTCGATAGAAGCCCATTCTAGCATCTCCGATCTCCTTCTCTTCACGAATCTCTTCGTCTCCCGAGGCGTCAGACAATTTCTCCCCCGTAGTCCAATCAGGCGGCGGTCGAAGCTTGATACGTTTCAAAGGAACCTTGCCCATATGTATTCTCTCTCCCCTTTCGCACTCTTTGTTCCATTCAATGATTCTTAACCTAATCATCCGTAATTGTCTGTCGTTATCCAATGGTGCAAGCCTTTCCAGTATCTCATATTCCCCATCTTTCCATCCGCTTTCATAGCAATCGATGATGAACGTTGCCAAGGCAATCATTACAACGACGAAGCAAACAACACACACCAGGCGCATATCTAGGTCTGTTGAAGACAAGACAATCGGCCCCGTCAATTGTTTGTAAAGCTCCGTCGAACCAAGAATTATCCACTCGACCCACTCCCCGTAGTAGCTACGTGCTACTTCGGCCATACACTCGTGATAAAGGTTGGTAGTTGTTGTGTTTGCAAACATTGTGGAGATATTGAGCTCTGCTGGAGCAGCGTGATGATTGGGGGTGTTATTTGAAAATAAGTCCGTGGACAGGTTTCAATATCGAGAGGTAACAGTTTGGGTGCAGAGAGTGAGAATTGATTTGGTCAGGTATAGAAGTATTGAGGGTGATTAATATGAGCCATCGGAGTGGGAAGCAAAACACTAGTCTAGCCCTAATGGACGCTCTCTGTTGGCTGCAAAACTGCAGAACTGCAAGACTACAAAACTGCAACACTACAACACTGCGTCACTGCAAAATGCAACAAATACAACACTGCAGAAACCTACCTATTGAGTAGGGATGCAGCGTAAGAACACTGGGATGGCGACTGGTCGCATCGGGTAACGGCATGCAACTCCTCCAAGCGGACAAGAGTCATACCATCCATTTGAGTTCTCCTTGTTTGTCAAGGTTGAAAGAGAATCGCGTCAAATTTGAAGGCGTGCTTTGTTCCCTCGTGTAGTTACCACTCTAGTTTAATCATATCTGTCGCCGCTCCGCCAGTTTTCCTTCGTCAACCATAAGTAGCAGGAACGGAGCCCATGGGTTGAGCAACTGCGTTTGAGGAAAGAGCGACGATGATTAGAATCAATATATAATGTTCCCACCAGCTTCGTGATTTCAAGTTCTGTGAATGTTCCAACTCGTTACAGTAACTACAATACTTTAAAAGCTCCAAACAATACAATACAATCATCCGAATCTATTGTCCCAATCAATCTTGAACAATGGGACTGAAGCACCTCGTGCACCTTCTCTATCGGGGACTGAAGACCGGGCTGCTGGTCTTTTGCCTTATATCGGCGATTTATTTTTGGAGAAGGGACGACCTCGCCGGCGTCGATGAGGCCTTCGCGAAAATGGCTGTAAGTAATATCAGATGAGCTAAGTTCACAATATCACTCGAGTTCACCAGTTATTTTGAAATATTGATATCGCTTGATTTTACAAGTCTCTCTGAATATTTACACTGCCCAGATTGTTCTATTTCCAAGCGTATATCTATATAGATATAATATTTATCACTCGACTAGCCCCTCAAGTCATTCTGCAGTATTGATACCGCTTGATTCTACAAGTCCATCTGAATGATTTCCCTACCCAGATTGTCCCATTGCCAGCCGAACATCAATATAGATAAAATGTTTAAAACACGAAAGGACAATGAAAACTAACTATCTCTATATATAGATTACCCTCACTTGTATCGCCATTGGCGATGAATTACTCGTCCTTCGCCCGTCCTTCCCGCGTGTCCCCCTCCCCAAGGGGTCCTTATGGCCCATCGTGGTCAATTTGATCTGGCTCGTTTGGGGGTTTCTGTTGCAGATTGCGGCGAATTACACACCGGGGTGGAATAGTGGCTGGTATATTGTCGGGTGGATCACGCTGGCTTTGGATTTCGGGGAGTTGTTTTTTGAATTGGTCAAATGGGCCTGTAAAAAAGTGAAGAGGTCGAGGAGGGAGAGGGTGGAGAGGGAGAGGGAGGAGAGGGAGATGGTGGAGAGGGAGAGGGTGGAGATAGAGATGGAGGAGATGGGGGGGAGGGAGGTGGAGGAGATTGAGGGGGAGGAGGAGGAGGAGGATGAACAAGCGGGGGGGTTTAGGGGGCGGGAGATTATAGCGGAGGCGAGAAGGAGGGGGCATGCTATGCGAATGTGAAGAAGAAGAAGAGGAAGAAGAAAAGAAGAAGAAGAAGGAGAAGAGGAAGAGGAAGAGGAAGAAGAAGAAGAAAAGGAAGAGGAAGAGGAAAAAGGAGTTACCTCTCTTTTTGGAACCACCAATGGCCTCCCTATTCGCTCTTCATTTCGGCTTCGGCCAACCACATCAATCCCATTTGAGCTTCCGTTCGCTCTCTTCTGCCTTATCTCCCCCACTTCTGCTTTCCATTCTCTCTTCCCTTTTTCTTTTGTTCTTCCTTTATACTTCTCCCCTCCCTCCCAACCCCCCCGCATATCAATCCAAGACCTATCTCAATCTCTCACTCAAACCACTAACCTAACAAAAAATCAGCAACAGCTCAAGCAGACTTGGAAAGTGATACTCTACGAAAGATCTCCTTGGAAGAGTGAGTGGCCGTCAGGTTACTACGGAAAAGCTTCCGCGAAAGTTTGTTCGGAGGGAGTTGATATGTGGTCAAATTCGTGTTACAACGCTAGTGTTTTTCGGTCCTCATCGCTCACGTGCTGACATATTTCCTTTTTAGTACACCTTGGACGTCCATCGCACAACCATCGCTTGATGAGCAGTCCTGAATTCTTTTCCTTCGTCACGAATAGACAATTCGAATCACCTCTTCTCAGCCTACCTTGAGAGCTTCGCGAGTCAATTCAGCATTACGCACTGCTCAGTCGCGCGACGATGCGACGACGCAGCACCTCCGGAGATACAACGATGGTAGGACTAGACACTCTGCCTGCGTACCAACATCGGATGAGAATTTCCAGTGGGACCTGTATTCTGGGGGTCTTACCTCAGCAAGTCAGTCGTATCCCCTTTCCTTAGATGGCCGTTGCGCTCACATAGCTTGTTGGATCTCGTAACCTTACCTGCGACCAGCAAGCCAGCCACAGAATATATTGTATACACGGATCAGATGGCATATAACCTTTCAGGGAGCTGTTTGATTCAATAAGTTAGGTTTATCGGAAGGATATCATCGTAGAAAGAACATAAACCATGCCAGCGCTAGCCAACTTCGCCGACGCACTACTTACCACTCACCCCAGCTTCCTATATCAAATCCCCTTATTCTACTGACTTTCGCAATTTAAATAATTTCATCCAGCTCTACAGGAAATCGACTCTCTGATAGGTCAATCGAGCTTCCTATAGATCTATCAGACCTAACAGACATATACAACTACCTCGGATAGGTTGTGGTCTCCCCAACTATACCTCCCCTGGGCTACCGGATATAGCCCACTCGCACTCGAGGCACCAGATCGAGCCACACGGCCAGACAATACTCGATCCCAATGCTGATTTGAACTTCCCAGATGCATTTTTTTACATGGCTGATATCTTCATTGAATGGGCAACTTTCGATAATCAGTTCCTTTAGTTCTATAACATCTTTTTCCGTGACATCGTGAGTCCGGTCCATGATGCTCCTGATTCTGGGAGTTGAGTCGATCGATGACTCGGCCTCTCCCTCACAAAGCATATCAACTGCTTCAAGGATATTGCTTGGATCTGGTTTTGGTGTCTCAGTATACTTAAAGTCGTACTCCAGACGACGAAGCTATCTGAGAGGTGGCACTGCCAGCGAACATAAAAAACGGGAAGCCTACACTAGGAGTCACACTTATGACATGTCCTGAAGTGTCAGAGCCGTGTTTGCTATCACGATTATATGATTTTTATCCTCCAACTTGCTTGATTTGTATACAGCTGGTTAGCTGGGTCTCTATATCTATCTATCCATCGCGTACAAGAATACATGACAATAGCCCCCTCCATCACAGTCCACAATCATGATTCCAGCTGTGGGGTTTCATCTGAAGCATCATACAACCTAAACCTTTCCACCACCAACCCAAAAAGCACACAAATACAATGCACAAAACACAACCGAAACTCCTTGACCCCAACCACTTCTCCCTCCGTAACCTTCTCCGCGTTGTTCACAACTGCTCTCAACCTCGTCGTCGACTATATCCCCGATTGTGCTTCCTCTCATACTGCATGCGCTACAACTCCACACCCCCTCGCGGACTCGAGTTTTCTGTTCCTGCGCACTTGAAGTCGTATTCTAGACGACGCAACCATATCGAAGCCGGTCCTCAAATCTCCTTGCAAATGTAAGCACATGAACTTATATAGTTAAGTGATATCACTTCTTCCAACCAACATCCAAACCAAACAATTCCCTCCACCCTCCTCCTCCTCTTCCTCCCCCTTCATTAAAACTCACAGCCCTATACCCGAAGACCTTCTCCATCCGTTCAGTGCGTGATCGTTCGGGGACCGCAGTGCTATAACGAGATCTCTTCGTTCTGCGCGAACCAACCCTTTTCCTTCGTCTCGATGGTGAATCCCGTTTCGAGTATGGTGGGTTCCTTTTCCCTGAAGTATGCGGTGGAGACGAGGCAGAATACCACTGCTGTCGCTATGGTCAAGATCATCCTTCCTCCAAAGATATATCGTTGAGATGAGGCAGAACCCCACCAGAGCGATCTCCAACACCCCGTAAATGATCTCGAGCCAGGTGATTATTCGCTCGACGTGACTTTGAACAATTGAAAGACATGGTAGTACAGAATTTATTTAACCTTTGGGAGTATTCCGTTTCCTATCCCACTCATCAGCATCTCTCCAAAAGCATGTTAGTACCTTGCCAGACCCTTGTTCGATATGATTCGGAGCAATTGAAAGGCATGATAGTACCGAATGAGTCGCGGCTTCGAGTGTTATATTGACTACCGTACCGTGGTCTTCAGCATCTGCTCACGAGCGTGGAGGGTATAGCTTTAAACCTAGCGATGGAGGACGATTAGGACAGACGATGAATTGGGGTGATCGTACAGTATGAGTTGAAGCTTTAAAAGGTGTGGTAATTCCCATCCCACTCATCAACGTCCGGTAAACATCTCCAGAACTCCAGCACAATCCACTACTTACCACATTCTTTCCCGCCGAGGAGATGAAGACAATCCATCATACTGATCGTCCTCTGTACCTTCCTTCAACCTTGGAAATATCATACCTCAATATGATATAAAAAACCAAAATCACATCGACCCCGACTATATTAATAAAACCCAGAAAATGCCGAGAAAACATGCAGCAGTCTCCAAACCAAGCCAACTTCCACTCTCCCCCTCCCACCCAGCCACCCACCCCTCCATCACTCTTTCTTTCCCAAACCCCAAACCCAGCAACAAAACAACATATCACCCTCCGTTTTTTTCCTTCCTTCGTTCCTTCCCCTGCTACTGCCACCTCTGATTATGACACCACAAGCAAAGCGTAAGTTGACTCTCGCTTGACTTCGATATCATCTGAGGATCATTGACTGTGATTGTACCATGAGGGTTCCCGAATCCGCACTTCACACACACAGTTTTAGACAACCACATATAACTAATTCAATTTGAATTTCTCTCGTTCTGATCTGCTCTGCTCTACTCTGCTCATCATATGATATCTCTCTTCTCCTCTGCTCCTGCGTACTCATCCGCGATACTCTCCTCCCCCATCCTCCTCTCCATCTCTCCACAGTGCTCTCCTCCCTGTTCCTCACTCCCTCAACCCTCCCTCCCCAATCAACTCAACCCCTCCACTCAAACCCTCCAACCCTCAACCAATCAAAAACCACTCAAAAGAAACAGCAAACAAGAAAACAAAAACGGGGGTATGCACTCCATCCATTCCATCCATCCATCCATCCCAATCCCAATCCATCCCATATCAATCAATCATCAATCCCATTCCTCTCAAAGGCAAATGCAAACGAAGCGAACAAATTCATCATCCCATCCTGCAAGAAGCGAAAAACTGGTCATAAAAGAATCAAAATACTTGCCAAAGAAGCAAACAACCACCCTCCATCCATCCATTATGAAAGAAAAGAAGAAGAAAAGAAAAAGCAAAATAAACACCAATCATCATCTCGAAACATTAAAAGTCGAGCAAATTGTCGGCCTCCTACCAACCAGCCAGCCTGCCATAAAAAAGAAGACAGACAATCAATACTTTTGAAGGGGGGTTTCATCAATCACACTTTTGTGCACAAACTCCTTTCTCTCGTTCTCTCTTCCTCTTTCCACCAACCTATCTCCTCCCCATCGCCTCCCTCTGCTTCAACCGACTCGTCCTCCACCCCTCATACCAAAGCTCCCTACTCGCCTCCCTCAACTCCGCTCTCCACTCCGCAAACACCGCCTCCTTCAACTTCACAAAATCGCAATGTTCCTCATTCATCGGATCTGCGAATCCCCATGGGAACTTCCTCCCAATAACATCCGGCTCATACATATCCGGACTAATAACCGACAACGGGAGGTACGGGATCTCAGCTCTTTCCGCCTCCATCTTATGTCTCCTAATAGAGCCCGACGACAGACGTTTAGAGTTCGGTGAGCCTCCCGACCCCGCATCATTGCCGTCGTCTTCCGAACTTGCGTCTTCGTCGCCTTCGTCAATGCGGTTGGGATTTTGGCTTACGATGGGACTTTCGGGGTCTTCGTCGTCGAGGCCAAGAGCTTCAAGTGGGTCGAGGTTCGCGCGCTTTAGACTGTCCCACACCATCTTCTTTAAGTACGTCATGTGGGCCGTAGTGATAGTGTCGGCTTTTGCAATGACCGGTATGACGGTTGTCTTTCCTTGCAAGGTACGAAGAACTTGCAAGTCAAGATCTTCATCCAGACCACCAACGACACGGGGTTCAATTGAGAATTTGCCATTAAAAAGGCCATTTCCGTAGGTGGTCATATTTTGCGACGCTGCAATATTTTGGTCGAGACGTGTGGGGTCGAGAATCAGGAATGTGGCGTGAATGTGCGTGTCTTTGACACCTGGAGCTCTGACGACCTTCATCTCTTCGGTGAAAGTTTCCTCGAATTTGCTCTCGAGGAACGAAGACATCTCACGAAGCTGCAAATCGACGACGCTTCTATCCAGTCCCTCCGAATCCCACAGTGTTAAGCCGATACGTTCGCCATCGATCTCAGTTTCAAGGTAGTGCGAGAGGAACTTGCCCGATTTCGAAGTACGCGGAGCAAAGATATCATCTGCAAGTGGTTCCGGCTTGGTTCTTTTCTTTGCAGGTAAAGCGAGGGAAGTCTTCAAGAAGTTGAGGAAGGATGTTTTGCCGGCAGATTTGGCGCCAATAATAAGAACACTGGAAGATCGTCAGCCAATAGAAACAGGTCAAAGGGTAATTGATTACTTACTTAAATGGAGTAGGGTCTTTTCTTCTGCGCACTCTACGTGGGCTGTTAATGGTGCTCACAGCACTACTGGCATAGCTGTATCTCCCACGATGCGTCATACTCTCAGTGCGAGCATACGGATCGACATACTCTCCATAGCGAGAAGCCGACGGTATAGGAGGAACAGGAACACTGCTTGGCATGGTGTAAGATCTTGCCTGGGGATCCATCGACGAAGACGAACGACCTTGTCCACGATTGGAGCCGTTCCAAGTGGCAGTCGTATCGGGACGAGGATCTTCACCACCAAAGGAAGGAATCTGGGCGGAAGCAGCAAGATCGGGAAGACGAGGGGGAGATTTGGGAACAGCAGCGGCTTCGCGTTGTTGGCGCTCCAGTTCCTGCTCTCGTGCAAGAGCTTGTTGCTTTCTGTCCTTCGAACCTAAATTGCCAGATTTGGTACGGCGCAATAATAAGCCCAAGCTAGAACGGCGAGGTGCAGGTTGATCTTTTCCAACTTCTGGTCTTCCACGATGTTTTTCAGAAGCCTGCGGAGGTGTGGTACCAGAGCTAGGAGTTCGTGGTCTGCTTGAGGAGACCATGGTGACTTAATGGAGAATGGGGATACGAAGTTGTCGCAGAAATGACAGGGAAGGATCGATTCGTTCTGGTGGCCTCGGGATTGATTGAATTTTAGAAGTGAGGGTGAATAGATAGGACAAGTTTCTTTTAATGCCAATTGCCTAATATTCTTCTAAAATTTGATTAATAAAAAATGCCTTCTCCAGGATCACAGGGTGGGAAGGAAAGAAAGAAGTGAGTGAATGAAGTTGGGATACGGCTGGATAGACAAAAACAAACAACAAATGAGGAAAGAGGGAAGTTTGGAGACAGCTTTTTTTTCGGTAATGAAGTCTAGGAGAATGAGATTGAGGGTTGAATGGTGAGGGAAAGATCTTCCCCTTCCCTCGTCGGCATTGGATTCTGTTCAAGGCTGGAATGGGGTCGAGTGCAGTGAATTGAAATGAACGCGAGCGCACTTCTAGGCTTGATAGGCAATCAGCGGTCCCTTGAAAAAAGCGGCCGTTTGTGCTGGGATCGGGACCTCATGGTGAACCGCAAGCCCAACCTGAATCTGCCGCTTCATCCACTTTTTGTCTATCTCCAAAACATCCCTCTTTTTGCTCCATCCTTTAATTATCGATAACGCGATGGGCGATGGGGACGAGGTGTGAACGAGTGGAGTGTGCAGAGAGATTTCAATGAAAATTGCAATATCATACCAGTTATGTATTTTATTTTCCTCGCAAAATACGGTTTGCGGTCTGTCTCGGACGCTCAGTATGAACGGACGAGGCCGTGACGGTTCGAAATTCTGACGCGGCTTTAATTTTAAGCTCGTTGAAGGCGTGTGTGGGTGCTTGCTTGCGTGCTGGTCGCGGGTTCCAGAGCAGACGGGAGAAGTAAGGAGCGAAGTTTCAATAGAACCGAGCTATTAAGGTAAAGTAAACAATAGACGGATGAATTAAGGCAAGCCGGTAGGAGTCGCGGCAGGTAGGAGGTAGAAGGCAGGCAAAGCTCTGAGCCGAATTAAGTTCTGGATATTGTAATGAAATTGGTTAAATTTCACCGGCGACGGTAAAGTGTAAAAAGTTGCAGAAGTGAATGAGTGAATGAACGAGCGAGTGAGCGACCAACCGACCGAAGGCACGAGAAAGAACAAACGAATAACTGAATGAGTGTATCCGGGTTCGAGCAGGAAAGGGACAAAAAGTAACCTGATCAAGAAACAGCAGGATTCGGATTAGGATATGTATGGATTTGGGCCGTCGTGATAGGCTCTACTTTTTCGTTTTTCGTCCCTCTACATGAATTGGTACATTACATGAAATAAGTACAGCTAGGGATCCTATCAGGCGCAGCTGACGGCAAGTAGGCTTTACCTTGTATTGGATATTGTGCGATGATGCTTGAATCAGGCATACATATTATTGCATTGCTATTGCTCGTTCTTGTCATCTACGGTTACGGGAGGACAATAAGGATGAGGATTAGGAGGATAGGTAGTCTGGTGCGAGTCCTCTCATACCCTATGGTACAACCAAACCTCACTCACTCACTCTCACTCAGTCACTCAGGGGTTTTCCTTCCCCCCATATCATCCATCCCGCCCTAGGAACAAAAAATCCAACCGTCCCCTATCCCCGTCCACGAGCCAATCACACCCCACGTAACCTTCCCTCCACGTCCATGCAAGTCGGGGTGTTCTGTATTCATCTCATGCAGGGCACATTTCTGCGTGCGGAACATTTCCCTCACTAACCATTCTCGTGGTCGGCCTAACCCCAACCATCTAGCCAGGTACTCTTTTCCGGAGCAACACACAAATCGACCACTCCTCCCCAGCGTGTTTCAAATTAAACACCACGCGGGTCCACCTTGTAACGCCTTCTTGCCCCCAATGCGTAACCTTAATCTTCCATGCTCTATTCATCCATTCAGGCAGTCTAGGCATCATCATCTTCGGAGAGATACATCTACATACAAAGTACATAAGCGTTTCAATCTCAACCTCAATCTCGATCGCAGACAAGCAAACCAATGCTTCATGTAAAGTGCTCTATCTCCGTAGCAGATCGATTTTCAAGATGATCGTCAATGCCGGGCCCCGCCCGCGTGGTGCCGCAGTTAGTACTGTACTGTGGAAAGATTATGTTCTCGTAGGTATATAAAGCCGAACGGTAGAGAAACAGGGACTTGAAAAATATACCTCCCTGTTTGTACCTGTACCTGTGCTTGTACTCCCTAACCCATCCATCCATCCATCCATTCATCATTCATCCTCCGAGTATACAGACAATACACAATGCTATTATATCATACCATCCAATCCCTCACCACCATTCCCCCCCGCCCAAAACCATCGCTTTCCTAGTCCCCCACACAGCACAAACTCTCCAAACCAACCAGCTCACTCACTCATTGCACCTACTTCCTCACCAATGCATCAAATCATGCAATAAAAACTCGTGCGTGCGTACGTGCCTGCATAAGTGCACCACCAAGCCCACCCCCACCCTGCGCTGCAGAAAAAAAAAAGGAAATTCGTCTCCACTACTAACGACAACTACCATTCAGTACATGCAAAAGCTCCATCACGATATGTGACAAAGCTACTGTACTATCAAAACGTCTCCACCTATATCGGATCATTATGATATCCATCCATTCATATCCGTATCTATTATCCGACCTCGAGTCACACCCCTATCGAACTAATCCAGATATCTATCGAGTAACCTACAAACAGGTCCGGTCCAGCTTTCGAGATCTTCACTTCATGATGATTGAGCAAAATAAGACAGACAGACAGCCAAACAAAAATTCAGTAAAACCTCAAACAATTCATTTCATCCCTCTAATCGTCCATCCACCCTCCAACCCACTCATTCATTCTTTATTTCAGAATTTCTACAGCTCAATTCAATTGATATCATTGTCATCTGTGTGTACAACCAACCAGCCCTCTGATTCATCGTCTGTATCCGACGATATTTCATCCATCCCACCCATCCCAACCTTATACCCATTTCAAATCCATTAAAACACAAAAGCCCTCCCTTCCTTTAGCTCTTAGAATAAAGCCCGTTAGTGCCCAAGATCCATCCATTGATCACCAAACCCCATCTCCCCATATCTCTTCCCATATCCCCTAAATACCACGTTTCCCCAAACCAAACGCAAAAATACCACTCCAAACAGGCAGCTGGCTAAGCCATGGATGCATCTCAAAAGCGCACCAAACATCGCCAAACAAAACAAAATTCATCGACCGAATCGATATAAAACGAACCCACGGAATCAATGCCTTTATGTACACAGACATAGCATAGAACCCCCGATCAGCTCTTGAGTGCTGAGCATCCAAAACGATGCATATAGCCTAAGAATTCGCAGATCCCAAACGCCAATCTTCTGGAGAATCTACATCAACAAAAGAAAAAAGCAGTGTTTGCATTATGTACATCCCATCAGTCGAGAAGTGATGAAAGGGCGAACTAGTTTTTCAAGGGAGAGAAAAATGCCTCAAGCAAGGGCCATGAAATTCGTAAAAGAGCAGTATTTGTATTTGCAAAATTGTTTTTATGTTCCAGCAGCACCGGGGTATGCGGAATTGGGAATCATGCCTCCTCGCATGACTCTAGGTGGTCCTCTGGCGCCACGGCCGGCATTGGGTAAGGCGAAATCGGGGTTGTCGTTCAGTAGCATGTCGTCCCTTCGAGGAATGGGTTTCCTGTTTGGTAATGGCTGAGAGTTGTAACCTTGTCCGCCACCGTTCCACCTGGGGTTGATACCTCTCTGCGACACAGAGGTGAAGTTGGATCTATCTGACTCGGCAGGGGAACGCTGCCCAGACTGAAGCTCTTCCACCGAGTTGTAGGAGTGGTTGCCATCCAGCCCTCCCATGGGAGATAATCGAAGATTGCTTGGGGCAGGATTATTCACCGCCGGTCCTGGGGAAAGCGCAGCTGGAATGGCCGGGGCCACAGCAGGTATTGAAGCTGGCTCTACAAATCGAGGATCAATATCTTCAAAGTAGTCGTCATTGGAGACGCCACGTTTTTGATTAGCTGCAGGAAGAAGCTCGGATGTTTCAGGCGTAGAATTTAAAGGAGAAGATCTGCCTGGCTGTTGTGCCCATGCTTGTCTAGGTGGAACATATCTAGAACCGTTAGCTTATATCACGCTTCCATCGGTTATCTGCACTTACTCGTCTTGACTATATCGGCTGGTATCACTTATCAGAGTCTCGTGGCGTTGCTGTATTTTTTGCTGTTGTAGTCCTACCATGCCTGCAACATCTCCATCGCTATCTCTCAGGCCTCCATACTGTCCAAACCCAACGGGAGTATGAGAAGGGCTTCCTGTGCTTGCATCCTAGACTTGGTTAGTAAAGTCAACGTAATCGATCTAATCTACATACCATTTCAATAGCTTGTCCAACCGCGCCAATGCTCTCTAGTGGTGGGGGGGATTCGGCTCGAGGGAGACTGCTGGGTCTACTGCCCTCGTCAGGTGTGTATGCTACATAACTACCCGTCGGTCTCGGAGAAGCATCTCTATATCCGGGGCCAGGAGCGGATGGATCCGATGGACGGCGTGGACCCCCCATTGGCATTCCATATTCGGGTGGAGGTGGTCCTCGCCCCGCACCATTCATTGGCATCATTCCATTGTTCATGCCCCCTCTATAGGGTCCAGCATATCCACCTCTTGGTGGTGGACCGTAGCCTCCTCTTGGTCCGTAACCCCCTCTTTGTTGGCCATAGCCGTAACCTCCTCGTCCCTGTCCGGGTGGGGGTCCGCCATATCCCCCTCTGTAGCCTCCCCTTGGAGGACCGTAGCCACCTCTTCCGGGTGGAGTCATTCCTCCTCGTCCCCTCGAGTTCATAGGTCCGTTTGGATTTTGCGGGTTGAGGGGCTGTCCTGGTGGACCAGCTGACGGATCCCGGCTCCTCATTCCCCATGCGTTTGCTTGAGGTGGCGGCATCGGCATAGGATTACCATACTGGTCCCTGGGTACGCTTCTAGATCTCTGAGGTCCGTTAAATCCATCAGTAAGAGCTCCACTCATAGAATCTCCCTGCAACGTAGTCGAGTTTTCTGTTGGACTTCGCATGGTCAATGGAATTCGCTCATCACTGGTTCGTTCGTCGTTATTACCAGATTCAAACGTAGCGAATGCTGGTAGTTTCTCGTTCACCGGAATTTTCGTTACGCTGTTGGTAGTAACAGTGGGCGTGATCGCGTCAGTTCCTTGACGATTGTAGAAGTTTTCACCATTCATTTCCGCGTTCTCTGCAATACGGCGCTTCCTAGCTTTCCGGCTGACCAAGGTCCTACGCATAGCACATGATACAACACCACTAGCTGCAATGATAATCGTAGCAGCAAGCACGATATAAGATCCCCATGAGATATGAGGAACGAAGAGTAGAACATCAACGAGGAAGGCGAGAAGCGAAAGTATCAATGTCAAGATGCTCAAAATGAAGATTCCCAAAAGATATCGCGGAGAGTGAGAGGGGGCGTGGAAGTGAGCAGCAATGGCCAATATCAACATGATAAGTGTGAATAGTGCTGCGATTGGGTGAACAATGAGAATTGCGGAAAGCGTTGATCTGGTACGCGTCGACAAATCGAATGTAGCCGCTTGCGCTTGAGTATAAAGGCTTTCTAAATAGCAAAGTGGTCAGTACAATAATCGCAATGCTTCTCAGGATCATGCGCAGTAGCGCCCTGCATAGCGACTGAGAGTTGGTAAACAACAACACTCACCAGTACTGTATCCAATTTCAATATTACTGCAATCGTTTCCTTTGCAGAAGCCAAACACTCCAAAGTCCACTCCATCGAAAGACGCAAGAGGAATAGATTTAACGATTGGTGTTGACAAGATCGAGATAAGGAGTAATGCGAATGCTGCGAGAAGCAAGATCGCCAATGGCGTCGCCGGTCGTAACATATTGATGTCTTACGATGTCCTACGACTTGCCCTCGTGCAAAGACTGTGTATATGCCTGCGCCCTCAAGACGCGGCACTTATCGAGGCCGTTCGAATCAAGAAGAGAGTGCGCCGTCGAATGCGAAATGTGTTGTTGTTCAGCGTGTGTATCGTAGCGAGTATTAATCTTGAGTCCCCTCCACTGGCCGTACATCGAGTATCGGGATAATTTGAAGAAGTGAAAAGAAATAAATCCCAAGAATGGGATAAGGTTAAACCGCAGGACGACTTTGGAATGTGCGAAAGACGTGCGGAGTACTGATTGTTTCGACGCTGCGAGCAGGCGGGGACAGCGCTTTAGAGAGAAGAACTAACAACGGAGCGAACTTCCAAGTATGGGTTCCTTCGAACTATCGCGGGTGGTAAGGTCGTAAAGCTAATTTGCAGCAGCGTAGGCAGTTCTATCCGCGTATTTCAATTGGCCTTTGACCCAGCCACAATTGATTGTGCAGAAGCGATGTGAAAGTCTCCAGCGAATGCAGTACTTAGAGCAAGTTTGGGGATAGTTCGCTAACTGTGGTCTATCGTTGCCCGAACGTAATGGCTGTTGTGCATCCAAGTATGTAAGTAAAGTATGCAAGTATCCAAGTATTCCAGTAGCTATCTCCTCTGTCTCGTCCTAAGCCGTTAATAGGTTGCTCAGCCCCGCTGACAAGAGGTATCCCACAGTATCTTGGTTTATGTACGAACACAGCACGACATCTATCGTGCGGAGAATTTTACAACGGGACAGACATGCTATTCGGTGACGATAACGGTGATAATGGAAATTATTGGGAGAAAGGAAAGGAAAACAGACAAAGTATACATTCGCAGTATCAGATTTAGTCGTGACTGTGGACTCTCCTTCATAGGGAGGGAGTCAGTGTCCCGGGTGAATGGGGGAAGCCCCTGCAACAACATCTGGGAAAGTGGGTAGGCCTCATCTACCCTCGCTACCCTCTAATTTCCCACTATGCGAATGGATCCGTAACGGCTGGAACACCGCAGTTCAAACATCTTACATTTTGCGCGACACCATGAAATCATAAAATAGCACAACCGCACAGGGGATGAATTACTCGGACACATCAATAGTCAATGGCCTCCAGAAGGTAACATTGCCATGTATTCTGCAAAGATCTTCAGATCCCCAGATCATCCAAACCAACTGACACCACGGACAATCATCAAGGCTAGAGTCTAGAGAACTGCTTGCCCAGACCTTTAGTGGCTAGTTAACTTCACGTATCAGTAGCATTGCCAGGTTTATGGCCGTCGGATGGAGCATAATCTTGACCTTCATGCTTCGATGCTGGCGATAAGCTATGTGGTCATCATCTCCTCATGTCCGCAGTTCACTAGGCTCCCTTTGGTCTGGGAGAGACCGATGGGAATCAGGGAGAGCATCGGGAGCTTTCCTTTCACCATCTGTCATGGACGGGAATGTGTAAGATGAGGCTTCTTTCTGCTCAACATCAAGGTCTTGATTCATGCGTATCTGAAGCCTACCGAGATTCTGAAAGTAACAACCATACACGATTGGTCAGTCGTCCGTCAATCGGAATAGGATACGTGAAAGTAGTATCCCTGTTTGAGTCGCATTTTACCAACCGGACCACTTGTATGTAAATTGCATGGAGTGCATGGTAATCCGCACCAGGGAAGATAATATCGTGCGTTGGATCTGGGACACCGTACCTCTGTAAAGTAGCACAAGTACCGGCGCCCACGAGCAGAGAGACACGAGAAGGATGTGGTAGCGGCTCTCTTCTGCTCCCCTTTGCATCCTTTTCGTTCCCCTAATGAAGAGAAACAAATTGAAGCTTTGTTTGTTACTGTTCCAAAACTTCTGGGTCCGAGAAAGATGATCCATTGGTGATTATGTTAACTTAACTTATTCTTGGAAACTCCGTCAATGCTTAGTTCAACTGTCCAAGACTCCAAGAGGACCCAACCTTATTCGAGTAGCAGTTCATGCAGCGAATTCGTGGGCCGCAGGGCGGATTATGTCAATATCTGCCTTTGAAAATGGCTTTGAGCCTTGAGGATGGGTGAAGTAAGCATCCTGCAATGACAGGTCTGCATCGATACATTTCCAATTTCTATCTCGTCGTGTCGTATCGTATCCGAACGGATAAATGGAAGGTGTCATCTCGGTAGAACTAGAAAATCGGATTCGGGTTGATACAAAATAGGAAATGGACATCGGACATTACTAACTCCGAGATCTTATCGGCGCCCTCGATAAGATGCAAAGGTAGGATCAATAACATCATCATTGAAAAAGTTGATCCGTTGAAGCCTAGACGTCCCCAGCTCCTGATGTATCGTGCAACGACAACAGCTCGACGTTATTCAGGTAGAGATGTACCTGCAATGGGCAGGCAAAGGTTCAAGCCGCATTGTCCCAGCGTGTAGTCCCTCTTCATTGAAGACTTTCCTTTCTACATCTCCACGAACGTACTCTTTCGTCCCACGCCACGCAAGAAACACCAACAGTAATGTATATACGAAAACAACACGGCGCTCGGTGCAAACGCAGAGATATCAGCCCTTTGTACCCCCTTCGCCAGAATCCCTTGGGAAAGCTGCGCCTGCGAAGCACTATCCACGGACGATAAAATGGGGTCGACGATTGCTGTACGTTTCTGCAGTCACTGGAATTGCCTATCTGCTTGATACGCAGTTCTATGCATCTTCTCTCACGAGATCATTACGAACATTTGGTCTGGGAATACTGGTGGCAATAGATTACAAACTCAACTTTCGACCAAAACCACTGACTGGCGGTGACATCACCGATTTGCATAGGAGGAATGCGGAGCGGTTGTTCAATCTTCTGCATCAGAATGGGGGGCTCTACTTAAAGGTGGGACTTTCAAGACATTTTCCTCTGCCCAAAGGCATCTGCTAATCATCGCGCAGATTGGTCAAGCAATCGCCATGCAAAGCGCCGTCCTACCTCCCGAATTTCAGAAAATGTTCGCAAGAATGTTCGACGATGCGCCGCAAAACGGTTGGAGTGACGTCGAGAAAGTCATCCGAGAAGATTTTGGTGGCAAGAGTGTGGAAGAGATCTTTGGTGTGAGCTTTTCAAATGAGCCCGGAAAGGGAGTCTTTGAAAGGAAAGCCAGAGCTTCCGCATCAGTTGCACAAGTTCATTGGGCCAGGTTGGCAGATGGGAGAGAGGTGGCCGTCAAGGTGCAGAAAAGGGAGATTGCAAGTCAAGTGGGTTGGGATCTATGGACTTTCAGGTAAGCTCCTAACACTTTCAATTGCATGACTGGTTAGCGCATACTCGCGCCTTGTGCTGGGTATCTCAATGGGAGGGACTAGTAGGTCACTAACCATTCACTAGGGTCATGATGAAAGTATATGCGGCATGGTTCGATCTCCCTCTTTACAGCTTAGTTCCATATATCACAGAGCGTCTAATGTTGGAGACCGACTTCGTTAACGAAGCGAACAACGCCGAGCAGATGGCAGGGTTTGTAGCGGGCGAGCCGAGACTCAAAGGTCGCGTTTACATTCCCAAGGTCTACCGTGAACTATCTTCGAAGCGTATCATGACCACAGAATGGATAGAAGGCGTTCGACTCTGGGACAAAGAAGCTCTCACTGCCCCCTGGCAAGGTGGTTACGGCACAGGATCACCTGGTGCTCAAGGGACGCCATTATCTACACCAAACACACCTACCTTTCAATCCGCAGATAACATCAAACCTGATCGCACCAGCGAATGGCGCGGCCGTTCTGGTAAAGGGGGTCTTGGGCTCAGTCTCAAAGAAGTGATGACAACCATGGTCGACCTCTTTTCTGCACAGATGTTCCTCTGGGGTCTCGTCCACTGCGATCCCCACCCAGGTAATATCTTCATCCGCAGACTACCCAACGGAAAACCAGAATTGGTGCTCATTGACCACGGCCTCTACGTCTCCATGACCCCCAAGTTCCGTCGTCAATACTGCCAATTCTGGAAAGCAATCATGACCTTCGACAATGCCACTCTCAACACCATCACATCCTCATGGGGAGTCAAAGCCCCCGATCTCTTTGCGTCTGCCACGCTGATGAGACCGTATGATGGCGGAGACGGCAGTACTAAAGAACGTATCACCAGAGATCTCAAGGGAAAGACGCCTGCAGAACGCCACTTCGAAGTTCAAGAGCGCATGCGTCAAGGTATTCGCGACGTTCTCTCTGAAGAAGAGAATTTTCCGCGAGAGCTCCTCTTCATCGGTCGTAATATGCGTATTGTGCAAGGGAACAACCAATTCCTCGGCTCGCCTGTAAATAGGATAAAGATGACCGGGTGGTGGGCGTCGCGTAGTTTGGTTGATGATGTGGGCTTAGGATGGAGGGAGAGATGGGTCAATGCTTGGAGACATTTGCTGTTTAGATTCGTGTTGCTTAGCAGTGATGCAGTGTTCTTCGTAAGTAAGATTCGGCAATTGGCGGGCTGGGGACAGGGAATGGAGGATGATATCGAGAAGCAGATGAGGATGTTGGCGAAGGATCAGTTTGGGGTGGATCTGCAACATAATGTTTTTGAGGGTTAGGCTCTCTAGGGTTGACAGACACGCCGGTGTGGGACGATGAATTTTGGCGAATCGAAACGAATCTCCCATAGTAAGTGGGATATTCCGATTCTTAGTTCTGTTATTGTTATTCATGTTGGCTTGCCTTCTTTTCTCTGCACTGGGAAAGTAGGAAACTCCGATTTTGCGGAGCTCAACATAAGGTGGTAGGCGGATTAGAAGGCAGAGAGTGGAATGCATGGATATGGGCTTGTATGAGGTAACGACTAGATATCCTCTCTTCTTCCTCTTGTATTTTATATCTCATCTCAAAGCAAGCGTAGAGATGTTGATGGCATGATGAGCATGATCACGACATATAGAATAGATCATAGAAAGTATATATCTATATCCACTCAATCGTACACGGAGTTTTCTCTACTGATGACTTATAAAGGCGGGCAATGTCTTGCATTCAACGCCCCAAACCTGTGGGAGACTTTTACGAGAAGAAAAGGAGGATGTACACTCCCTTGCGCAGCAAGAATAAGATGTGCTGCTCTTGGTTCAATCACATGTGTGGCCGCCAAGTGGCGTAAAGTATCTAAGACGTCTAGCCTTGACACAATGTCAAACAATGAGAGCCGTGAGACATTCACTCATGCTGTCACTCAGAAAGCTTTGTATACGGACGGTCGTGTAGGGGAAACACCACACGCTAGAAACCATGCTACTGCCACGTGTGATGAAACGCGACAAGGTACCATGGACGGCAGTTGAGCTATTAACAAGACGCAGATACACTATGATATTGTGTAAGATTATTAATAATGAGAAGGGCGAGATAGGGGAGCTCAGGCGCTTGATAACGTATCGGATATTCAGTCCTCGGCTCTTTGGCGTATGGTATGGTTCGTATGCGACAACATCTACCGAGGCCAGAGACTCTGAGGATTCTTCCAAGAGCTCGACGACATCTCTTCACTAGAAGTCGGACCTCTGCTCGGTATGATTCATCCTTATCCTCTGCTCTGCTGGTGCAAGTTTCGTCTCTCTACAATGGATATGAGCGGGGTGCGGGAGCTAAAGGGCGAGGTATCCAATAGTTTGGATCCAAGATATCAATAAATTCATTCACATTCAGCAAAAGCAAAAACAACGTCACTAAACGTAGGTATTATTCAAAGATCGAGCTCAACCACGGAAGCTAATGATTGTGTCTGGATAAATTATCAGTAGAAAAGTACCGGTCGTGTCATATATGTTGAGAGCATGTAGTAGGATAGAGGAGACTTTAGCGTAGAGGGTAGTAAGATAGTTCAATTTCCTATTCTTGAACGATAAAGGAACGACACAGGTATATTTTCCTTTTCCGTTGCAAGGCTACAGTAATTCTCTATTGAAGCGCGGTCAAGTTGACACCACCATAGCTACAGTTAGTCGACTTTCATCAAATGCTGAGATTCACAGCAGGTTCCTTCCTCTTTTATATATAATCGTCGTCACCTAGCAACACCTGCTCTTGCCTTCTTTTTCCTCTCGTAACCAATCATAGATCTTTGAAAATAAGACTAAGCTACTTTGAGACCTCATTCACTTCACTCTCTAGTACTTTCCAACTTCATATTCACTCGTCTACTTTTGTTTTCCTATCCATAACCTCCAATTTTTCTACGACTCTACAACCTTTTCTTTTTCCATCCATCAACAAGACCAGGAAGAAGACCACACCAGGTCTCTTGATCTTGATCGATTCTTTCAGGCAATCCCTCTTCCCTCCATCTTCCTCCTTTCTCAGGTTAAAGAACCTCAATTCTCCACCCTCCGCCCTCTTTTTTCCGCATAAATTTCACACTTCACTTTTTGATTGTAAGTTCAAAACACAGCGCTTTCCCTTCTCCTCTTCCTCTCCTATCATCTCTTGGTGATTTCCATTGTTTGCGTCCAATTCTCCATCCAGAATTGCAACAGCGGCGGAACTACCTTGATGTCGGAGCTCTGTTTTTCACCTTTAACTCCATTTATCAACGTCTTACTTATTGGTCTTCGCAGTGTTAGGAAATTTCACTCACTTTCAGCAAATCCGATTGACTCCAAGTTGATTGCGTTTCAACCTCTACATGTAAGTACTTCACCTCCATTCCTAGCAATCCAGCAATTTTAAATCCTCCATTTCCTACATTTTCTTCCATATCAGCTTCACGTTCAACTCAGACACACTCTTTGTCTTAAATGGGCGCGACCTATCAAGATCATTGAGCCCTGCTACAGAGTCACATTTACTGGTGGTTCTCACTTCTCGAATATTCCCTTCGCACACACTTTCCTCTTTCGCCCTAACTAGTTCATTTCTCAACCATGGGATTCGTCGCTGACTTCTTCTTTAGACAGCAGACAATCTTCACGTCTCTCTGGTAAGTCACTATCATTATCTGCCACTCATCGCTTTTCTCACGAGGTGGCACGATTTCTTTCACTTTTCTTGATTCCACCTACCTCTGACTGATCCTACTGCGATATAACTAACCTCCATTCCTCGCAGATCTACCTACCATGGCTGCTTGGGGAACCGAAGACATGGCTGCTGCCCTGCCTGATTCAGCCAGCCAAGCCGGTGACGATGCCGTTTCCACCGTCGAGCGCAAGAACCCGCAAGAGGCTGGCTGGGTCAAAAAACAATCTTACAACTACGACGTCTACAACAAGTCATCCAAAGAGCTCGCGGATGCCCAAGCCGAAGCTGCTACTGCTGCTGCAGATGGTGAGCCAGAAGCTGTGGGAGAAGCTGAAGCCTCAGAAACTCTTGCTGTCGGCGGTCTGCGTGAGGGCGAATGGGCATCCAGTGGTGCGGTTTACGAGTGGGATGAGGAGTACGGAGATGTTGGTCCTGCTTTTCCTGCTCTCGAAGAACAGTTGTTTGGCAAGAAGAACAATCATGTTCGCCAGGGCCTGAGCTTTGACAAGTATTATTTTCCATCCACTTTCAGAATATCAAGCTAAACCCTCCCTAGGATTGCTGAGCTCACAGTTGTACAAGAAGGCACGGTCAAGATTGAGCCTATTCGCAAATTTGAGGATGCTGGCTTGCACCCTGTCATGCTTGAAAATGTAAAGCTTGCTGGATACAATGTTCCCACTCCGATTCAGCAATATTGTCTTCCCGCGGTGAAGAAAGGTCATGATATCGTTGCGTGTGCGCAGACTGGTAAGTGATATGCTGCCCCTTGTGCGTCGTCTCTCGGAATTAATTGTGTGGTTTGACATAGGCTCTGGCAAAACAGCCGCTTTCCTGATCCCGATCTTGTCAAAGTTGATGGGCAAGGCAAAAAAGCTCGCTGCTCCCAGACCTAATCCGGCAACTTTCGTGGCTGGTCGAGACGGTATGATCAGAGCTGAGCCGTTGGTTCTCGTGGTTTGCCCAAGTCGCGAACTAGCAACTCAAATCTTTGATGAAGCTCGTCGCTTCTGTTATCGGACCATGCTTCGTCCTTGCGTCGTCTACGGTGGCGGGCCCTTGGCAGAGCAGCTCATGCAGCTCGGTAAGGGTTGTGATGTGCTGATTGGTACTCCTGGTCGCTTGTGCGATATGATTCGCCGTCCTCATGCTTTGACATTGAAGCGTCTGAAGTATATGGTTATCGATGAAGCCGATGAGATGCTGCAATCTGATTGGGAGACTGAACTCAACCAGATCATGACCGGAGGAGGTGAGTATCTTTTGGCCGATCTCGTATGGCCCAGGCTAATCTTTCCTTAGATCAAGAAGAGGGAAACATCACTTACATGATGTTTTCTGCGACCTTTCCTAAGAACGCCCGAAAGCTGGCCAAGGATCATCTTTCCCATGAGCATGTACGAATCCGTGTTGGTCGTGCTGGCAGTTCGCACAAAAACATCAAGCAGGACATTATCTGGGTCGAATCTGCTAGCAAGCGCCAGGCCTTATACGACCTGCTTTTGTCCACGCCCCCGGCGAGAACCATCATTTTCGTTAATAGCAAGCGTGCGGCAGATGAGATTGACGACTATCTCTTCAATAGCGATTTGCCCTGTACATCTATCCACGCCGACCGCACCCAACGCGAACGTGAGGACTCTATTCGTGCATTCCGTAACGGCAAAACTCCCATTTTGATCGCTACTGGTGTCTCGGCTCGCGGGCTGGACGTCCACAACGTGATGCATGTCATCAACTATGATCTACCATCAACTCAGTATGGCGGGATTGAAGAATATACTCATCGAATTGGTTAGTCTGCTCCCCCATGTCCTTATGCGTAACTAACTGGGCTATTCTAGGTCGTACTGGGCGTATTGGGAATATGGGTCTTGCTACTTCCTTCTACAACGACCGTGATTCGGACCTTGCCGAAACCATTGTTAAGGTCTTGTTAGAAAATGGCCAACAGATTCCGGACTTCCTTCAGGAGCATATTCCAGAAGGGTTCACTATCGATGACCAGACAGGCAATGTAAATGGCGATGTGGACGCCCTTACCTTCGACGACGAGTCCGACAATGAGGAAGGAGATGGTGAGGAAGACGGCGAAAAGGCGGATGGGGATGCTGCTGCTGGCGCTGGTGGATGGGGTGGTGCTGAGACTGCCGAAGCCGCACCTGCTGCTAGTGGTGGTTGGGGAGCCGCTACTAGTACTGAAACTGCCAAAGCTGTACCTGCTGCCGAGGGTGGCTGGAGTACTGGTGGTGGTGGAGGATGGTGATTCCGTTCTTGTTGTTGACATGACCTGGGATATTCAATTGTCATGCAATTTCTTGCTATGAACATCTCCTTGTCATAGCAATCTTCTCTTATTTGTCAGATATTTGGGGGATATGTATACCTATACTTGGGCTGGGAGTAGCCTTTGGGGCGAGACTGGCCTTGCTTTGAACGAGGATATCTTGCCTGGTATAGATGAAAAGGTTTATGGCTGAATTCATCCAGATAGGACAATAGGAGCCAAAAGAAGTGCAATGCAATGTTTTAAATATGTGTTTTGTCACTGTGATGATGTGATTTTGCTGCAGATCAAGATGTGCCTGGTTTCATACCATTTTTCTTAAGAAGTCAAGTTTCTCACAAAGGGAAGGAAGCTGAACACAGAGGGAGTAACGCACCAGCTTCATAGTTTGGATCAAGATGTCACTGCCCTTTGGAGTGTCACATACCCATAAAGTACCCTTTCCGCCTTTAGGTGGTTCGAGGAGGTTGTGTCTGCGTTCAATGTACCGGCGTGATAGTCGAGTGTGCTTCGGTCCGCGGAAGAAGAGTATAGAAAGGTAGCTAGATGCACATATAGATACTAGTAAATGTTTGGTAATCCTCAATCAATACATCCATCTATTTATTATCCCGACCTATCCCACCCCCAACAAATATATCCCATACCATCCTATCTCATCAGCTCCAAGCCGAGTAACCAAGTCCCGTTCTTTATACAAGCAGGCCAGTAAAAAGGAAGAAAAAAAAGAAATATATCAGATCCCGGTTATAGATGTATATTATACACTGACTAACTGCTCTACTTCTTTTTGCCTTTTGTCTTTCTTTCTGCCCTCCCGAGTCGTACTATCTATCTATCTATTCATCTCCGTATACCCAACCCCACTACCCCGTCTTCCTATCCAAGATTTCCTTGACCCAACATAACCTAACCCCACGACCACGTAAAAAGCCCCCAGAAAGAGTAGAGCAGATAATATGGGAAGAAAGAAATAAAGCAACATCGATTAGCAGCTTTACTACGACATCTCAACATCAATATCAATGTCCATCTCTTCCGCATTCCCGTTCCCACTCTCTTTCTTGTCTTCTGCTTGCTCTTCTTTCTTTACTTCGCCTTCCACTTCTGTGGTTGTTTCTGGTTCGGGTTTTGTTTCCCCCGCCGCTATCTCTGGATCTTTCTCTTTCTCTTTCTCTTTCTCTTTCTCTTTCTCTTTCTCTTTCTCTTTCTCTTTCTCTTTCTCTTTCTCTTTCTCTTTCTCTTTCTCTTTCTCTTTCTCGCTCTCTCCCTCTCCAGTCTTAACAGCAGTACTTTCTCCCGCTCCTCCATCCAGAACACCACCCGCAGGAGCAACCTCCGCATCACCATTTCCATCCCCAACCACCTCCACTGCATTTCCTTGCCCATCTCCCAGCCCATCTCCCTGCCCCTCTCCCTTCTCCTCTCCACCCTTCTCCTCCCCACCAGCCTCCTCTCCACCCTTCTCCCCCTCACTCAACACAGGCGGCCCCGACCCCCCGTAAAGATTCCTCTCCAAGCCACCCAACAGATCCGGGAACCCGTCATCATCATCATCGTCATCTTCTGCTGCTGCTGGTACTTGCTCCTTTTCCTGTTCCTGCTCCACTGGTTTACTTTCCTCTGCTTCCTCGACCTTGATCGGTTCCGCGACTGGTTCGGGAGCTGGTGAAATAGAGGTTGTTTCGGGTTGGGGTTCAGGCACCGCGGGAGCGGGCGCGGGTTCGGCGGGTACTTGTGGAGCTGGTTCTGGTTCGGTTTTTGGTTCTGGGTCTAGCTCTAATTGTGGCTGTGGTTCCGGGATCTCTATCGACTCCACTTCCGGTTCCACAGCTGGAGCAGATTCTGAGATCTGTTCTTTCTCAGGGGATGCATCCGGCGCAGCGTTGTTCTGAGCAGGAGGAGGGGGTGTAATCTCTTCCATTTCAGGCGCAGACGGGAAATCTTCCATCGCGGCATCAGCTTGATAGTGTTCGTGTTCATTCGCAAAAGCGGGTTGAGCTTCTTCAACCGAAGATGCTGCTGGAGCTTGCGGTGGTGGACTTGGATCCGGCATTTCTTGCGCTGGGGGATTCTCCACTACTGGTTCATGCGCTTGCGTCGGCTCTGCTGGTGGTGGTGGTGCTGGAGGGGAGATCGACTCTTTCATAGGCGAAGCACTCGGATTAGGATCCACATCTCCTGAAGCCGCAATCTCTGGTACCTCGCTCACAACTCCTCCTATCCTTGCATTCTCCGCATTTTCTAAAATATCCAACAACATCTCCTCCTCCTCCTCTTCCTCCACCCTCGTCTCCACCGCTATCTGCTCATGAACTTCCGTGGGTGCTGGCGGCGGGGGAGGTAAATCTACCGGGGCGGAGGATTCTACAATATCTTGCATAGCGTGGTTGATACTAACTTCCTCTTTTATGATTTCCGCGACTGCTTCCGAAACAGGAGCTGCTGCTGGTGCTTCGATAACAGGATTTAACGCCGGAGCAGCCGTTGCTATAGGGGACACTAGTGGGGAGTTAAGGGTAGAGGTGGTTAAAGCTATTTGTTTGAGTGGACTGCCTGCGGATCGTGCTTCGCTTTCTCGGATTCTTTCGATCTCGGGTTTGCTGGGGGCGGCGTATTCTACGCCTTCCATGGCTGTGTGCGGGGAATCTAGGGGCGGGATGTTATGCATGTTTGGGAGGCTGATTTGATGGGATTGGGAAGGATCTCGGGGTGGTCGTGAGGGTGAATTGAGGGCGTCGATGGAATCATCGTCGTCGTCGCCCTGGTCGCCATCATCTCCCTCGTCGTCATCTGAGGCTGGGTTGGACTCGTCCATCATATCTGTATCTCCGTTCTTGACGGGAGTTGTGTTATTGTTTGGTTCAAATTTGACACCCTAAGACAAGATTAGCAAGATTACATGTGATATTATAGGTATGCAACTTACATCGGGACCAAGGTTTGCAGAAGTCGCATTACCACCTTGAGCAGAAGGATCGCTCGTGACGTGAGGTGTGATAGGCAAGATCTTCTTCCTACCCCTTCCTGGCCCACGTCTTCCTTTCTTCCCCACCGGACCCTTACGACGAAATGGCGTTGCTTCTACAGCATTGGGATCGGGAATCGTGGTTTGTGAAACAATATCTCCTTCCACCGTCTGACCGTGAGGCACAACCACATCTTGCAAGTACTCATTCCCTGCAGCGTCTGTTTTCCGGATCGTAGTTTTAACCACTGTTGGCGCAGGCGCAGGTTTAGGAACATTAGCCACAAGACCCTTTCGTCTCTTCGCAAGAAAGTCGATATCCGGTCCTTCCTGATTCCTTGGAACCTGCTTCCATGCACGGGCTGTAAAGCCACTTTCTCTCATCTCTTCTTCTTTCTTGTCAGCCTTATCCCCTGACGTGTCGACGTCTGCATCATCGTCATCCGTCGGCGCCGGGCGCTTGGATATTCGTCCCGAGCGAGCTGCGCGCAACAAATCTTGGCTGTGTTGGGGCAATAGATGGGAGTCTTTGGGCATGCCCCATGGTAGTTCGTTCGCCCAGGCATCGTTTTGTGCGCTGTTGTTCTCTTGTGAAGGGGGCGGTGCTACCGTCACGAATTCTCGTCGCCATTGTCTTACGGGGAGACCTTCGAAGATATCGTGGTCGACATAACCTGTTCGGTTCTGCCGTCTTCCTCCGGTTCGGTACTATGCGCCATTGTCAGTCCGGTGATGGTTTCGCCGCGAGAGGTAGAGGGGGCGGGGAGTCTTCGCATCACGGAGGTGTTTTCGGCGCCCATTCACTGATTGGCACTTACTGCAGGCATTTTGACTTAGGGTTTCAATCCCCTCGTTACTGGCGCCTTTCCAAGAGATCAAGATAAATTTGCTTCTATGGGTCCTAAACTGCTAGTCTTGCTCCGTTTGCTTGCTAAAGACCTCAATTCGAGACCAAAGAAGCTCTTTTTAAAGCAGTAACTTTAATTTGCTCGATCGCGGACCAATTTAGATCAAACGTATTATGCGCGCGGTGAATTATACAGAGCCCGATGGTTTTGGGCTGCCAGTCGCAATTCGAGCAGATTTTTCGTCGTAGTGAATAGGGCTCTACGCTCGAGGGGACTTGAATGTGTCAGATTCCGGAGACACACACTCTGTGTTCGAATGTGCTTCTTTCTCGGTGTGGTAAATACAATGGTATGGCTCGCGATACGAAAGCTTTTATTAGAGATGAAATATCGGCCTTTTGATGTCTTCGAATTCTTCTTCGCTATGGTGAGCGGGCGCTTGAAAGTCGAAACTAGTTAGGACATTGATTAGCAATTGAACAATTGGGTTCATTGAGGCAACGATTAAGGCTCAGTATGAATTGACTGACTGAAAGCTACATACACGAAGTTAATTATACAAAATAACGATAATCACGGCGTAGATGCGGCGGGCGCAAAGTAGATTGATAGAATGTGACAATTTGCGCGCGACGAGATGTTGCTGCGCTGAAATGAACAAGGTTGACGCGACTATATAGTCACGTGTGTCACATAATACGGACCTACCAAATGTTGCACGAAGGATTCAAGTAGAAGTAGGAATACAAGGAGGGATGATAGTGATATGACTTTGAGGTTTATTTCAGCGTATTGCTAAATTTCTCATAATCTGAATTCGGGCGATTATGGGTAGTAGACTATCTAAAGTGCGCATAGGTCTGATCCAGCGAGAGGGGAGACAATGGTTCACGCCAGCTCTCCTTTCTGGATGTATGGCCAGACGCATAGTGAGTGTAATGTTATTGTGAGGAGTGATTGTTCATGAATAATTTGGTATATGTGTGCCAAATCGGCATTTCCCAACCCTGTTCAACTCCGTACGTAATGATACAACAAGACCCAAATACTTTTGGCTTCATGATCCCTTCTAAACGCTAATAGTTCATCTGTCCATATCAATCCCAACTGTAGCAAGTTAGCCATTAATTCGACAGAATTTAGCGGCGTAAATCATACCCAGTGTCCTTCTGCCTAATTATATCATTCCTGTCTCCACTCTGCTTTCCCTGAATGTATGCATTAGTATGGGATCTGGCAGTAATAAATGCATCACCTACCGTCTTTCCACCTTCTACAACTAGTCGGTCAAGCTGGTAGAACTGGCTGACAACTGTTTGCCTCTGGAAAGAGAAGTGTTAGCCCGGGTCTCATTCTCCTCTACTCCAGTTCGCGATCTTCTCCACATTGCCCCTCCATATCCTGTTCGACCGCAAGAGCCTTGGACTTCCAAGCAACTCCAAGGAACTATCATACCTTCATACTCTGTAGTTCCTGCGATCCCTTCTGCATTAACTCTTGAATCTTCCGCTCATCTTGAACGTCCTTGTGTTCTCTGAAAGAATCTCTCGTCCGTCGCTTCGCATATTCTCTGAAATTGTATGCGGCATATTGTTGGCCTTGTTTCAAAAGCTGGCGATACTGTGCAGTTAAGTCAGTATGTCTGCAAAGACTGCCGCGCATGTTACCCCTCCACCGCAATCGTAACGAGAACATTTCGACATAGTAAATGCGGAAAATGATTGGGAGTAATTGATAGTCACGTACCAGCGATAAAGCCTGCTGCGAAGCTTCACTTCTTACTCTCGATACGGCCGACATCTTGTCTTGTAGTGTGAAATGCCTTGTTCAATGGAAGATGGAATCAACATCCGCATCCAAAAATTTGTTAGACTTCCGCCCCCGGAGTAAGAGATGACGGAATATACCGAAGCCGGATGACCGAAATATCGGAAATAGCGATAAGATAAGGAATGCTTATACCGTAGCACGGCATTTTGTGAAGCATAAGGAAGTTTCTCCCTATTCGACATTTTCTACTTGAGTGACCTGACCGGCAACATTGGAAAGGGACATAGCAAACAGGTGACTGCCACGATTTGCCCGTCTTACGGGATTCATAGTCATAGTTGCACTACCGGCCATGTGCACCATGTGCATGTCAAAGCCATACACAAGATAGATAACCCTCTCTCCGTAGGTGGACGACGTAGCTAGCTATACGTCCATGGTTCAATGCTTCGGTCCCTTGACCCCTTACAAACAAGAATAGCAGCAGCCAAAGCTGCAAATCATAATCATGGAGAAGCTCCACAAGAGTACGAAACATCGAACATCGAAATGAGAGATCCCTACCTGCGAGCCAGCCTCATCTACCTACCTTGGTAATGAGTCGCTTCACTGCGATGTCTGCTCACGACAGGTAGCTCTGATCTAGCCAGCCTTAGCAGCGGTTGAGGGCAGCGACAGCCTCCTGAAGATAACGACGCGTGGAAAGGAGAGACAGGAACAATTGACTTAGATTACACAGACGGGTTTTGAAACGGAGAAGACGTCTAAGCGGAAGGCGTACGAAGATCAAACGTTTGCTTTAATAGAAAAGTCTTGGCATGTTCATCAACGTATCCCACGATTTCACAATTCCATGACTTCCAACCGCCGGATCTTTCGTTCCTTTCGTTTCTCCGGATAAACCTCTAAACTTCTTCTAATCCAAAGGTTGTCACGCTCTCTTGATATGGGCCTTGGCGGCGATGCTAAATGTGTCGCCCTACCGTCCATGTAAAATTCTTTATTCTCCATCTTTGCAGAGACCTTTCAGATACCCTTCATAAGTTTCATTCCACTTTTCATTCGCACACACCCACGACACGCCTCACCCATACAAACGGGATTGATATTCTTACGTGTCGTTTGAATGAGGATACGCGCGTGCAAGCACGTCATCCACTCTAAGTCCCTGCTTGGCCCGAACCGGCTTCTTAATTTGGCTATGGAGAACGATTCAACTTTTGTATGGTTACGGTTCACGCGGTTCTATGAGACATACCGGAGAAAGGTTGATGCTAAGAGTAAAAATTAAAAAAATATTAAAAATCAGTTGCCGGCCCTCTCTTGGATAGACAAGACGATGAAAATTTAGTAGCCACAAGCTTATCAATCTCTTACCTGCTCTGCTCCATATCTTTCCTCTCTTTCTCTGACCTGCTCAAACTCTTCTCTTGCTTTCTCATTTTTTGCACAGTACAAATACCAAGAGGACTTCCCCAGATCTTTCTTTCTCCATATCCCCCAAACCTTTTTACTTGTCCTTCCTTCGTATCCCATTCCTCAAGACTTTTAATACTCAAGTTGCAAAAATGGCCAACTCTCCTCACGGTGGTGTTCTCAAGTAAGAAACTCCAAAGACCAAAGCTCAATTCCTTGGGGATGACAGCCGGCTAAACTAACAACCATTCTACAGAGATCTCCTCGCAAGAGATGCGCCCAGACATGACCAACTCTCAGCAGAAGCTGAAAAGCTTCCTGCCATTGTTCTTACTGAGAGACAGCTTTGCGATCTCGAATTGATCTTGAGTGGTGGTTTCTCTCCTCTTGAAGGTACGTTCGTTCAATTGCTTTGGTTGGGTTATGGAGGGGCAGAATCACCCCGCACCTCAAATTCCTCACGCAGAGGCGCAACATAAAAACTCGAACCAAACACTAACTTTACTTTCTGCTAGGTTTCATGAACGAGAAAGATTACAATGGGTACGAAATCATGAAATCCAAAGTTGGCACAATGTTTATCTAACAATTGACAGCGTCGTCGAGAACAACCGATTGGCAGACGGCAACCTTTTCTCCATGCCAATTACCCTCGATGTGTCGAAAGAACAAATTGAAGAGCTAGGAATCAAAGAAGGTGCACGCCTTACCATTCGCGATTTCCGTGACGACAGGAACCTCGCCATTATCACCGTGGAGGATGTCTACAAGCCAAACAAGTGCGCTCCTCCATTACTGAGAACTTTGGACAAATCTAACAATTAGCAGGGAGAAGGAGGCCAAGGAGGTCTTCGGTGGTGATGCTGAGCATCCAGCTGTTAAATACTTGTACAACACAGCCAATGAATTCTACGTCGGAGGAAAGATTGATGCTATCAACCGTCTGGAACATTACGATTACGTCGCTCTGAGATGTCAGTAACTGCGCCCTTCAATTTACAAGAAAAAGCTAATAGCAACCAGATACCCCCGCAGAACTCAGACTTCACTTCGACAAGCTCGGCTGGTCCAAGGTTGTCGCTTTCCAAACCAGAAATCCTATGCACAGAGCTCACAGAGAGTTGACTGTTCGCGCCGCCCGTGCTCGCCAAGCCAATGTCTTGATTCACCCTGTTGTCGGTCTTACTAAGCCAGGTGATATCGACCACTTCACCCGTGTCCGTGTCTACCAAGCACTGCTGCCAAGATACCCTAATGGAATGGCTGTTCTTGGTTTACTCCCTCTCGCTATGCGTATGGGTGGACCTCGTGAAGCCATCTGGCACGCCATTATCCGTAAGAATTACGGAGCCACCCACTTCATCGTTGGTCGTGACCACGCTGGACCAGGAAAGAACAGCAAGGGAGAGGAATTCTACGGCCCATACGACGCCCAATATGCCGTCGAGAAATACAAGGAGGAACTTGGAATCGAAGTCGTTCCCTTCCAAATGATGACCTACCTCCCCGACAGCGACGAGTACCGACCAAAAGACGAAGTTCCACAAGGAACCCGCACTCTCGACATCTCCGGAACCGAGCTCCGTGCCCGTCTTCGTTCAGGACGTGAAATCCCAGAATGGTTCTCCTATCCCGAAGTCGTTCGCGTTCTTCGCGAATCTCACCCACCTCGTTCAGCCCAAGGTTTCACCGTCTTCCTCACCGGTTACCAAAACAGTGGCAAAGACGCCATCGCACGTGCTCTGCACGTCACTCTCAACCAGCAAGGCGGCCGATCTGTCTCCCTTTTGTTGGGTGAGACTGTCCGCGCCGAGCTCTCCTCCGAGCTTGGTTTCAGCCGTGCTGATCGTACTCGCAACATTGGACGTATTGCTTTCGTTGCATCTGAACTGACCCGATCCGGTGCCGCCGTCATCGCCGCCCCTATCGCACCATACGAGGATGCACGAAAACACGCCAGAGAAATGGTCGAGAAATACGGTGATTTCTTCTTGGTGCACGTCGCTACGAGCCTTGAGTACTCGGAGAAGACCGATAAGAAGGGTGTTTATGCCAAGGCGAGAAGTGGTGAAATCAAGGGTTTCACTGGTGTCGATGATCCTTATGAGATCCCTGCTAAGGCCGATTTCACGGTGGATATTGAGAAGACTAGTGTGAGAAATGCAGTTCATCAGATCGTGTTGATGTTGGAGAGTCAGGGTTTGTTGGATCGTTTGTAGATGGTGTTTACTAGAGGGGTAGATATGGGGTAGATGTTAAAGAACTATATAAATGGATGGACGAAGGAAAGAAAGAGAAGATGGATGGATGATAGAATCTCGATGAGTGCAGGAAGGAAGTGAATACACTACTACTTGCGGCGTTCTCTTTTTTTAGGATTGGAATATGGAATATATGTTGATAGACAGATAAAAGTTTTGGAGAAGAGATACTGTATGGACCGAGGGTCCATTTCATGTATGTGTGCACTTGGATGATGCGGCAGATTACAGAGATAGATAGAATGGAGGGAAATAAGTGATCTAGGGCATGCAGAAGAACTTCTAGCTTGATTATTAGATTGCTTGGTATCTCGGTGTTTATGCTACTTACTGATTTGTTTGACTACCCTACCCTACTCTCCTCATAGGCTCCAACACTACCGAAATCGAACTACTTGCAGCCTGTGTGTATATATATTGTAGATGAATGTAAGATAAATCTGTAATAATATATTATATCCTATCTTAGGGTAACCCTAAAGAACCTCTCGACCTCTCAACTAACCTCTCACGCAAAATCCCCGACATTGAATCCCAAATCCAAATCCAAATCCGCAAAATACAAAACAAACAGATCTTCTCGCTTGTATGCAAAATAACAGATACCAATCCTCTAAACAATTTAACCACCAGTCCATATCCACACCACCGCTATTCAAAACTTGGGAAAACTTCATTGAATATCAAAAATAGAAATGGAAATTAAAAAATCAAAAAGGTATTATAGCGCGAATATATACAACGGATTACTTCCTCGGTTCTGGTTCTTTCTTTCTGTTCTCCTTCTCCTTCTCTTGTCTCCACATCGCATATCTTTCTTTCTCGATTCTTTGATATGGGTCGTCGTCTCTCTTAGTTCTGTTCTCCGGACTATCTCTTGCATCTCTGTTCATTCTTTCCTTTCCTTCTCCTTTCCTCTCCTTCCCATATCTCCCTTCTTCCCTTCATCCCACAACCCCTCCCACCTACAAAATCCCAAACTCCCTCTCCCACTCCCTCCTACTTCTCTCCTCCTCCGCCCTCCTCTCCTCCTCCCCCTTCCTCAACGTCTCCAACTCCGGCAATATCAAATTCTTCAGCAGATCCTCCGTCTCACTGGGACTCGGGCTCGGCAGCGGCTGCCTTAGGTACTGCTGATTATTATGCTCGTACTCATACCCGGAGTCTGAGTCCTGGTACTGGTGTTCGTATTGCAGGTTGGATTCGGTGTGGCGGTGGGGATTGTGATTGTGCAGGTGTGCGTAGGGGGGCGGTGGCGAGGAGGAGTTGGCGCGGCGGGTGTGGGAATTCGAGTGTGAGTTCGAGCGGCTGAGGGAGGCGGACGCGGCGATGTGCGGGCTGGTGAAGGTGAATGAGTGTTTGGGGTTTTGGTCGACGGCGGAGAGGGGCGCGTGTTGGTGGCGGGGGAAGCCGAGGTGCGGGGTGGGGTGGATGGGTTGTAGTTGCTGGTGTTGTGGTGGAGGTGGCGGTTGAGTGGTGTGGGTTGTGTGCATGGATTGGGCTGCGGAGTGGGATGAGGATCCGGTGTCGACACGTTGGAGGGCGGGGGTGCTGTACGATTGTTCGAATTGAGCGAAGTGCGAGTATGGGTGGTTCGGACTAGTAGTGTGGGCGTGGGCCATGCGAGGACGGGGACTATGGTCGATGCTTAAAGGAATAGTCGGGGTGGAGAGGGGACGCTCGCGTTCGCGGACGGTGCTTTCAGATTGCGCAAATTGAGAGTAAGGGTTCGGAGTAGACGGGAAGTCAAGGCTTTGTGGTCGGGATTGGGAGTCTGTGTTTCGGTCGGAGAATGGTTCAATGGGAGGAGGACTGTAGCAATCTTCATTGCGGGAGAACCAGGGGTTGGAAAAGTTGGATTCGAGTGTGCTGGTGTTGATGCTGGATCTGGGGATGGCGGTTGGGATGGAAGACATTGATGGTGTAACATCTCGACCTCTGAAGCCAAGCTCGTCCCAGTGGTGAGGGTCGGTTGGCGGTAGAAGGTCTGGGTCAAATCTTTGTCGTGCGACTTGAGCTCCGGGCGGTGGATTGGAGGCTGTGCGTTGTACTTTGCCTCTTTCTTGGCGTATGAAGGAGGTTGATGGAAGACGAGATGTACTCTCACGCGACTGAGTTGGTGTTTTCCTCTCCATCCACCACAAACCTCTTTCGCTCTTTTGCTTCGAAAGAGGGGACACTGGATTCGCCTCTTTCTCGGATTCAGTAGCGACCTCCTTTTGTGGCCTTTCCCTCAAAGACTTAGCTGGAGACTGGGTACGTTTTTGAACCGCTTCTGGTGCTTGATGATTCCTCTCTGGCTTTTCCGATGCCGAAGAATCATCACGTTTCGAAATAGATTGTTGACTTGCGGCTCTGCTCACTTTCTGTTTGTCGCCTTTGTCCCTCTTAACCGAATCCGATCGCTTCAAGGCCTCTATTTCAGGTCTTACTAGTTTCTTGATGGTCTCATCTACTGCGGCGAGGGCTTTCTCGCTGACTACTTCTTTCCCCTCAGCTACTGTTTCCTTCGGAGTCGATGATGATTTGCCTTCTGAGTCGTTAGAAACAAGCGGAGATTTTGCGTTTTCCGCAGACTTGGCAGTGTCTTTCTCGTCACTTTCTCGCTTCCCCCTGTCCTTGTCTTTATCCTTGTCTTCATCCTTGCGTCTCCTGTCTTTCTTTTCTTTCCTCAATTTCCTCAATGCCTCCATCTCCTCCTCTTCCTCCTCTTTCCGTTTCAAAGCCTCGGCTTCCTTCTTGATGGCATCCTCCACTGCTTCGAATGCTTTCTTGGTGCTACTCTTCACTTTTCCATGTTTGATGGAGTCGCTTCTGGTAACAACACTCTTCCCACTTTTAATGCTCTTTTCATCACTATCCCAAGGCACTTTAACCGTAGAACCATCAGAGTTCTTTCTCGGATGGGTGCTCTCTTTCTTTAACTCTTCCATCTCAGGAATAATGAGCTTCTTGATGGCATCTTCAACTGCAGCGAGTGCTTTCTTGTCCCTAACCTTCTCTTCGCCACGTTTCTGTAAGGGACTTCCACCAATACTCGCTTTGCCTGGCGTCCTAGGTTCCCAGTCACCTTCCCTTTCAGTGATATGAGACAGTCGGTTTGGGATGTGTTCTGCTGGTCGTTCTGGTCGTCTTGTCGCTTGATGGGTTTCTAATTCTTCTTGCAACTTTTCGTAGGTCTGCAGAGCCTGCAAAGTCAAGGGTCCAATTTCGGTCCTTGAAGCAAGCTCGGAGCTTTTGCGTGGTGGAGGAGTGACCTGACCAGATGCGGTACGATCTTTCGGGTCACGATCTTTCGGATCGGGATGTGAGTGTCCATTCTCAAGCGCCTGGAGAGTAACTGGATCTACGTCTTTCACTTTGGTCGGTTCGGTACTCGTAGGTTCTAGAGCTCGTTCGGGAACTGGTCGTGGCAAAGCGCTCTCACCCAACTTCTGTTGCATTCCGCGCTTCTCCCAATCTAATAAAGAGTCGTGTCCTTGTCCTTTCATTTTCATCGGTTCAGGCTTGCTCTCCGACTTGTATCGTTTAGGCTCGAGGGTAATTTGATCCGGATCGAGCGCTTCTATCTTTCCGGTCATGGGCTTGTCTCCGTCCGATTTGGATCTTTCCAGCGGCCCAATTTCTCTTGGCACAGGAGTTTGACGTGGAAGATCCCAAGGTTCGTCGTCACCTGCAAGTAAGAATTCTTGTACATAGTCCACTTCACTGCGGTCGCCTGGGCCAAACCTTGTCGTACTCGCTGTATCCTCTATGCCGGTCGCATACTCTTCTTCTTGGTCGGAGTCTTCCCTTTCCTCACTTGCAACACTTCGTGGGGGCGAGGGTCTAGCGCTGCCCATCGACTTGAATGATGCGATACTCTTTTCATCCCTGTATCGCTGATGCGATGCATTAGACTTACGCTTGGTGAATCCCGGTACATTATGAGGCGCGTCGAATGCAATTTTGCCTGACTGTTGGGAGGGAGATTGGTGCTCGACGTGATGTGCCGAAGGATGGATATCTGTAGGCTTCATCGGATGGTGCGGGAGGCTGACAGGGGCACTTTCGGACTGTTGCCTCTGCGGCATTATTTCTGGAGGAATAGGCGCCCTTGAGCCATCTCGTGGCTCTCCTGGTTTCGGCATTTCCTGCATACCAGCCTTAACACTCCCAACCCACGCCATTACTTCCTCACCCCGACCTCTGTCCTCCTTCAAAATTGAGTCGTCCGTCTCGCCCATTGGAATGACCTGAATTCCACCAATGGTAATTGGCAGACCGTCCCGAAGCATTCTTGTCCTGTCTCTCTCTTCATGTTCATATCGTCCGAGCTCCTCCCATGCCCTTTTTGCTTCTTCCTTGATGACTCGACTCTCTTTCTTTAGCTCCTTCATGTCCTTCTCCATAGCCTCCCTATACGTACTTCGTTCCTGCAAGAACTCGAGTTCTTTCTTCTGAGCTTCATCACGAACTTGTTGAACAATGGTGTCGAGGCGCAACTTCTCTGTTTTGAAATGGGCTTCCCACTCTTTCAGAGATTGTTGTTTGTGCTTTTGGAGAGCTTGCTCGATTTGCTGGATTAGGGGTAAGGGTGGAGGAATTTGGAGAGTGTCTGAGTCTGGTCGACCTCTGGGGTTTTTAACCTTCTGCTTCGGGGTATCTGGGTAAACTTTCGGAGGAATCTCTGAGAGAAGATTCCTTGACTCAACAAAAGCAACAAAAGATACCGCCAGGTTTTCCGGCAGCATGTCCCAGATTAATACTGGCAGGGATAGGAGAATGATGGTAGCATGACTTGCAAACACCCCTTCCACGAGAGCAAACTGTGCCAACGCCGGGAATTGTCGAATCCACCTGTGCCATGCTTCCACATCCATCACTTGGTTTTCCTCGAGAGCTATGGATATTAGTACGTGAGGAACAATCAGCTTTCCATCTGCAGTAAGCTCGTGAAGGTTCTCTGGAGAGTAGCTGTCTATAGTATCGGGCATTCCTGACGACAAAGTACCTACCCAACTATTGCTCGGTTGGGTGCGGCGACATATCTCGATACTTAATGATTTAGGATCCTCAGACGTCAGGCTGTAAATAGGCATCCTCTTGGACTCTGTCTTCTGTTGTTCATCCCAGTGAGTTCTTTCGGATTTCTCATGCTTGAGCACGGACAGGACCTCGCTGTGAAGCATAGCGACAGAAAATGACGGTCGGTTCACCCACTCATCCAACACGTGAAGCAAGGCGTTCGTAAAAGAATAACGGTTTGGACCCGGTGTCCAGCTCTTCGACCCGCTAGCAGCAATCGTTTCGATGACACTGGGACAGCCAGACGGCGCGGGACTAGGAGCAGAACAACAATCTAGAAGGAAAAGGACATCTGACTTTGACTCTTCGAAAACGCTCTGGATTGCAGACCAACGTACTGACGCATACGAAATATCCTGTCTACATGACCATGTGGTCTGTCGGGAGTTGTTGATTATTGCATGACCACCATAGTAGATGATGATTAGGTTGTCATCAGTGCCATATTGCTCAATGAAGTTGACAGCCTATCACAGGTTAAGGTGGGGTAGGCCATAGTAGACGGCAAGCAACATACCTTCAGCATAAGTTTGTTGTGTGCATTCGTCGTTGGTATTGACCAAATATCGGTGGTAAAGCCGTAGCATATCTCGAACATAGACCGCAGAGCGTTGACCTCTGATTGAGCATCAAGCTCACTCTCTTCCCATTGTATTAAGACAACTAAAACTTCGGCATAACGTGACCGGCCACGATTGGGAAAAGCCCTCGCAGCAGCCTCCATTGTATCTTAGCATTTTGCTCTGAAGAGGGAGATGACATATAAGAAAGGCTGGTGTGAGGCAGTGTAGAGGGCGATGAGCAACCTCGACGTAAGAAAAAGAAGCATGCGGACGGGACAGAAGAAAACAGGATGGGGCCCATAATAAAAACTGCATTAAATGCAATAGTGGTTTGATTTACCTACCTCTTCGACTCTCACTGCAAAGGTTTCGAGCTCTTTCATGTGATATTTCGCTCGAGTGATATCATGAGTGGTGGAAATGGATGAGGGCGGTGTGCTGATGCTGTTGTTATATTTACTTTGCTATTCATCATGTCAGTCAGGATGCTTCTGTAGATATGTATATGTAGATGTGAAGGAATTTGGTAGGACAAACACAGGGAGAGCCTTACCTCGTCACTCAATAATTCTGGAGTGTTCGGCGTATGTGTGTCCTTGGCTGACGACTCTGACACTTGGTCCATGATGTCTGTCCAGAGTCGACGCGTCCGGTCGAGGTGCGTCAAGCACCCCTGTGGAAGATATAATTCTCACTGTTCTACGATGTGAAGGACCCAGAAAAGAGCGATATTTTGAGTGACACTTTGGAATGAATGAATGAGTTTTTTCGCAGTTTGCACTTCTCACAAGTTAAAGTTGCATGTACATCTGCATCATTAGTTACACGTAAGTCTCCATCATGAATCGGGAGCGTAGACTGTGGGCTGTGTAGGAGGAGAATGATAGGTTGGATGTGTGAGCTGAAGGGAAAGTGTGGTTAGTGAGTGGTGAAGACGGCATCCAACGCATGCAGAGAAAAGAGAAAACCCTTGCACGATGTTGACCTGTCAAGGCCTCAGACGAGCAGGGTTTAAATTAAGCAAACCAACGAAGCAGAAAAAGTTATACCGAAAGCGGAAAGCAAGATAGATGGGGAAAAGTGCTTCACAAGCGGACGAGGTTATGAATGCGATGCGCTGCAATGCGATCCGATGCGGTACGATATGAGACGATACGATACCCTTCCTCTTCCTCTTCTCCGTTTCTCTACCAGATGGTACCAGATGAGAAGAAGAAGGGGACGAGGTGGCAGAGCAACAATCTGGTCATAAGTGGGTATGCGTTTGTAAGTTTGCGAAAGACCGCAGAGGGACTGGTGGATAGCAGAGCGTGCGGCGGTGGTACTTGGTAGTCATGACTAGGAGGAGAATGAGAGGGGTGAGGAGGGGCCAGAAAGCGGCCCTTGGGCTGAGATAGACCGATAATCCTGGATCATGTGGGAAGCGGAAAAAGTTCCTTCACCGTTTCTCGACGATCCAATAATAATCTTAAATATAGATAAAAGATGGAGAGAAGTATGGTACGGAAAGCTACGGTCGGATAGGATGGCGAGAGGGAAGGGATGACTTGTGCAGAAGATATAAAGGCATTCTCTGTATACTCCGTAAGTATCAGGTAAGGTCTGTCGCGCGACCGTCAGGCAGATCGACGAGACTCTTCTCCCTCATCTATATAGCAAAGGGTTTGTCTCTCAACTGCAGCTACGAAGATATACGGATCCATAAAAATAAACATAAACTTCCCGCCGTTACTGTACAGTAATAGTAATCACTTGCTCAGAGGAAGAACCAGACCCAGAGCTCCTCCCGCCACTCCCGCCACGCCCGCCATATGTGAAGATCTTATAAAACCTACATATGGGATCCGTATTGTGCACTGCGATGCGCCGGATGTATGTAGGTTCTGGCAAAGCAAGAAATGTTGTGCATTGTCTCCATATTCATCTCCAAACTCCATACTTCTTCTGTACGGAGCACGGCGCATCCATTCTTCCAATATAAAATAGAGTGCTTGGTGCAAGGACAAGACATGACATGCATGCTTTTGCTTAGTAGACGACAGGCCCGACAGAGCAGAACATGGAAAAAGCAAAGAAGTTCGTTCGTACCTTCGTTCGTTCGGAAATTATTCATTCATTACGGGACCCTAACCTCTGGTATCCGTACCGTACCTTGAAGGCTTGGAGAGCCCTCGATGCCCCAGCCACTTTCTTTCCTTTTTCTCAACGAGTCGAGTCTGCAAGGGCAATATTCAGGGCAATATTCAGGGCAATATTCAGGAGCATGCGACGAGTACCGGTCGGCGGTCCCCTTCCACTTCCGTGTGTAAGGTCTCGCTTGTTCTAGCCGGTTCGAAACCATCCCGAGGTACAAGGACGGCACATTGCAGCGCGAAGACGGTAACCTGACTTCCATTTGGTGAACACCGTGAACACCGTGAAGCCATGTGAGTGAGTTCTGTGAGGGGAGGGGAGGCGAGTGCAGTTTTTGCCTTCGTGGGCTGTTCTTTCGAAGGGTAACCGTATACACAATATGCGACGTGCCTCATCATGGTACAGAATAAGCAGCCTCACAGAGAGTAGAGACTGAATGCCACCGACTATGGCTCTGTCCTCCCCCTCTTGCGTCTCCGATGTAACTGCTTGATCTTGGGCATCCAATAACCTTAGATTTCTCCGCGATCCCAGTGCAGCCATTAACAAGCTCATCTACAAGGTCACGCACAGATTGGCCCCAAGGAGGTATCCCGTGAGACGAGAATGAATCATATGAAAAAGGCCTACCTGAACGATGCCCAAAGCCCAACCCGCAGCCATCTCTGGGAATTGCATCAGGATTTGCCATTTGCTCGCAAATACGAAGTAAAAGTACATTTCTTTCTTCTTTCCTCTTCCCTAGCCTTCGATTCCCAGCTGGCAGAATATGACTTAATACTTGCGACTTTCACCATATCTTATATCTTATCCAACGTGAAATTCGTTCCAAAGACTCCTCGAGTTCTCCCTAATATCCTCAGACGCCCACAGCGCGCGAAGTAACCCCAAAACCCAAAAGCGATCTCTTTCGACTGTATCGGCAAAATTTCAATACCTCAACTTCCACTGAGCACCTATCAAAACGTCGTAAAATTATTCAGCCAACGTATGAGAATCCTCGATTGCGATCCACAAACTCTTTCTCCTCTCCTCCAACTCCATTCTGATTTTGGCCATTCAGACAACCTTCTCTTCCTCCCCCAGAGAATTAGGAGAATCACGCTCCCTTTTTCCCGCCGACATCTCCAAAGGGGGTGACTTGCTTGCCTTTCGACTTTTTTGCTGCTTTTCTTTTGCTTCTAAATTGCTTCCAAGTTGCTACTTGCTTGACCCTTACTCTCTCTTGCATTTTTGATGTCATAGCGACCCGGAACTACAGTACGGAGCACACGATACATTCGTTCATTATTCATCAAATCATTCGTTCTCATAAACCCAACCCTCGATTGCGGCCTTAGAACTCACCGCTGATAGCTGCAAAAGTTGCTCCACATGCGCCGCCAGCAAACCAAGTTTTTAAGCGCCAACTAGAACCAACCTCGCAGGAGGTATTCCACTAGCCATGCCTGAAATACCAGATCAAGACCACGACAACGACAACGCTGTCGCAAAGAACGAGAAGCGTCGAAAACACAAATCGAGACCTATCGTTGTCGATCCTGAGACTGGCAAGCCTGTCAAAGCACGCAGGAAAAAGACAAAAGACGATCAATCTGAAGTGACCACTAGCACCATGGCTGATGTTGTCCCCGAACTTTCACGAAAAGCGTCTACAACAGGTACATCATCTTATCCGGGACTCAACAAAGATTACAGCAGGGAGGATGTATTAGGCAGTGCCGTCAATAGCAGGGTTACGAGTAGCAGGATCTCGAAACGAGACGGAGAGGATGTACGATTACCCTCAAGAACAAAGACAGGACCTTACACACCAGAATCTACCGATGTTGACTCTGAGAAGCATAGAAAATCTGCCGAGAACTTAAGTCGACATAGTTCTACCAAGGATCGCAGACCTCCAAGTCCACCAGATACCGAGTATTCGGAAAAGCGAAAGTCCTCGTCGTCGCGAAAGCCAAAGACAACAAAACTGAGGGAAGACTCTGAGTTATCGAGACCTGATTCACGAAGTTCGGATTACCGCAGATCGACAAAGGAAGATCCTTCTATACTTTCATCCAAGTCTAGATCCAAAACAAGCACCCCTCCACGGAAATCCAGTTCGAGGTCTTCCAAGAGCAGTAAACCGGATCCTTACCAAGGCAGACATCGTGAATCGGAGATTGACTCGAACGTTACGTCTGTGGCACCGAAGAGGACTGGCTCAGCACCTCGACATAGACCTACGGAAATTGATACCGACTCTCCAGACTCTGCCCAGGACTCCTCGCCGAAGACACCTACTCAGACTCCACAGTTCCCTCCAGATATCAAACCTACCCCTTCTCCTTACTTGCACTTGGATGCATCTTCTGTTAAGTCTAGTGTGTATGGCTCTCCACGCCCTCCTCCACCACCCCCTCCCCCGAATGTGCCGTTAAATGTCCCTAGAGTTGATTACCTCCTACAAAACGGTGGACTGGTCCGTCCCGCTCCCAAAACCCTAATTGCGGCGACCCCCACCTATTCGTCGTCTCCAAATTCAGCGAGGACCTCCCCACCAACGCCGGCGGAAATACAAAAAATCTTTGGACCATATTTCAATGTGTTGGAGCAATATGAAACCGTTATCAACAAGAATGGGTCTATTGCAGTTGCTACAGGATATCGTTCCGTTGCTAGGAGACTGCTTGATCGGCTGGAGAACGTTTTCGCCCGAGAATTATCACCAGATGGCTGCTTTTGTGTCATGTGCCAGAACCTGGATCTTGAAACCCACGAGGGAAGCAGAGGTCTTGGGTGGGGTGAAGTCTTGGAGTGGGTTAGTGGTCGGCGTGAACTCCCTGTCTGGCCCGCTTTTGATTTTGCGTCACTGGGCATGAAAACAGTTGATGACTTAGCTGGCTTGGGTATTTCGGGTCATCATCGACCAGGATCACCTGTCAAGATTGACCCGGATGTAGCGGATGAATTCCGGGAGCATTATCTCCAACAGTCAAAGAAGACAAAGGCCTCAGTCGATAAATGGCTTTCTAGCTGCCCAGAGGCAGCATCTGCACCACCACAAGAGGTTGATGATGAGACACTTTCATTTGCTATACTGACTCATCTCGAGCATCACGACCGGCCGGTCTTTAACGCTTTGCTCACCGGCTCGACAACAGTGCAACCTATTTCTAGAGCCCCAACTCCAATGCGAAAGCAACCACGAACAGATTTTATGATTAAGACTGTCCAGTCTATTCAAAGATTATACCGTTTGCCTCTCCCTCCACGAGATCCCGAGGTTGCAATTTACCTATTGAAGAATCCGCACGTCCACAATCTTCTCGCAACCATATCTGGAATTGCACCATCCGAATGGGAGATATTGATTTCTGGTCGTTTCGATGGGTTCCTGTGGTCCGGAGCTGATGGTGAAATGGCTGACGAATTTCCCTCCCGAGGGCCTACACCTCTTGGTTCCTTCCGAGGACCTTCACCTGCGATGAGAAACAACTCACGTAGTAACACACCTTTCTCGCCTGGGTCTCGTGGATTCCCCTCACGTGGGCCTACGCCTTCGCAACAATACCGACACCCTGTTTCAAACGATGAAGAGACTGAAATCGCTGTTTTAGCCGAGATTGAGCGTGAAATCTATGTTGGCATGGAGGCTCTAGAGGATGCTTTCGAAGGTCTCCACCGAAAGGCTGAGGCCGTCCGCAAAGCTCTTCGTGATCGTAGTGCCGGTCTAGCCATGGCAGCGGATGCGAGAAGAGCAACTCATCCAGAAATCCTCGCTGGAACTCCCGGTCCTTACTCAGCAGGTCTGGGTCCTGGTTATGAAAGACCAAGCTGGGCCGAAGGTGGCAGCGATTTCGTCAGTGAAGCCGACTGGGATAATGATGATGAGATGATGAGTGAATTGGCACCTGATGACTCCGCGAGTAACATTAGCAGTTCAAGACACCGACGTCCAAAGCGCAGGAATGAGAGGAGAACTCCTGCGTTGGTAGAGGAGGATGAAGAGGAAGAGTAATAGGTGGATTGATCTATCATACGTTTATGATGGCTTCTGCTCGGAAAATCTGAATGGGAAATGAGGAAAGTTTTTGCGAATTTATGGAACGAGATCACGAATTGTTTATTTACGAAATGATATCCAAAAGAACGAGAGTGCCAGCACAATACACGCGCGCAGAGTAGGGAAGCATGGAATTTTTTGATGATGAGGATGGATGGGCATTAGCAGTATTCGAAGCAAGTGAGCGGATTCCTTTTTGAAAAGGGATCATCTGATCGTATTTTTGTGTTTGTTGTATGGATAATTAAGATGCAGGTGGTGATGAAAAGGCAGGAATCATCGATTTGATATTTTTTGTGAGAGTTAGACGCTGTGATGTGGCACAGGAATGGAAAAAGAATAGCATTACAATTCAGCCAGATTTCCAAGTATCCTTGCGGATCTAACAAGAGTATCGAGTGTAGCAGAAGCCATAGCAAAACGCTCGCCCGGCAGGTTGGGTGGACTCGATTATGCTTGAATTTGAGTTTTTAACGTTAGGCGATCAATGTAAGATCGACACACGACAAACAGGCAATGTTTGGCCCTTGTCACGTCAAATATCTGTCTGCCATAATTAAGCATAAGTTGATATGAGACGACGTTTCGACTAGATATCACATTACACGATCGGCCAAAGTGGAGCCTAGTCGTCGGTCCCAAGTCCTGTGCTGGGCGCGTTTACCCTGCGTTTCATATCCTTTGAGGGATTTTCCATTGGCGGACTCTAGTCTGCGGTATGTTTCTCCGAAACATTGCTAGGAGCCGGAATCCAAAATGTGCTCTCTATGTGCCGGAGGATTGAGCGAAGCGCTTGGCAAGGATGAGGCCGCCCGGCATTGGGATTCATGTGCCGAAGGAATGGTATTATGATAGGTAGGTGGGTTTCCCCGCAGTGGGTGAATGACGACGACAAGTGGGACATTAATCGCATTTTGCTTCAGGTAGATGGGATGAGGATAAGGATGAGGATGAGATGGTCGGAGGGGGAATGTCCCGGCTGCCTATCGGTCGTTGAGGGAATATACGTCTGCAGGCGGCAACCTTATTCGACGTCAAACTCAACGCTATCTGGGACTGGGCGATCACTTGTGGGACTGAGATCCATCACCCGTCGATCATACTGGATGATGAGCACCTTGGGTCACAAAAGCCATGCATATATTCCTTGCTAGTAGACGTCCTTGGGGTGTGAGGCTCAGGAGATGGGTCTCAGACTTCTAGCCAGCGCGACGAAATGGTGGGACTTCTTATGGACAGCGGGGCAAGGAATGTATGTCAGTTTGTTTGACTGCTCTTACTTTCATTAGATAGTGATTGACAAGTAAAGTGGGTGGAGGAGAGACAAGGAGAAGACAGCTAGTCGCTAATGCTGGGCCGGATATAGGGTTCGGATATACATTTATAGGTGGGTTGGCACCTGTTCTGGAGGGTTGGATCTTTGGGCTTTTCTTATATCTTTGGTTTGCGGGATTTGTTCATTGTGGTTGGAAGTACAGTGCTTCAGTCAATCAACTTTACTTCTTTCTTTCAGGTGTGGTGAAATTGGTCTGGTTTGATCGATTCTAGATACTCGACTTTGAGGGTCATTATACCGTGACGTTTTGTTTCGAACATAGCCACAGACAGTATCAATACAGTTTGTCGACCTTGTCACGAGTGTGGTTGCATAAAAAGAGTTTGAATAGGCACACACTTTGGAGAACTTTTCTCATCTCTATCCATCTCTTCGTCCTCCTTGTCCTGTTCAACATGGGCGTTCGAGTTGCTCAAGGTATTTCTTCCGTCCCATTTGACATCATGCTGCCCATCCATAAAGAGATCAAATGGCTAACAATATATCAAAAGCCTGCGGAATTTGGTTCTGGATAGCCTTCGCATTCTTCTTCTTCGTCCTCTTCCATCAGTCGTCTATCGTACTCCCCACCCGACCTGTCTCCTACACGCATCGCCACCAACATGCTGTTCCACTTACCACTAAACAACGCATGGCTCGTTCCGAACGCGCCTGGCGAGAATCTGTAAAACTCCGCTACGAAATGGCATCCTCACATCCTTCCTACCCCAAAATCCCCCTCTTCCCGGCGCAGAAACTCTCCGATTTTAGTAACACACCCTACACAATCTGGGACTTCTTCCCCGCAACCTACACCTGTCCCCACGACATCCAACGCGTCGGACGTCTCGGCGACGGCGGGAAATGGGTCTGTGGCATGTCCCTTTATGAAAGTAAAGCCGCCTCTGCCTCTGCCGTCCCCACCCTCGCACCCGACGACGGAAAGGCGGCCAGCAACGAAATAATCATCTACAGCTTCGGCGTCAACGACGAAAGCACCTTCGAAGACGAAATGCTCGCCCGTATCCCCACCGCCCAGATCTACGCCTACGACTTCTCCGTCGACAAATTCGGCCCGCAGCTCTCCCGGGCCTCTGCCTCCCGCGCCCACTTCTTCAAATTCGGGCTCGGCGCGACCGATAATAAGAAAGATGGGATTCCGTTCTATACCCTGCAGACGCTGATGGAGAAGAATAATCATTCGTATATGGATATACTGAAGATTGATATCGAGGGGGGTGAGTACATGGCGCTGGATAGCTTTATGGATGCCTGGGAGAAAGAGGGCGTGTTACCCATTGGCCAGGTCATGATTGAGTTGCATTTGGTGGCGGATGAGGTGGTGCATTTTGAACGGTTTGCGAAGTGGTGGGAGAGGTTGGAGGGGTTTGGGATGAGGCCGGCTTGGTTTGAACCGAATTTGGTGGGGGTGACGATTTCGGAGGGGAAGGCGGATCCGAGGTGTGTGGAGTATGTTTGGGTTAATGCGAGGGATCAGAAGAGTGTGCTTTTGGGGGAGTAGATGAGGGAGGGAAGTTTGAAGGAAGGAAGTGGAGAGAGAGGGAAAAGAGATAGGAAGGGGTCTGCTGTGATAGATGCAGGTACTCTATCCGAAGATGGGATGAAGATTAAAAGGAGCTTCTACTCCAGATGTGCACGAGCATCTGATATATAGATTCATGAATGGGGGCCCAGCAGCCCGGAACGGCGCATATTATATAGGAGTTTAGGATATTGGTGCTCGGGAAAACTCGCCAATTCAATAGATTTAGATAGGAGAATATCAAAATATATATAAAAAAGTACCCAAAAATACTTTCACCTCGCGTGCCCCCTGTCCAAAGCACCACCCCGCTCAGACCTCACATGTCAATTTCTTATCTTATCCACAAGCTCGAGCACGAACTCATCCAAATTCAAATTTGCATCAAGCTCGATGCGTTGTGATGAAAGCTCGAGCTCTAAGATGAAAAAGTTAAAGATTGGAAAAATAAAATTCTCCTTTAGTCTAGATTCTAGATATAGTCCTTCCATTCCTTCCTTCGCTACCCCTTTGCTCTTTCTCTCTCCCTTTGGTTGAACTTTTCAGCTTTCCGTTCATTTCTCTCTCTGCTCTCTTTCAATCATTGTCGCTCTTTTACACAATCACATCACATTCATTTAGAATTACAGCTATACAGGCAAAAGAAATGGCAGATAGACCAACCGTTCTCATCACCGGGTTCGTTTACAATTCAATCCCCTCCCCCTCCCCTCTCAACTCATCCAGCTAACCTCCTCCTCACAGCTGCACCCGCGGTGGCATCGGGCACTCCCTAGCGCTGGACTTCCACTCGCGCAACTACAACGTGATCGCGAGCGCGCGCTCGGCAGACAAGATTGAGGATCTAAGGGAATTGGGTATCCGCACGATTGGTTTGGATGTTACGGATTTGGAGAGTATAGTGAGCGCGAAGAAGGTGCTGGAGGGGTGGATTGAGAAGGGGGAGGTGGGGGGTTTGGATGTGCTGGTTAATAATGCGTGAGTGTGGTTTTCTTTTTGGGTTGGGGGGCTGGAGGGAAGAAGGGGAGGGAGGAAGAGGGGGAGGGATTGGGACGGAGTGAGGAGAGAAAAGGAAGAAGAAAAGATATGCTAACGCTCCCACTAGAGGTCGCAACTGCACCATGCCTGCCCTAGACGTCGACGTCAACGACGCACGCCACTGCTTCGAGACGAACTTCTTCGCCGTAGTAAACATGTGTCAGACATTCACACCCCTCCTAATCAAGCGCAAAGGGCTGATTGTCAACATTGGGAGTTTGGCCGCAGTACGTATATCTATCTTCCCCTACCTCACCTCCTCACCTCCTCACCACAACCACTAACCCTCCAAACCCAGATCCTCCCCTACGTCTTCGGCAGCATCTACAACGCCTCCAAAGCCGCCCTGCACGCCTATTCGCGCACGCTCCGCCTCGAACTCGCCCCCTTCTCCGTGCGCGTCATGGTCGTCGTGACAGGCGGGGTCTCTTCGAATATTGCGCGCACGGCACGCACGCTGCCGCCTACATCACTGTACTTAGAAATCGACGACGAGTTCCAGAAACGGGTTCTGCATAGCCAGGACGGCGCGATGAGTAATCAGACGTATGCGAAGGGGGTGGTGGATGCGGTGGTGAACGGAGGGAGGAGGACGCTGTGGAGGGGGAATAAGAGTTGGTTGGTTTGGTTCGCGAGAAATTGGGTGGGGAGTTGGGTTTTTGATTGGGTTTTGCCGGGGATGTTTGGGTTGAGGAGGTTGAGGGGGATTTGGAGAGAGAAGGAGAGGAGGGGGTTGGGTGGGGGGAAGGAGTTGTGAGGGGAGGGGAGGAGGGGTTTAGAGGAGAGAGGGAATCGTGAGACGGTACGGAAAATGGCTGTGAATGTCGTAATGTGAGTTTGGTATAATTGTGTTGCAGGAGACAAGGCTGTGTGTTTGCCCTTGAGATGGATGTCGGGTCTGTTACGAACCAGAGAAGTGTAAATATACCAGTATGAAGTAATGTAATAGCATAGCATAGAACAGACGATAATGCATTCACTTAATACCTCATGACCTATATTCACTGCCAATTTTGGTTGAAGGAGTATACATAGAATGTACTAAAAATAAGATGGACATCCGATCTCGTTCAAACCATAGAGTTGTACTCACAACCCTACATGCACGCGTAATCATACATCAAATCATGAATCATCCTTCTCGTCTCAAGTCATCCATCCCATCTAAACCTGCTTCGTCTCCCTAGCCTGCACAATCTTATCTAAATCCTCATCCGTAGCACCCGTTTTATTGAGCCTGTCTTCCTCCGCAGGAGTCAGATCCACGCCTAGGGAACCCGAAGCTCGGCTCTCAATCGCACTCTCCATGTCCTTTCCATGTTTCTCATTTCTGTCGTGGCCTTTGAATGCCGGGTTATTGGGTCCGTAGTGAAGTCGTTTTGCCTCCACGTTGGCGTTGAGTTGGTCTCTGGAAAGGGGGGACGGTGTTAGTAATGTGATATGTATGCTGTTATGAGGTGCAGGAGTGATGGCTTTTGCGGTAACATAGCGACGGAGAATCAGGAATAGATCTAAGACTTACCCAGTACCAGTCACAACCTCACCTGTCGCCCCAATATCCTGTACGCTTCTAGGAATGTCCGAGGGGTTTTCCGCGGCAGCAGCGAGTGTGCTCTCTGCTGCATTGGTGGGCAGGCCCTCGCCCGGACGCGGCTTCGAAGGAATGATGTTCATTACTCCTGCATCGCCGGGGATGGATGTGCCTTTGGCGGCCATGTCGAAGAGATCACCGCCTTGATGAGGATCGGAAGATGCCATTGTTGCTGGTATTGTTAATATGGGGTTTTTGTGGATGGTGGTCGTAATGTGCTTGCGAAGCTGATTGTTTGCTGTGAATGAGCTGGTTCGAATTGATGAATTGGATTGATAGTCAGGTTAGTTTTCTATATATTAGTAGGAGAGCACCGCTTTGTATAGCAATTGATCTATGCATTGGCGTTGACGTTGAGCATTCATCATGATGAAGGAGGGGTAATATGAAGTCACTGCAACTAAGGGGAGCCAGTAGTATTGTCGTCATATATGCGCTGCAAGGCTTGGATGCATTCATTCTTTCGATTCAATCGATATGCGACGCTGGATACTCGATAGGAAGTTGACTTGAGTATCCTCGGGTAGGACGAGTATTATGAGAAACGGTTGATGTCATTAGGAAAGGTAGGATGAAAAGGAGCTTAGTCGTAGACTCGTAGAACACAGAATATTCTTTGGGGTCTAAAGCCACAAAGCCTCATTTCGGTACTTTCTCGCCTCTGCAGCCAAGAGTAAGAATCCCACCCCGCGGGTATCGATCGCTTTTACAAAAAACAAACAACAACCAACAGAGAATACGAGCGCGGCTGATATATTTCTGACGACAGTTCATTTGCAATGTACCATAGACGTATGAAAACGAACACACACCGACATGTCTTCGAATTTCGAATTTCGAGTTCTATTCTCGTTCTCGGTCCCGGGCCCCGTTCCCCATACGACAGACACAACCCAGATCTGCTTGGGCCTCTGCAATATGCTCGGCAGGGTGTTTCCTTCCTAGAATCAAGAGCCACCCACCCACTTCCAATCTAAACATTGCAAGACCCCGGATACTCCCCTGACTCGAAAGTCTAACTCGCTGCAATGATAATCGCCGGTTCGAGAGTGTCTCGGGTGAATGATCTCTGGTTCTACGCTTTTGGAAGTCCTCATTTTCTTTAATAACCTCCTTAATAGGTGTATGCTCGCTCCATTCGTCGTGGACGCGGTTGGGTTTAGAACTTTAGATACTGTACCGAAGTTTTGGCAGAGTCTAGTGGATGGATTGGATAGCAATTGATTTTCAGTTGCATGCAGTTTAAGACACAACTTATGGTGTTTGCATGTAGCTGCACGATTCTACCATCCATTCACCCATCCATCGATACCACTCATTCAATCATACAAGTACGTAAGTACTGCAGGCTCCTTTATATCCGGCACCTACCATGTGAGAAGAAATCGCCTCAAACCAAAAGCGCAACAAGTGAGCGATGGAGAAGCTGCAAAAGCCGGGATCTGCTCACATAAGTGGGTATTTCCTTGGCTCGTCGAAACGAAAAGACCGTTTCAATCGCGCGACCAATACAAGCGAGTACAACGCCATGCTGGGTTTCCAGAACCTTAGCATGCGCTCTAGTGTCACAGATTGAGCTTCCCCTGACATTCTGCACTTCACAAATTCACCAAGGACTGACAATCGTTATCCCAGAGAGTCCCCGCAAAAAGAGATGATCAAGACTTAAACAGGCATGGAACCAGAGCCTGCTGGGTTCAGTAGCTAGGGCTGAATACCACCTGAAAGTGCAATGTCTCCCATAACTTATGGTTATTTTTCTCCCCGACCAGTTTGCTGTTTACTTTCTACATTTTTCTGCTCATTCTCTCTTTGATACTGTGTGAATCAGGCCGTTGATAGCTCTGGGCCTTTCTTAGATTTCGTTTCAGGACGGGCATTTCTGCTGGAACATTTGTCGACGTCTGCGTTTCATTTATTCTTTTTTGATATTCGCGTTTCCATACCTATACCCATACCCATACCTACTGTTCAATCAGGTATTGAGCAAAGGAAAACACACATTAATGATGGAGAAAGACTACCGGCCCAATAAGATATGGGCAATGAATGACACAGATGACGCTTCCCATTCCGACTACACTGTGATCCTCAGTTCGGGCAAACGATTACTTCAAAAGCTCGCACATGGATGTGTGCCAAGTTTCCTGCAACGACGAACGATACGAGCGAACTCACCAAAGGCACAACGATTGCATCCTACATCATATCTGGATGGCTTAAGAGGAGTTGCTTCCTTCATTGTGTTTATGGGACATTATACAGAAGAGAATATCGGCTGGTGGACTGAACCATACGGACTATACGAGGATGGAGCCCCTTCATCACCAATACAACTACCATTCCTTCGAGTGATATACTCTGCTAGACCTATGGTGCATATCTTCTTCATCATATCGGGGTATGTCCTTGCGTATAAACCTCTGAAGCAGATTCACACACAGCAATATGCAGCACTTGCCTCGACACTATCATCATCTGTCTTCCGCCGAGCCCTCCGCCTGTTCCTCCCATCATTCATAACTCTCTTAATTATGGCTCTGGCGGTACACTGTGGGATCTCTGAACCGCGTTATGGTTTCCCTCTATACAGTCTCTCTTCGCAGCTCGAAAACTGGTACCAAACCTGCTGGGAACTTCTCCAGTCGGCTTGGGCATGGGACGACCCTTCACTGCCTCTACCACGATATAATCCAGCTTTATGGACCATACCCGTGGAATTCGCACAGTCAATGCTCCTCTTCATCGTTATTCTCGGTCTTTCACACGTTCGAATAACCATGCGTCTCTTTATCCTCGCTTGCATAATATCCTTCTGTTTCTGGAGCGCGCAACTTCACGCTGTCGAATTCCTTGGCGGGATGCTCATTGCCGAGCTCACCCTCCTCCAATCATACCAAACTACCTCCTCGCCCCTCGACGAGCAAAACTCCCCACTTCTCCCGACCTCCGAGCTTCTCGATATCCCCGGCAGCCCTTCCTCAATCTCAACATCAACCTCCCAATCACCAAGTATATTCAGCTTCTCTCGGCCCTGCACCTCCCGAACAACCTCCTCCATCAAACAAACCCTCGTCCAAACCTTCTGGATCCTCAACGTCATCTCCGGCCTCTTCATCTCCTCCTGGACCAACGCCCACATCTCCGAAGTCCCCGGCCTCTCCATCCTCGACGCGCACACCCCCTCTCCCTACCACGGCCAACGCGTCTGGTTCTGCCTCGCCGCCTTCCAAATCGTGCTCGCATGCACCCAGCTCCCCAGCCTGCAATCCATCTTCAACCACCCGCTCTCTCAATACCTCGGGAATATCTCGTACGCGCTATATCTCACGCACAATCTCTGTCTCACGGCTATGGAACCGCGCATCGCGCCGCTGCTGGATGCTTGGCTGGGGAAAGATACTTTCACAGGTAGACATCTGACTTGGTTAGCGGGCCTGCTGATCTACGGCCCGGTGATCCTGTGGATGGCGGATCTGTTCTGGAGGGTGGTGGATGTGCGGACGGTGAAGTTGGCGAGGTGGGTTGAGAGCTGGTGTTTGGTGGAGAAGGGGGCGGTTACAGGGTTGGGGTTGGAGGGGCAGAGACGGAGGGGTAATGATGCGTGATTTTCTTTTAGTTCCTTGCGGGGGCGAGGAGCTTGGAGGTTTATTTTGGAGGGGTTTTCTTTTCTCATGGGAAAATGGCGTAGGATGGGAATGTAAATAGGCGTTTTGAGGTGTGTGCACATTTGAGACAGTAAACCTCAATACTAAGCTAGCTAGCTAGCTATCAATGCTTGAAATTTTTTGATCATCATCTACTTGAGTTGTATGGCTCTCTACATAAATCTTCCTTGTGTGCGTCGTTCGGAAATATGTTGTTTTCGCTTCTATCCTCTATACAAGTCGACATCTCATCTATAGATTGACCTAATTCCCTTCATTGAACCAAACGACTGTCAAAATATCATATATGTGATTTATCCACAACAGAAGGTGAAAATAAACAAATCATTTGCCTATATGTTTTCCAAAGGTCGATGGCATCTCTCTATCTATTGATCGATGAAAGTGGTGTTGATATCTTGACCTTAACATACAACTTCCTCTCCTTCTTTACTTGTCCCGGTCTTCTAGGCTCTTATTTGGCACGTGGTTGACTGACTGACTGAGTGGCTGGCTGGCTGGTTCCTAACGAAATCTTATCACTTGAACTGGATGCCATGCATGCATGCGGAGTAGATTTCTCTGGTATGTAGGTAGTCATATATTCCTATGAGTAGAACTACTCTCCGGGTGAGAAAACACAGCCCGATTTGGGACAATCCGTTATTCCTGATTACTATTGTCAGATGGATATCCCGGTTAATTTAATATGTTATAATAGTTCCATTGTCCAACTGTCTTTGAGGAATTGGTGTCGGCCTGATATTCCTACGCCGGAGAGAACGGTGACTTGAAATTTTTGGATATGTCTGTGCGGTACTATGAATGGCTGGAGGGGGACGTCTCTTGGTTTATATGTCTGTGGGGCGGCTAGTAATAAATGGTTTGAGATATGTACGGTTCTTTGCGGTAAGTTTAGGAGCAACCTGTAGATACGAAGGGACGAACTATATCGAGTCACCATCATACTCACATTTGGTAGCTGTGGGGATTATATGGCTGATGGGAAGTTACTATACAGGTAGAAGTATCTAAATTAAAGCTAGATCATGAGCATAACGATGGCCTTGCTATGTTGTGTTGTGTTCTTAGTCCTCCCATCAATGGCTTTGAAGGAAAGAAGATTGTTTGAATGATTGCGGTAACGAACGTATGTATATGGGTGCAGATGTTGTGTTGAAGCTGGGTAGCAAGCATGAGGTCCTACTTGATCATATTCATCGGTGATGTCCTGCCCTGGATGGAGAAAACACATCAAATGATAAATGAAGAACGAATAATGTATGTGACTACACATTGCAAATCGACGTCTGCGTGGTTGGAACAGACCTCACCTCAGAAGATATGTTTTGACGTTGACTCTCCAGCCTAGGACAAGCAATACACAATCTTCTGATGGAAATCTACTGCATGACGAGACTGAATTACATAGAGAGAACAGTGTGGATTTCTTTATTCGTATGTTGATGGCGCTGTCATGAACATATCAAAAATACAACACGTATGATAGTCCTCGCTGTGAGAACGGAAGGAAAGAAGAATATTCTCGGCCGTGCGACAGTTGAGTTGTGGTCAGCAACAAGCTGAGTCTGGATACTCAAGACGTTGGTGCCTTCACGATTTGTGTCTTTAAAGGTGTGCTGAACTTCTCAGCATGTTGATGTCTTGCCGTGCAAGATGACCCAGCAAGATGACCCAGCAAGATGACCCAGCAAGATGTTATACACAGTCCGGAAAGGAAATAGATGATCGGTTTCGATGCTCATAATCCTTGGTGTTCACCAGTCATCATGGTAATGCCGAGCAGCATTGTCTCTCCTAGAAAAGTTCTACGTTGATACCAGTATTGAACAAACATAGATAATCAGGTCGACGACGGCCTATATCATGCCTCACTTGAGGAAGTAGACCCGATGCTTTCGCCATCAGTGACTTCACAGCCAGCTAGTACATCTCGAAGAAAGAGGACGCAGGCCATAATGGAGTCGCTGAGACTGACAGACGCAACTGAGATGAAAGAGAATGTCAACAATGTGTGATGTGAGGAAACTTGGGTGTACCGGTACCAGCTTGCACTGTGCTTGCGACGCGATCCTGGTTCATGCGCTGTTCGAGACAAGGCAAGTAGACGCGGGACAGTCGGGTTGGGTTCTATATTAAGGGTCTCTCCGGGGTAGCTCTTATCGTGCAGTGATGGAAGGCGAAACTGATTTGGCACTGAGATCAGAGAAAGAGTGTCGGTCCTCATGCAGCTGACATCTTCGTGCACACTCGCATGCAAGTTGCTCCCACATCAATTATTTCCCAACTTCAATGTAGAATGTGGAATATGATATGAAGAATTGTAGATGTAGACAACATAGCAAGCTGCAGTGTTAATGCTCACTCGAGGCAGCAGCCGTGCTCATAGTAAGCACAGCCTCTCACATTTCACATCCATGACCGACCTTCACGTCATGCCCACAGTCCCTCATCACATCATAGCACACAGCACACATGCCGAATGTCGCTCCCGTATCTCCAAGCACCACTTAGCAGTCAGTCCGTACCATCGAAAACGCCCGCCACGCCAATCTCCCAAACGACTCACGCATCACCAATCAGATAGATAACCCGACCAACGGCCGACGCCAATCAAACGCCAACCTCCATGCGCTCTCACACAGCAGGAGTTCACCCGCCGCCCCAAAAAGTCCGCGTTCTTTGTCAGCTCGGCCAAACTACGAGCTGTAGGCTGAGAATTTTATATCACGTGGAATGGTGCAATACTCGATGTGATGACACAATCCAGGGGCAAGCGAGCAACGCAGGGATGGAGGACCCATAAAATTTTGACTTCTCAGTCCCGATTGCCGATATGGGGATTAGGATTATGGACTGAAGAATTTGGAGGAAATTGATTGATATGTGCACTCTTTCCGGTAATACCTATTCGCTGGCATTGTGTGGAATCCAAACAGAGATCGAACCGGAAAGGACAGGGAGGTACGAAGAAAATATCATCGAAAGTTCTATGAGAGGTAAGCTGGTGAAATGACTCCGAATTTCATCATGATCGGCTTCGATCCAGGAACGAAAAACAAACAAAGCACCCAAAGCTCCCAAAGCACAAAGCAGCCCCAGAAAGTCAAGCCTCAAAGGGATAAACGTTACAGTAGGCTCATTGATAACCTTCGCGACCCTTGCTAGCGTCAATCACGCCATTTCTTTGAAGGCGACTTTTTGGCCCTAGTTGCACGTCTTTTGGTAGGTCATCGAATTTTCCATGCGTTTGCTTATGGCAAATCAGTGACAACAGTTGCTTGCTCTGCGTGCCTACCTGCCCTATTCTTCACCTTTGCACGGAGATAGGGAATGCCGACTGGTTCCTCCATCCGATTCTGATCTCTTCCGCTGTGCTTTCATTATCCGTTAGTAATGTGTGAGCTTTGTCATTGTAAGATGTCGTGCTTTCCTGTGAGCTTCCTCCTCGCATCTCCACTTTTTCCCACCAGGAAAGGTTTTTGGTATCGGTAGCTGGGGAATATATACAGATTCTTCCTCCTCTACATTCTTCTCTTCCTTCCTCCATCATACCTCATATCTCAAAACGCTTGACTCTATCATTGTGTGCTTGTCCATACCCCTCATATACTATTCTGTTTAGCCTCAAATTATCCATCTCACTGTTTTGATCACCTCATACCAAGTGATATTGCGCCATTGTCTTGGATTTGCTTGCCGTCTAGCCTATTGTCAGCTTTATTTCAACAAAAGTTCCACTTGAAGACTTCTCTTCTTGGAAACAACACAACTCAACTTTGAATTCCCTTGGTCGGCTTCTCTTGTTGACCTGAAAACAACCGTGGTCTTTCACCAACAAGAAAAAACAGTCGACAAAATGGGAATCCACCGAGAATCTTCCTCCTCAAACCTGGAGTCTGGATATGCATCCGGTTCTTCTTCTCATAATGCTCTTCCACAGATAGTCCTCACCAAAGCCCACCTGAAATACATCAACGCTACTCTCAACAACCTTCAACCATACGAAATCCTCCGATGGGCAAAACTCACCTTCCCCAGCCTTTACCAGACTACCGCTTTCGGTGTAACGGGACTCGTCACATTAGATATGCTTAGCAAACTCCAAAGAGAACAACCTGAGTTACCGAGTGTCGATGCTATTTTCCTCGACACCTTGTACCACTTCCAGGAAACGCTCGAATTGGTGGAGAAGACCAAGAAGAGATACCCAAATGTCAACCTTCATGTCTACAAACCAGAAGGATGTGACACTGCCGAGGATTTCGAGGCCAAACATGGCAAGGAGCTCTGGAAGACAAATGCAGACTTGTACGACTGGGTTGCAAAGGTCGAGCCCGCTCAGCGAGCATACAACGAGTTGGATGTCGCTGCTGTGTTGACTGGAAGGAGAAGGAGTCAGGGAGCGAAGAGGGAGAGCTTGGATATCGTCGAGGTTGATGAAGCTGGTCTGATCAAGATCAATCCATTGGCTGCATGGTCATTCAAGGATGTACAAAACTATATCAAAGAAAACAATGTTCCGTACAACGACTTGTTGGACAGGGGATACAAGAGTGTCGGAGATTGGCATTCAACTGAGCCCGTAAAAGAAGGAGAGGATGAGCGAGCAGGCAGATGGAAGGGTACCGAGAAGACCGAATGCGGAATCCACAACAAGCGATCAAAGTACGCACAATATCTCTTTGAGATGGAGCAGAAGAAACAACAAGAAGAACTAGCCGCCAGACTTGAGAAAGTGCAGCTTAGCGAGGAGAAGATTGAGGATATCATGGTCGGAGCCTGATGGTGCTTGCCATCCTGCTATTTCAACGACATGATGTGATTAAAGCGACCTCTTTCTTTCTCGGTGCCTGATGTTTCATGACCGGCGTTTTGGGTTGAAGAAAGGATATGATGAACTGGGTGTCATAGCAAGGAGTTACAGGCGTTGATATAGAGACTAAATACCTAGCATGGTCGTCTCTTGCTTTTTATTATTAGATGACGAGATGGATCTTTGCACTTGCATATAGTGTAGGTCGTCATTCTGACTAAAATAAATAATACTTATTAAATCGTTCGTGCCCATATTGAGTTGGTCGTGATGAGTGTCTCTAAATTTGACGTTCACTGGTTTGGTCTTCTATCGTCCATAACGTTGCCGTTAGTGCGGTAGCGGTTCCAAGATATCTTTCGTACAACCTCGCAAGTAGCACGATACCTTAATCAATGATAACTTGATAAGGAACGACGAACTCCGGCGAGGGACAAGTCTAACCCATGCGAGATATGGCAATATATAGTAGGCTTGTGGCAATCTAGCCAATCTATTCGAAGACTCCAAGAGGTCCTTGTGGTCACTTGTAAGACTTTCTCTTCTCGAATCCGTCCTCGTCGGATCTCCGTTGGAAACGCATATGCAGCGATGATATAAAACATGGTGGTACTAAATATGAATAACAATCTCCTGCAACATATCGATATCCCGAGAGGCTTCACCAACGGGGCTTTTCTCCATTTGCTCCGGCGGATCTAGGCGATAGTGAGACCACACTCCCACATGAGCTATTGAGATATTTCCAGGGCGTTGCGCTCATCAGCTGGTACTCACCTGATTTTCTAAACGTCCCAAGGTTGTACACCGCTAGCCCCTGAGCAAAGAAATTGGGAGGCATAGTTCGGCAAAATCACCCATTGGGTCCCACGGGACTGGGCGCCATCTGGCGGGATGGCCAGCATGGTTCAAGAACGATCGAGAGGATCGGGAGGGGCAAGCCGCTGTTCTCGAACATATGTGGCCAGAAACACAAAATGATGGCATTTCGTTAACAAAGCATGGAAAACTTGAAATATTATGCGGGCGGGGTAAGCGGCCGCATGGGCATTCCTTCCTCATCGCAACCCAACCATGACGACATACGAATTAGCAGCTGCTGGTTCTGCGAACATTAGAACAAGAAGGAAAGCAGATTTGATGTCAACAAAACTTCTGAGCAGCAAGACAGTAGATTTCTGTTAATTTGAAGAAATCGAGAATCATCTGAACGGAAAAAGCAGCAAAATGTCTGGCGCAATGGAGAAAACAAAGACGAAAGCGAAAGAGGTTGCGTGAGTTCATAAACTATACCTTTCTAGATGATAATTCTTCTAACAAAGTTGGATTGATAGGAAGGAGGATTATGAAAAAGCTAGACAGTTGGCAGAATCGGCAGCAATCAGCGGCGCATACCTATATCCTATCAAGGCATGTCGCAAACACCCTCTCACACAACACGATTCTAATGCAAAGATCAAATAGGGAATATTCTACTTCCTCTCCCACCGCACACTATGGAAACCGCTCCTCTCCAAACTCGTTCCGACTCTCTCACTTTCCGCAGGCGTCGTAGCTTTCATGTTCATATTCACCTATCTTCCACAACTCGCCATTCTAATCTTCACCAATGGCCCCCTTGCCGCGTTCTCAACGATTCTTCTCACCCTCTCCGAATCGAGTACGATAATTACCATGTTGTCGAAGAACTTCATCATTGCAGACGCCCTTGTTGATACCTTCGACGGAGTCATGGTTGCTAAGGGTCAAACCAAGGTGGTTGAAGGCAGCAGAGAAATCAAAGCAGGGAAGTTCGGTGACCCAATGCGAAAACTGGGCAAAGTTGTCAAAGGCGTGGGAGAGAAATATAGCGTTAAGGGTCTGGTTAGATACCTGATGTATCTGCCATTGAACTTCATCCCGGTCATAGGTACGGTCGTGTTTGTGGCTTTGCAGGGAAAGTCAAGAGGCGATAGTGTGCATGCGCGCTATTTCCAAATGAAGGGCTGGTCGAACACGCAGAAGGAGGAGTGGTTGAGACAACATACAGGAGCATACACTGCGTAAGTGCTTATTTCAATCTCTTGCGGAATTTTCTTTGCTCTCCCTCGCGTTCAGCCGTAGAAGTCGAAGTCGAGGCTGAGGCTGGGCCCAATTCGCCCATCCCTACACTGTAGACTATATGGATTTGCTCGAGTGCGGGAAAAGCGTTGCAGTCCAGGGTGCTTACGCAATTGCGGATTCATGTCCCCGTTTGGTTGCGCAGTTATCAGGACTTGCAGAGCTTCATACCCTGCATATGCGGATGCTCACTGAGAGAACCCTGCCTGCAGCAGTGCGGATGCAATGAGGCAAAGACTTGTCTTTGACAGGTCTCACGAGCAAATTAAATCCGGGTTTCATATGATCAATTATCTTGGTGCATAGCTGACTTTAATATAGATTCGGTACAGTGGCTACTCTACTGGAACTTGTACCAGTCGCTTCGATTCTATTCTCGTTCACGAATACCGGTTAGTTCTCTTAGTTCTGCACTCTATTTATAATCTTTACTAACACCATCTCAGTGGGTGCAGCACTATGGGCCGCTGATATCGAAGGCAACGATGTGAATATGACTCAGATAAATGCTTCTTCATCAGCAAGCGGGGACAAGAAGACCGAGTAAAGCTACTACATGCAGTGTTCCGATATTAGTCCTATGATCGTGCCACCAGCATCGGATCTGCGGATGATTTTCCGTGAATGTAACCGGCCCACCGGAGTCATTCGATTGTTTCTTTTATCGAGCGGAGGGCAGAGGCCAGAGGGGAATGTTAGAAATGAGTAATGGTCTGAGCTTAATGAATTGCACGCTGTCTGCGTTGGACATTATATCTATTACTGGGTAATCTTGTGATCTGAAGACTCTATAGTCCTTAAAATCACTCGATTCCCTTGGACGGCGAACACAATTAAGGGACCGTGAGATAGTGTATAATACCCAATCTACTTTCCTACTTTATATTCGGAAAGCAGTACTTTCCTCCGAGCCAATTGTAATGTTCTAATCCACGTTTAATTAATACTCAGCCGCGGTATTTCATCCAAACGGGAGAAGTCAGGTTACTAGCGGACCACATTGCGGGTATGGTGAACAGTGTGGTTTCTCGTCCCACGTCAACTATTTGGTGAACTTTGAAGTCCACATTCTAAAGGCGAAGACAAGTAACGGACTCTTGTCTTAACTAGAAACTGCCTGCTGCACAAGTGTTTAGATATACTAGGCATAATCAGGTGAGAAGCTTGCTTTAATATGCAGGAACAAGCACAATAGTACACGGACGCCTGCATATCAAGTGCCTTTTGCGTTTTCTAGCAGACGGATATGCAGGTTGCCTTTTCCAAGCCAGTATGTACTATTGTCGTGTGACTTCGGTCCTGGATGCTGCCGTTTACTTGGGAGCGGGGTGAGGGCAAGATACAACATCAATCTCGTTCCAATGCAGGCAAGATTTTCAGATCATGTTGTCAAGATGTATCTGAATGCCCCTCGGGTACTCGCCATATGGTACAGCGTTGACGTCGACGAAACCTAAAGTAGGGTAAGCTGAACGACGACGCCGATCTCTGTTGTAGCGTTGCTCGAAGTGTTGACCCGATTCCTGGGAGCAGCGATGCATAGGAATCGTTAGGCTTCGGGTTGGACTTGCTGTTCCTGAGATGTTTTCCTTATTTCCATTTCTTTGATGACGGAGTATAGAGAGTTTGAGTTTAGCAAGTGAAGCAAGTAGAAATATGACGTCGGGCTGGCTGCTTGCTGATGCCACATGCTCGGTGCCTTCCTACTTGCCTTGGGCACTTTACTTGAGTCCTGCTCCTTCTCTTTTTGGCGACGGGCAACAGACACCGGACGTAGCTTGATGTCGGACCAATATAATCCGAGAAATCGTATCGAGGAATCGGACTTGGGAAATGTGAATGTGCAGTGAGTGCGGTGCAGCGCAAAGGTGAAGTGGGTACTTCATTTCTTGCATGTGCACAAGGGTTCCTTCACTTTCATATATTTCCTTTTCCATCTTCCTTGGTACAAAGTCTTCTCTCTTTCGATAATTCACTTCACCTTCTTTCTCATTTCAAATTATCTTCCGATTGTACCTTTCATCGGTTGCTTCGAATCGACGCCCTGGTCTGCGAAGGCTTCTGACTTCTTTCCAAGAGATTTGAGAGGAAGTTGTTCTACCAAAAACATCTCCACTCGTTACCTGCTTCGGCTGCTTCACACTCGTTTGTCCTTGCATTCTACACGGAAACAATCTTCAACTGTCATTTACTCCAGTTGGTGAGAACCTATTCCCCTTTATACACCAACGCGTCTGGTTAAATACAACCTTCGCGTCCTTTTCTACCAAAGCCATTTAGAATCTGAACTCCTCCACTGACTCAAACGTGCTTGCAGATGAAGATGAAGCTCAACCACCCAACTGTCACCTTCGTTTGGAGCGCTCTCCTTCTTGGTTTGATCCCCGCAGCTGAGGCATTACCGCAATGGCTTCAGCCTCATGCCCGTGGTGCTCGCGCGGACGCGTTTGCTCCTCGAGACTACACCGTCTATGAGAGAGCAGAGTCCAACAGCGAGCATTATACGCATTACGGTTACGGACCGCAGCCAACAATCTCTACATTAAGCTCAGGTTCTGTTGCGAGCACTGATTCTGGAGAAGAAACTTCCTCGTCTGGTACTGAAATCAGTCAGTCATCCATCCACTCTATTACAATCAAATGTCAATACTAATTCTTTGCAGTTTCTACTTCACTTACTGCGCCTGTATCCTCTGCCACGGCTCCTCTGTATACCGGTACTGCTCCAGGATCTGGCGGAGCGTCATCCATTGCCTCTTATTTCACGGTCACTGTTTCTCTTTCAGCTCCAGAAGAATCTACAGCATCTGCCTCCATCTATGATCCTGGAACCTCTCAGGTCTCAACGTCTATCACTTCAGAGACCGAAGGTAGTCCATCGACCACATCTGGCGTCAGTAGCTCATCTGCTCCGGTAGATACTGCTTCCTCCAGTGATAGTGGTGGCTCGCTCACCACATCTCAATCTGCACCTGAGCCTTCTGGAACATCATCATCCGATACGTCCGCTACAACTACCATTTCTCTCCATTGCAACCACAACAATTGTCTGCGTGAATTCATTCGATCATCTTCGATTGTTGGTCCCTTCTGTGCTACATATACTCTTAGCACGAACACTGCTACCACAGGTCTTCCTGCTTATGTATCCCAATGTCATGATTCGCCATCTAGAATATCTTCAGCATGTTCATGTCTCAATACTGGTGCAACTACCACTACATCTCCGTCTTATGGCTACAGTAGTGTGCCCACGACTGAGAGCGGTTCGCCAAGCTCGTCGGCTACCCCGTCGTATTCTTCGCTAACTCTTTCTGGTCCAGCGACCACCGGCTCTACATCACCGGTCAGCTCTGAATCGTCCGTTGCTGGAACAGCATCGTTACCAAGCTCTGGAAGCCTAGGCTCCACATCGACGAGTACCAGCGAGACCACTGTAAATCCTTCAGGGAGCTCGAGCTCTAGCGAAAGCGAGACTAGCAGTAGTGAAACAACTCCGACCGAAAGTCCTACCGGTTCAGTCTACACGTCCGGATCAAGCTCTGAATCCTCAAGTTCTTCAGGTTCACCATTGACCACTGGAGAATCGACTAGTGCAGGCAGTCCAACTGATGGCATCCCGTCGTCATACGTTTCGGCTAGTTCGTCATCTGCCGACCCTTATACGAGTACTTCAGCATCTGCAACCGCACCTTTAACAACTGCGATTTCTCCAAGTAACCCGTCCGGTGGGGCTTCATCCTCAGCATTCGGAATTTCCGACACCAGTGGTGCACCATACACGAATACTACATTGTCAGCGTCTCCAACAAGCTCTGCAGCATCTTCAGGAACTGCTTCGTTAACCTTCTCCTATCCATCGGGTACCAGCATTTCCGCAAGCGGGAGCGTTTCTGGAGGCGTGTCCTCAAACCCTGGTACTTCTACGCCCTTATACACAAACTCGACGGTAATGGCCACATCTAGTGCTGATGGAACCCAGCCATCTTCATCTGGAGCTTCAAGCAGTGTGATTTTGTCAACTGGAAGTCCATCATCGACCCCCAAATACCCTCTGATCTCCACATACGTACCAAGTGGTCCAGCTGCTTCTGGTACTGCACCTGTATATTTCACATATCCATATGGAACTGGAATATCTGGTAGTCCCTCGAGTTCTGGCGTCTCGGACGGTGTTAGTACTTCTGTAACTTCGTCTGCACCTCCATACCCAACCGGAAATAGCACTACGGTGACTGTTGATCCTACAGGAAAAGGGAGCCCGGTCTCTTCTGGATTTGGTTCATCTGCCTCCTCGATCTTGAGCACTGGAATTTCGCCTTCATCTAGTGTTTCAGGTGGTCTAAGCGTGTCTTCAGAGACTTCCCTTCCTTATTACCCTTATCCAAATACCACATTGCCAACTAACGGTCCAACTGCTTCTGGATCTGGAAGCTCGGCCTCAGCTGGTCTCACGACTTCTACCGAAAATCCAAGCTCTAGCGGGATCTCTTCTGGTATATCGGACGGTGTCAGTTCAACTGCTCCATATCCAACCTACAATTCTTCGATCGCGGCAGGACCAACTGCGCCAGCGAGCTCCAGTAGCTTCCTTACCTCCAGTGTATCCGACGGAATCAGTACTTCACTTTCAACTTCTGCTCCATATCCAATTGCTAACGATACAGCCACACCAGGGCCTACAGGCACAGGAAGCTCCGCTGTTTCCGGTGGTTTAACATCATCGTCTACTTTCGATCCCTCCGGAAGTGTACCAACATCGATCATCTCGGGTGGCATTAGCTCTTCCGTTGCGTCTTACGCTCCTTACCCTATCTACAATTCCTCGGCCGTTCCAGCGCCAACAGGTTCAAATAGCTCACCATCTGGAGGATTCACTTCTGCGTCTTCTTCCCTCCCGCTAAGCACAGGTAGCTCACCTTCATCGAGTGTTTCCAGTAGCATTGATCCCTCCATTTCGGCGTCAGCGCCACCATACCCGTCGTACAATGGTAGTTCAACTGTACCAGTTGGAACTGGCACAGGCTCTCCTATTGTATCCACGCCTCTCGGATCTGGGAGCTATCCATCAAGTACTACACCACTGGGCACAGGAATTTCTAGTTCTCTTGACTCCGGGATTTCGACTTCTGCTCCGTATCCATCTGCTTCAAATGTAACACTCACCAGCGGGCCAACAGGGACATACCCACCAGCTATCAGCTCAAGCATTACTGCCCCAAGTAACTCCACTTCTCTCGGAGATGGAACCTCGATTGCTTCAACGGCGTCTGCAAGTCTATCCGATCCGAACGGCTCTTCATCGACCCAAGCTTCAGGAGTCACGTCCCTTCCATCATATTCCTCTACTGGATTATTTGGCAACAGCTCTGGTATCGTCTCGCCCACTTCGTACGTTCCTTCAAGTAAGTTCTCATAATAATTCAGAGCTGTAGGAGAACTTTTACTGACATCTCAAAGGTGGCTTTGGCACATCAATCACTTCAGCAGCATCGACCCCGTCTACCTTTGTGACCTCCGTCTCATCTGGTTCGGCAGCACCAGTTAATTCATCTTCTAGCGCGGTTGCATCAAGCTATGATCCAGCTTCATCCTCATCACCGCTAACGTCCTTGAGCTCGCTGTCTTCAAGCGCTGGTCTTTCCACAAGCACTTTCACTTCAACCAGTTCCGCTCATCCACCTCCAACTTATGCACCACCTCCACCTCCATACTATCATCCCCCACCACCACCACCGACTTACTACAGCTTTTCGAAGCACTTCGGCAGAGGCAGCAACATCGTTCGTCGTCTGACTAATCGGTTTTGGTGATCGATAAATACTTCGAGCTATGTGCTCACCCACAAATTTTCACTTCTAGACTTGCTTCCATTTTGATCGAATCAGCCCAGTTACGGGACGAATGTGTCTCTTGTTTTTCTTGCTTCCTAGTAGGATTTTTTCTCCTTTTTATGTATTGATCGACGGATTTTCAGAACGGCTATGGTGTGTATTAATGAGTGTCGAAGTTTTTCGGCACGTGGTTGCAAGTAGGCTATTTGAGCTGTGAGAGGTGATGATTGTTAGGCTTACTCAATTATCAGGGACAATTCAAGCATTAAGATTGATTTCGCTCCGCAAGGGTAAAAGAAATAGAATATATCAGATCAAGATTTTCGCGACTTATGGCTTCTGGATGCATGTGATACTCACCAGGGGGTGTACTAACTGCCCGACCAATATCTGATTGTCTAAAGAATATTTGAACATTATAATCTCTAATATATACTTAAGTATAACTACATACCTGATTGTTCAAGTGAAATTTAAACAATCAATATAATTATATCTGATTGTCTAAATGGAATTTGGATATTGAGAATATCGAAGTTTGAAGTTGGTCGGATAGTAAGTACACCCGCCTGGTGACTATTACTTTTTCCGAGATTTTCAGATGTAAATAACTTACAATTCACACAGCCCCATTGCAGGTTTGAGAAGCTTTAACACCCCAGTGGCAGTGGAAGAATTCTTGGAACGATGCTGAACGACTCATACGTGACTGTCTCGGAATATTGGAGAAGTGCGTTTATGCTGGGTAAGCAAGACCAGCATGAGTTGGTGACCTACGAGCGCCCTTTGCCATGAAGGCAATTTATTCTCTTTTCCTCAGTCAGAAGAAAATCGATGCGCATGCTTTGACCTCCATTGTCAAACATCCATAACTCTTATTCCTACAGCAGCTCTCTTCATTTGGTCTCGGATGCTTTTAATGCATCTTCCCATTTCCGACCCGTTAATTTCTCAAACGCTTCGCGATACTTGTGTGCCGTTTGCGAAACAATATCCTCGGGCATTGCAACGCCCTCCTTGCTTTTCAAGCCCTCGCTCGTTAGCCAATCTCTCAAGAACTGCTTGTCGTAGCTTTGCTGTTCCTTTCCCACCTCGTATTTGTCCGCAGGCCAGAACCGGCTCGAGTCCGGTGTCAGCACTTCATCCACGAGCACTACTTCGTCTGTCTCCTCGTCTAATCCAAACTCGAATTTCGTGTCCGCTATGATGATTCCGCGCTCTGCGGCGTAGTCGCGAGCGGTGGTGTAGAGTTTGATGGCGAGGTCTTCGATGCGCTGGGCGTATTTCTCGCCGACGATTTCGGCGGCTTTGGAGGGGTGGATGTTCTCGTCGTTGTGCCCAGCCTCGGCTTTCGTCGAGGGCGTGTATAATGCGCCTTGGGGGAGTGCTTGCGAGTTCTGCAGGCCGGCGTCGATGGGGATGCCGTGGATGGTGTGGCTTTTTTGGTATTCTTTCCACGCGGAGCCGGTTACGTAGCCCCGGACGATGGCTTCGACGGGGAAGATCTTGAGTTTGCGGACTTGCATGGAGCGGTTGCGGAGGAGGGATTGTTGGGAGCTGGAGATGGAGGGTGGGAGGGAGAGAGTGAGGAAGTGTGTGCGGAGGGTGGGGATTCGGGTTGTGAGGACGTCGAACCAGTGTGCGGAGAGAAGGGTTAGGAGGGCGCCTTTGGAGGGGATGCCCTGGAGAGATGTGTTAGTGGTAAAGCATGATTGTGAAGGTTATAAGTGAAGGATAAAGAAGATAAAAACGCAGAATAGGAAGATAAAGAAAGATGGGCAGAATTAGATGAGAATGAATAGAAGCAGAGAGGAAGTAGACTGACATTTTTCATAATCACATCATATGCTGAAATTCGGTCTGATGCGACGAACAGAAGAGTCTTCTCGTCGATTTCGTAGAGATCTCGAACTTTTCCTTCGGCGATCTTTGGTAGCCCGCTGACAGCGAGAGATGTGAGAGCTTGGTCTGCCATTGGAAGTTTAGCTTGATATGTATGAATACACAAGTTTGTGAAGTTCTCAATGATGTGTTTCGGAGACCCTTCAATCGAGAAAATAAGTATGGTGGGGTGAACTGAACCGCGGGGCTGCATCACGGAGGAAAAAAATTTGGTTGACCGATTTGCGGAGGGATATCGGAGCGGAAATATGATACACCGAGCTTATGCCGGTTAAAGTAAAGCTTACATATTTCCATGGCCAGGATCATTCATGCTTCCACGAGTACAAGGCTGCAGTCGGTTTTTCTTGCGACATTAATCATTGACTTGGATAACGTCGACACATCTCGAGTTGATCACTAGCCATACCAATTGCTCGAAATGGCGCCCGCTATCGCAGATGCAGTCGCAGCCCTCGATAATATCAAGCCGCCACAAGGTGTAGTGCTTCCACCTAAAGAAATCAAAGGTATGAATCTTTGTCAACACAAGGGATAGATTGGAGCTAACAGACTAACAGCGATTCTCGAGAAGACAGCAGGATATGTGGCGCGTAACGGTCTTGCTTTTGAAGGTAGGTCATTCGCGATTGAATTGCGCTTGCTGGCATTCAGCTAATGTTGGCAGACCGTATCAGAGAAAAAGAGAGACACAATCCCAAGTTCTCTTTCCTCAGCACCAACGATGCATACAACGCGTATTATTTATGGCGATTAAGTGAGATTAAGGAAGGTAGAGGTACAGCTGTAGCAGCGGGAAGAGCTGGAGAAGCCCCGCTGGAACCAGAGAAACCCAAGGGTCCGCCTGAGCCACCGGAGTTTCATTTCTCGGCGCGCATGCCGAATATTAACGCGAAAGATCTTGAAGTAGTTCGCTTGACGGCGCTTTTTGTAGCCAAGAATGGACGACAGTTTATGACGACGTTATCGCAGAGGGAAACGGGGAATTATCAATTCGATTTCTTGCGACCGAACCACAGCTTGCACAACTTCTTTCAACGATTGATTGACCAATACAGCAGTTTATTGCGAGCCGGCGGGATGGATGGAGAAGGTGGAAAAATGCAGCAAGAGAGGATCAAAGAGTTACAGGCGAACGTTGACGACAAATACCACGTTCTGGCTCGCGCGAAGCAAAGAGCTGAATGGTTCAAGTTCCAAGATGAACAAAAGCAGAAGAAAGAGGAGGAGATTCAAAAGGAGAAGTTATCATACGCTCAGATTGACTGGCATGATTTCGTTGTCGTTGAGACTGTTATTTTCACCGAGGCTGATGACCAGACCAACTTGCCTCCACCAACATCACTGTCAGAACTACAATTTGCGTCACTGGACCAGAAGGCGCAAATGTCCATCAACTCACACAACATGCGCATTGAAGAGGCAATGCCTACGGATGATTTCTATTCTAATCCTTATCCTCAACAGCAACCGATGGCTCCACCTCCAGTCCCACAGCCTGCTTATCAACCACAATACCAAGATACACGTATGAGAAGGGGCGATGAGGAAGATGAGGAAGAACAGAGGATACGAGAGCGAACAGAAGCAAGAGCTCGTGCTCAGCAGGCTCAGGCCGAAGCTAAGGGAGGCGCTGTACCTATGAAAATCAAGGAGAATTATGTTCCTAGGGCTGCTGCCAGGGCCGCCAACAAGACACAAATGGCGATTTGTCCAAACTGCAAGCAGCAAATACCATACGATGAGCTCGATGCTCACATGAGGAGTAAGATGGGATCGATCACATTTTTTCATATACCGCGCTAACAATCCTATAGTCGAACTACTTGATCCGAGATGGAAGGAACAGAAAGCAAAGGCGGAAAGCCGTTATGCTACGACTAATCTCTCCACACAGGATGTTGCTAACAACCTGAAACGATTAGCAAGTCAGAGAAGTGACATTTTCGACGGTGTGACAGGGCAGCCACTTAGTGAGGAGGAACAGGCGCGAAGGAAGAAGGCTGCAAATGGCTACGATGGCACGCCGCTAGAGAAGGCCGATCGAGCAAGATTTGAGATGATGCAGAATGTTAACGTGGAGGAACAAATCCGCGCGATTCATCAAAAGTTCGGTGACAAGAAATAGGCCGACCTTCCTATTTTAGCACTATTTTAGGGGCAAGTCGATGGTATGATATGGACCATATCTAAGAACGAATCGATCACATTCGAAACAGGCTTCCAGTTAGGATCATGATGTTTTGGGGGCTCGGGATGGTATGTTTATGTATAATATAAATGATTTCATTGCATTGCTGCATCCTAACTATCATCAGGTCGCTTTCTCATTTGCAGATTAAAGCACCTCTGTTCCTCGCTGCAGATGCTCATGGTGTGATGGGAGATTGGCTGCCAACGATTGCATATGGTTAAGTAGACATGATCTTTTCTCTGAACAGCGTGAATGATTTGCCCGTGGCTGAACTTCATGACTCTGTACAGCCTGACACAGCTCGAATGCCTTTTGAGATGACACTGTTAGGACGTTGTCTGCAATCTACTCAACATGCGGAAGCTGACATGGCTGTTTTCCCAACCGACATTGGACCGACTTTCTTGATCCATCTTGGTATCAAGATGGTGACCTGCCATCTACTAGAAGTTGGTCTCGAATCTTCAGCAGTTGATCATGTTTGTGCCTGGACGTAGTGGCTATTCTCATGAGATGCATACAATGATGTGCTCAGAGTGGAGTTGTCAGGTTGATTCGTATATCTTAACCAAGGTGCGTTGTGATGAACAGGAAGGTGAGATGCTTGATCTGTCCTGTGTTCCTAAACGAAAACCGGAATTACCATCATAACAAGGCGGATTATTGCGAGAATTACGTCAACTGTGTGACCATTTATGCAGCGGGTATGCATAGTAAAATGCATATGGTGGTCTTGATGTCTAGCAGCTCTTGGTTGTAGTTCCTGTATATAGATGAACTCAATATCTGCCCTTTCATACTCGCATAACCCGAACAAAGATATGGAACGTGAGGTTTCAGCCGAACTGCAATGAGAACGTGAAGCTGCGGAGTTTAGTGCAACTATATGTATGTCCTTCGTGACGGGGCGGGTTTTGTCCAGTGTCATGTCCACAGATTGGTGCACCTACTTGCTATTCCAGTGCGTTCTAGGATTGAAAATACGATTATCTATGTTCTGCACGATCCGCTGCGCAAAGTCATGTTGATTCAGACTCCAAGCTGGGCTGCTAGAAGTTGAAGTGCCGACATTGGCGAGGAGGCACTCACAACTGTAGGGTTTGGGGTCTCAAAAGTGGCGTGGCGCGCTGGTGCTTGGATAATGGATATTGGATATTGATCGAAATGGCGAGAAACTCTCGCAATCTTTGGGTTTGGGGTCTGGTAGATATTTTGATCTGTTAAAGTCAAGAAGGCGCTCCGGTATGGGCCTTCTAGGGCTTAATTCAGAAGTAGTCCGCTATTTCATGCTGCCGCGAGCTGAAAACTCTACTTGGCCTTCGCGAGGGGTGCTGCACCATCTATAACCAGTCTCCAGTGTCAAGGCAGCGAGCAATGGCAGTCGGTAAAATACTCCGCCGGGAATCATAATATGGCAGCATGACGTGGATTTCAACACCTTGATACCCTCATCTACTAGGTAGTACATTCAGCATCGTAGACTACTCAAGCCTCATTTCTTAGCATCCAGCCGGGAAGTTCTAAATTCCATCCCGTCTGTTAAAAAGAGATATAATACATAGAGAAGATATGCTACCATGAGAGATGCATCTTTTCATGCTTTCCGCGCCGAATAAGCTCTCGGACTGCACCAGTAGCTATATCCACCTCAGAAGGTATGCGTTAGCCGAAGCTCTGGGAGCAAGTAGCAACCAGCTTCTTCCCCAACTCCTGTATTCTTTTTTACTATAAAGAGTCTAAAATAAGACTGAGAGATGGAAAATACAATGAGCGCAATTGTTTTTGGAGAAAGTGTGGTGGTTTTTTCAATATCGTTAAGTGTTCAACAGCCAACCTCGGATTCTGCGGTCCTGGCCAACACCACGATCTAGGGTCGTATATCGGATATGATGTTGACGGCCAATGAAAAACAAATATCAAAATATTCATTGCTGCAATTTTCATGAGTGGATATGAAACGGATTTCTAGAACCCGAGAAGTGATTGCAGAACTAGCCGCCCCTTACGCGTAAGTTTCGATGTCTAGCAGAGAGGAACATGCTGACATTTTTCAAACGAACATCTTCAGTCTGACCTTTGAGCAAGGAAAGGCATCGATATTATATACCTTGTAAGTGAAGGAGGCTTGTAGAGGTGCGCATCATTCCACGCGGGTAAGAGGGTATTTTGTCTACTGACAGTCAAAACTATCATCCAAGATAGGAGGAAGATGCTCCGTCTGAAAGCAGCCTCTGAAATGACTGTAAAGGATGAAAGACTTGCAGGATCCTGTACCAATCAAGGCTAGAGTCTATGTTGATGACACCGGAACTTTATCCGCTCCTACATGAGTATATGTATGTCCCTTTTGGAATGTGTTCCGGTAATTAGCCCTTTTGGTTGTGTCTGTAGGTCCCAGCCACAAATTAGCTTCTGTCCCCTCATCCTCCTCTCTTACACTCTTACAATCACAACCACAACAGTACAACTCTTCACGACAACAAGATTTCCTAATTGTCCAACAACGCCACGACCCTTTCTACGAGATTTTTGAACATTTCACTTGGTTCTATGAGGACTTTTCTAAACATTTATTAAAATTCTTGCCGCTCTTACTCAGCATATCGCAGCAAGGGGGCCAAGCCACAGCCTGATTGAGGTGGACCTTCCTCTCGATCTTTCGCGTTTCCACACCAGAGATCTATGCAACAACATTGACGCGACATAACTTCGACAAGATGTTCTCTAGTCTTTTAGATAGGATGGGAGCATCATCCCGAGCCTCTACCAAACGTGAAATAACGCGTGCTCCTTCTTCGGATTCCCTCAGTACCGCTATCACCGTCGACGATCTATCTAACGCGCACTCCTCGTCGTCAACCCCTCCCACTAGTATCGGAGACGATGTGAGCGTCTCGTCTTCTTCGGGCAAGCCGGAAGCAACAACAAGCGACACTGTTACCGTCGTCGAACAGCCCCTAAAGCGAAGCCAACGTGCTCGCGCGAGCGTTGGAACCTACAATGTCAAGGTCCTAAGCGGCACAGCGATACATGCACCTAAGAAATATTTGAAGAATGCCGATGGCTCAGATAAAGCATCGCGACGACGAACTATATCAGGCGACACATTGGTAGACGCATTGGGCTCAACAAACTCCTCCACTGAGACTTTTGGGAAAGGCGCACAAAGACTGGTCAGTGAAGGCATTGATGCTTTAGATCTCTCCTGGTCGGTGAAGAAGCTACCTAAATCGGCAAGTCAAATTGGTCTTGTGGACACCCCAAAGAAAAAATTTAAGCAGAGTGAAGATCCTTCGCGGCGGAAGTCCTTGCGATCTACAGGAGAGAAGGGTGAAGGTCTCACAAAGAAGCTCAGTGTGTTGGGGAAGAGGGGTAGGAAAAACATTGAGGAAGGGATCTCAAAGGCCACAAGGGAACTTCGAAACCTTGCCGATACTAAAGAATTCGCCAAAATTGAGACCGAGCCCGTTGTGTTCGAGGTTTGGAGTAATGGAAAACTTGTGCCGCAGGAGCCGGCGAGAAAGAAGAAGAAGGCCGAAGAAGTCGAAGCGCCTGCTGCGCCGCCCGAGACAAAACCGGAGCCAGAGAAGAAAATAGCTAAGGGCAAGAAGGACAAATTTTGGTTGAAAAGAGGTATCTATGCAGGACAAGATCCGGCAGATCTTGATTGGTTCAAAGCTTCCGGAAATGCGAAATCACAATTCGTTGTCGACCCAGACTCCAAACCCAGAAGCATATTGCCTCTGCCTTTATGGCAAGGACAGCGATTACTTCATGTTGGTCGGGATTTCAAATTACCATTTGACGTTTGCTCTCCACTTCCGCCAGGACAACCCAAACCAACGGAATGGTTCAAGACTTCTTCTAGTGAGTTACACGTGCATTCTGGTTTGGATAGACATACAAATACTAATGCCATATGTTAGATCGGTTCATTGGAGAGGCAGCCTCTATGTGGAAGAAATCTAAGTTGTTCGACAGCTTCTTCTCTAAATGTATTTGCAAGCCCGAGACTGGCTGCGACGAGGATTGCCAGAACAGAATCATGCTTTACGAATGCGACGATACAAACTGTGGTGCAGGCCGAGACAACTGCACTAATCGCGCCTTTGCGGAATTACAAATCCGCCGCAAAGGTGACTCGACACGCAAAGGAGGCAACAAATTTGATATTGGTGTTGAGGTTTTCAAGACAGCTGATCGAGGATATGGTGTTCGAAGCAATCGTTGCTTCAACGCACAACAGATTATCGTCGAATATACTGGCGAGATCATCACGGAAGATGAATGTGACAGGCGCATGAACGAAGACTACAAAAACAACGAGGTAAGGGCTATAGAAGTATTCAATCACGAGCAAGATTTACTAATCATTACTAAAGTGCTACTATTTGATGTCATTCGATCAGAATATGATCATTGATGCTACAAAAGGCAGTATTGCTAGATTTGTCAACCACTCATGTCGACCGAACTGCAGAATGGTCAAATGGATCGTAGAAGGCAAACCGCGAATGGCATTATTTGCCGGAGACAATCCTATCATGACAGGGGACGAGCTCACCTATGATTACAACTTCGATCCGTTCTCCGCTAAGAATGTCCAAGAATGTCGATGCGGTAGTGACAACTGTCGTGGATTCTTAGGACCTAAACCAAAGAATCCAACAGTAACCAAGAGCACCACCGCCATCAAAGATGCTGTCAAAGCTGGCCTGAAAGCCGGCAAGAGAAAGCTACAGGAGATGATTGGCGGTGATGATGATGATGGAAAGGACCCACGTAATCCCAAAAAGAGAAGGACAAAGGCAGCCACTGGAGCCAAAAGATCCGCGTCTTCAACAATTAAGGAAGTCCCTAAAGAAGCACCAAAGTCTACCAAGGAAACCGTTACCAACCGCTTACTCAATGCTCGCAACGCCATAAGCTCAAGGAAGACCGTGACATTTGGCCAAACAGCCACTACTACGACCTTGAAGACTTACGGGAAGAAGCAAATGAAGTTAACTACAAGCAATTCAACCTTCACAATGGTTGCTTCTACGAAAAATCCACGAGTCAAGAATGAACCTGTGAGCCCGGAAAAGGGTTCAGCACGAAGCGGTCGAGCAAGCAGACACAGCACTTTATCTGACGATGGCAACGAGAGTACGATTCGAGTGATTACTGACGGTGACGAGGAGAATTAGATTTAGGTAGATATATTTCTGGCATGGATTGAGGTTCGGTTGCTTTTCTCTTGGGATCAATGTTGCATCTAGGTGTTGGGAGCGGGAATTAGGACAGTGGCTGTCTCGGGGTGCGGCTGCTGGCATGGCTCATCTTCAACGAAAGGAGTCCGAGGGTTTCATGTATGATTATCGACTAATAGTTCATCAACGTCAGCAATCAGAGGTTTTACTTGCTCAATGTACAATAGACAAAATTTCATGATTTTTTCAAGATCTCAAAGTTCTGTGGCGTTGAGGCATTTCGGGCTCGCCTCCCTTTTGAGTTTTACTGCCCGCTTTTTCCGCTTTTGTGAAATTTCCAAGACAGCAGCATGCATCATTGATTCGCGATAACCACTTTGCGATAAACAACTTTTCGGACAATTTGAAATCCCCACCACTGTAACCTTTTTTTCCTTACACTTTGTATTATTCCTTCGCCTTAAGATGATAGCATCTACATTCGCAATCTCCAACTAATATAGACCACGGTGAGAACTTTAGAGTTCTCTCTCAACCCACTTCATGAATACTACCAATGAAAAATCTAGCAGACGCCCACTGCATCTGATTCAATCTCGAGAAACGGGCGAAGTAGGGCCTGCACAAACTGGATATGTCTCGGCGTTAGCAGTAAAGCCTGCTCCCGTGGCAAAATCATGGGCGCATTTTGTTGCTGGAGGGTATGTTTACGTCTCTGCGCCGTCGTCAAAGTCTTCAATGCAGTGCACTAACATTTATACTTTTGCAGTGTAGGAGGAATGACAGCCGCGGCCGTCACAGCTCCCCTCGACGTCCTAAAAACACGTCTGCAATCCGATTTCTACCAGGCGCAGCTCGCACAAAGTCGATTGGCAAAGGGCATCTTGCCGCACACACATTTATCGCCTCTTCGCAGCGGTCTTTTACATTTCCGCGAGACCTTCCAGATTCTGTTCTCGGTGCATCGCATTGAAGGGTGGCGGTCGTTGTTCAAGGGATTGGGTCCTAATCTGGTGGGCGTGGTGCCCGCACGTTCAATCAACTTCTTCGTGGTGGGCAATGGAAAGAGGATTATTGGCGACTACACAGGTGCGGGGCCGGAATCAGCATGGGTTGTTTGTTGTGCGGCGGCGCTGGCGGGCATAACGACAAGTACGGTGACGAATCCGATTTGGTTGATCAAGACGCGACTGCAGTTGGATAAGAGTGTGGCGGAGAGGTCGGGCGATGTTGTGAAGAGGAGGTATAAGAATAGTTGGGATTGTATAAAACAGGTGGTGAGGGGGGAGGGCGTTAGAGGCCTATACAAAGGTATGAGCGCGAGCTATTTGGGTGTCACAGAGAGTACGCTGCAATGGGTGCTCTTTGAACAGGGGAAGAGCTGGATGGCGAGGAGGAATCAGCGCATTGCTTTGAGTAAGCGGGAGAAGAATATCTGGGACAAAACTATAGACTGGACAGGCACACTCTTCATTGCGGGCGGTGCGAAATTGGTGGCGGCTTTGGGGACTTATCCTCACGAGGTCAGTTCTGGTGTTTGCATATTTTCCCGAGTCTTCTCTGACGTCTCTTACAGGTTATTCGCACACGCTTACGACAGGCACCCTCTGAAAACGGCGTGCCGAAATACACTGGACTTGTCCAATGCGCAAAGCTCGTTTTCAAAGAAGAAGGAATGGTAGCTCTGTACGGAGGCTTGACGCCACATCTATTACGAACAGTGCCCAGCGCCGCAATTATGTTCGGCATGTACGAAGGAATACTGAAGGTGTTACACGCGCCTGCATGAACGACATTGGGAATGGGCTCAATTGGTGTACGTTAGGGGCAGGATATATGACGGCAAGGCGTTCATATCAAAACAGGAATCACGACTCTCTCAGGACTTTAGATTCATCAGCGAAGTATGAGGGTGCTATATGAATGTACATTATGAGATATCTGGCGCTTCATTGGTAAAAGCATGGTGTAGACGTGTAGGATAGGGCTTGCTGAATCGCGTAGGAGTTTTATTCTCTCGACTCCATAACTCCAAAAGAAGGGTACTTTTGCCACAAATAATGAACAAGAAGCTTAAAACATCTTGAGCACTTCCGTGATAGAAAAGAAAGCATATTAAGATTCCGCTGCAACCCCCAAACTGACAGATGAAAAGCTAAAGATCCACCACCTCCACCCATCACAAACTAAACTCCGGTGAATATGTGAAAATTGTAAGTAAACCATCCCCTACCCATCCCCCATTCCCCAATAGATCTCCCCCCTTTCCAGATTCTGGCCCTATTTTCACGGTGGTGTAGATATTGTCTTGGGGGAATAGCTGGTTATGTTGTCGTACGTATCATCATGATTGCTAGTGTTGTTGACGAACGTGGTCGTCTCTTTTTAAGTTTTCGTGCCACATGATGACTCTGTCTCGGTATGTCTTGAAGAGTTCACCAAGCGTTGCGGTCCCAGTTGGGATCTGTCACATCTAAAGTTAGTCAAAGCCCTCATATGCAAATGAAGAGGTCCGGAGTATGGCTCAACATCAACCTCCTCCAATTCACCTCCTCAGTCTACACCCATAACCCAACTCCGCCCCCCAAAAAAGCAAAACCGCAAACTCACCCTGCACAAACCCCGCCAAAACCTTGCTCCCAGTCTGCAAAAGCGGATGTCCCACCACAATCTGCAAGAACCTCTCGAGCCCCTCCCTCCGATGCTCAATCACATCGTCGCTAAAGCGATTGGTAAACACCTTCCCCGGCAGCGGCGGGATCGTCACGCGCGCGCTCTCGCGCTCCAGGATGTCGCGGAAATACTCAAAGTCGCTGTACCGGCGACGCACGGTGCTGTGACGCAGCTTGAAGGCCGGGATATTGGTGCTACAGTTGATCTCGTAGTCGGTGTACATGTTGCGGCCGATGCCGTGGGTTTGCGGGTCGACGACCTAGGGAGAGCGTGAGATGGAGGGGTAAAGGGGATGGGATGGGATAGGTGGGGGGGAAAGCGAGGGGAGACTTACTTCGATTTCGAGGAAGTTTTCCGGCGGGCCGTAGATTTCCTCGAAGCTTTGCTGACGCGAATCAGGCATAGCCTGCATAGCAGCGACAGCCGACGGCAGCGTAGAGCGATTTGGAGACGTCGGACTGGCAGGAGTAGTCGGGCCCGCATTCGGAGCAGATTGCGATTGCGGTTGCGCCATTGTGAGTGCTTTCGAATCCGTGAGGTTGAAACTGCGTGGAACTTTGAAGTAAACAACGAGAGTTTTATTCTTGAGTTTGCTACGTTATGTCGTGTGAGTCGTACTCGAGCAGTTCTATCGGGATTCGATAATTTTCGATAACTGGCGATGAATATTCCGAGACCTTACCAATTAAGCAAGCGCTCTCGCGAGCCTACGGAACTTGGTCAGCGTAAGGCGCGGGGCAAGATCCCAGTCGTTTTTTAGGGATAAGAAGCTTGCTTGTCTCGTTACACTTGTTGACTGCCCCTCTTTTTCACTGCAGATGACCTGATAAACATCGACAAAAGGTGAAAAAAGTATTGGTAAACGGAATAGACAGCCTTACCTATCAAAGGTTGATATATGACACAAGATGGTCAATCACAACATCTGAGCATCGATGATGCAGTTTGTCTTGTATTTAGGTTGGTTTGTCTGCCTCTGCATCTGCTTGCAGCCGCTGCATCTTGCATATTCTGTATTGCATGGATGCCTCATGGCTACGTTGAGATCAGAGCTGGCCGGATCATGTTTGCTATGCCGAAGATCACGTTTCCTCTCCTTACTTGAGACATTAAAGCTTTACAAATCTTGGTTGAATCTGCTCCATTTTTGGTTATCTATCAGAAGACATCCATGATGGACTCGCTATTTAGTATGAGGGACGGATGTAGCTATAAGAATCCAGTCCTAATTCCAGCTATGTGAGGCAATGAACGATCGACTACCTGGTCTTCAGAATGTGAAAAATTGGTATTTTGAACTCGAGACTCTATCTAAACAATGCTGAACAATAACTTCATGAGGTCCATATCGATAACCATGCACATTCCCCGGCCATTGACCCAGTAGCTACAGGATCTAGAAACCCATCCCCTGACCCATCTAGAACCTCCTCTATCTCTCCCATACCCGTGCTAACTCAACATATCTCCGTTCACCACATCCGATCTCCTTTTCCCTCATCCTCAATGACCCCGCATATCATGAAATCATGCGCTACGCAGACAAAGTCTGAATCTCCTCGGCCGTCAAGCCAAACAAGTGCAACAAATCTAACAAAGTCTCTCCATTCAACCTAGCCTGTGCCTCCATCTGCACCACAGGCTTCGCATTCCACGCAACACCCAATCCAGCCGCCTTCATCATCAAAAGATCGTTTGCGCCGTCACCAATCGCCACAACTTGTTCCAAAGCTATGTTCTCCTTCTTGGCAATCTCCACCAGCAAATCTCTCTTCTTCTCAGCATTGACAATAGCGCCAAGAACCTCTCCGGTCAGTGTGGATGTATTAGGATCAGATTCAAGGGTATTAGCAACAGCGTAATCGATGCCCAAATGATCAGCAAGCCATTGTGTCAAAGGAATAAATCCACCAGATAGCACAGCGGTCTTGACACCCATTCTCTTCAACGCACGCACAAGTTCTGGTGCGCCTTTGGTGGGTTTTATAACGCTTCGCAGTTTTGTGAAAATATCTGCGTCTACGCCTTTCAACAGCTTTGCGCGCTCACGAAGAGAAGCGGAGAAATCTAATTCTCCATTCATAGCTCGTTCGGTGATAGCAGACACGGCATCTTCGACGCCGATAGAGGCTGCGATCAGATCAATGACTTCTTGTTCAATGAGTGTAGAGTCCATATCAAAGACCACTAAGCGCGGATATCGACGGAGCACAGTATCATTTTGAAGAATAACATCCACGTTCCATTCTCGTTCGAATCGGTAAATAAGTTCATGTTTCCGCAGGTCTTGCAAATCGAGATAGGTAGGATCAGGTGTAGGCGAAAAGGTAAGTTCGACAATCAAGGGATGAGTGGGGTTGTCGAGGCATCGATGGGAGGAAGAGAGGAAGTCGGACCCGGCGCGAGTCGGCAGAGATTGAATAAGATGGAGGAAAGAGGTGAGGCAGAGTTGAGAGATATAGCTGCCATAGAGATGATCGAGCGATTCGGGGTCTTGCGCTGGTGGTTCGAGGGGGAAGTTGGAGAGTGTGCGGACGGGTGCAAGAGTGGGCGGGATGGCGCGCGAAGTAGATATAGCGGAGGTCCTTGATGGTGAAGATGCAGGTGACGGGGAGCGATCTGTAACATATTCTGTATTTGTGGCTCTTGATTTGGTCTTGTACATGAGAGTTGCAATCATTCGGTCTGAAGCGACACCGGGGGCTGGTTGGCAATTCGCATGCGACAGGGTATGGTTGAGTCCGCTGTCGACGATCTTTGGGGGTGAATGAGGAGAAGGCACTCCATTGTAAGGAGAGATGGTTCTCGCAGAGGAAGAAATCGAAGTTCCTTGAACACCCTCAACGATGCTATCTATGCCCTGGTGTCCCTCTTGCTGAGGAGGGCGGTATTGCTGGTGTTCTTGGAGATAGGAGCGACTACGCACGTTAGAACCAAGGCTGGGTCGGCCAGCTCTAGCTGGAGAGTCGTTTTCGGCCATCTTTTGCGACAAATGTTGTATGGCTTCCTTAGAATCAAAGGTGTTGGGTGAAAACTAAATCCCAAGTCCCGAGTCCCGCGACGATGAATGGAGGGGTACAATGGATGCTGCCCTATCCCTATGTGCCTATTTACTTTACGGCGGTTAGAAAGTTTCGCCGCTTTAGGAGTGTTCGCTTGAAACGTCGGGCAAAAAGCTCAAATTTTAGAACTCTCGCTTGGCTTGATGCAAAGCAGCCACCGATACGGGAGCATTCTCTGCAGACCTTGTCCTGCAGCCATCGGGCGAGGTACAGATAAACCGTACAGCAGGATCTCTGCAAAGTAGCATCAGATCTTCAATATAATTCGGATGCTACTCGTTCACGTTTATTTTCCTTTCGCATTCCTCGGCTTGGGTCAATCACCGAGAAGCGTACGATAGATTATAAGGTTAGATTTGCTGCAAAGGCGGAAGTTCTTTCATAGCCCGTGTGCTGCCCTCCCTGCCTTCCCTGCCTCAATGATGCTTAATCCTTTTGCGATACTTCGTTCGCTTGAATAGTTGTTTGTACATTAGCTCATCGATGTTCCGAAACATCATTCACTCTTTGGTTGCTTTGCCTTTGCCCATGTTCTTGTTCTTGCTCTTGATTTGTTGAGTCTCGGATGCTTGCAAGATCACAAGCTTGCCTGCTTGATACCGTTTTCGTCACCTTCCTTTCTATCTATCTAACGCCGAATCCTCTTGTTTTTGTTCCTGTTCTCGGTCTTGGTCTCCATTTAACAGCGTCTGAAATATTCTGCGATAGTCATGATGGAGTTCATCAAGAAATTCATGCCACTGGCATGGCCACTGGTGAGCTCAGTCTATCGCTCCAGTTCTGCACACAGCAGCTAATCCCAGTTAGATTCTACTCGTCTTAACTGTGGTTGCGGGGTAGGCGGGCTCTCACAAAATTTAACATGTTCAATATCAAGCTGATATCAAACCACCAGTTACGCGTACTCCCAAATTCGAGCCCTCTCTCTCCCCATTTCCCAAGCGCTCGCCCTCTTCACCATCGTGCTCCCCCTCGTTACCGGCATCTCCACACAAGGCGTTCGAGGCCTGCTTCAACGTCGCAATTCTAATGAACAAAATGAACTCACACTTCCACTTATTGCTGTTATTGGTTTCCAGTTGATTTACGAGACTGTCGTGGCTACGCTTGCTTTAACTCATATGATACCACCGGAGTCGTTGAGATGCGGGTTGGACGACAAATGGCAGAAGATGTACCATGATAAGAATGCGAGACAGATTCGAGGAATTCAGGACGGTCTAAACTGTTGTGGTTACAAGAGTGTTGTTGATAGGGCCTGGCCATTCTTACCTAGTGCTAAGGATCCTGGAAACTGTGCGGAGATAACAGATCGATCTCAGTATGTGCTTCTTTGATCTCAGATCTTGTTTATCAAGATCCTGTAGCTGACACCCATGAAGAAGCTGCTTTGGTGTATGGAGACAAGCGGAGCAGATCAATGCTGGGTTACTTCTTCTTGTTGCTATAATTGTTTTTATCGTCAAGGTTAGTGTATTTACCATTGGTCATACCGGTGGTTATGTTTCATCTTGGTTTCCACACGTTAATGAGGCTCCGGCGTTTGTTGTCTTAACATCTCGGAGCTTTATGAACGCTCGGCTTATCACCGGACGACAACACTCCTCTAAGTTACCACACTTATAGGGTGCTCTTGATCAACTAACAATCAATAAGGTCTTCTCTATTATCGATCTCCTCACCAGCTCCTCGTGGAAACGCTCCGGCTGGTACCGTCCTATCGGTCAAATCATTGACCGTGATTCCCCCGAACCGGAAGAGGATGACGATAGAGCGGTAGTACGGGGACGAATCGAGGAAGCAGACGGCGAAGACATTGAATCGCAACCCTACCGAGACGACGAGCCCTCGAACAATGCCTGGGACGGTCCACGAGTCGAGCCTTCTCCGTTATCAAACATCCGCTGATCTGAAAAACAATTGCGGCTCTGCTCTCCATAACGCAAAATGCGACGGGCCCTTGGAGGGGCATAGAGGCTGGAGCAGGGCATTGCTCCACTTTTGGTGGGCATTGCTCAATTGATGACGCTGATTGGGGAAATCCGGGGTGACATGAAATACGAATGGAAAGGAAGAAATATGGGCAGATTCTGAATGCATGTAATTGCACTTTCAAATTAACCTATGGTTTATCATACTTTCTCTTAGGGTCTTCGCGAACTGATTTGGGGCGTTGATGATGACGGCTACGTGATCGCCACTTGACTTAAATTTCTCACTCTCCTTCCACCCTTGCTGACCTCGTACATTGCATGAATCGTCTCTTCATTCCGCTGTGGATGACATATCCGTAATAACCTTATGGGCAGATTGATGGGCAGACTGGCGAGTTAAGAGTTTACCCGCATGCCGTCTGCTGCTCCAGAAGATAGCATGGAAATCTGTAGAAGTTTGAATGCCAATCTCACCTTACCCACCACTCAACGCAAAACCGCCCAGCCTCCAAAAGCTGGGGAATTTTGGAGACCAGGTGATGCGTTGTACACCACTCACCCGTTCCCATATTGCCGTTTCTCGACGACGTTTTCACGTTTTCACCAGAATCTCATCAAATCAATAAATTCACGACACGAAAGCGCTCCACGCGATGCGATCCGAAGTGAGTTAATTTGCAAGCTAACCTTCACATCCGTGCATTTCCCTTCCGCGACCTAACAATGCAGATAAAATGACGGTCGCCCATTCGTCCCGTTCCAGTAGACGTGCATATTTTCGGCGTTACAGTGCAGCAGGAAGCGTGACACATTCTACTCGGTCAAGGTCGAATCAATTTCAGCCAACCAATCGTGCATTTTCCCCTTGAGGGAAGGGAGCGCGAAGGGAAAGAAATTTTTGAAGAAGCGAAGAAGCGAACAACACATCTCACACCCTTGTGTCGGTCGTCTCGTCTCGTCTCGTCCGAACCAAACCAAACCAAACCAAACCAAAGTGCACAGCGCAAAGTGAAGTGGTCCACCCCTCACTTTTGGGGGCTCTGCTGCGCAGCTTCATAATTACCAGAAATTCGTCCTGAGCAATCACACGTTTGTACCGTCCAATTCCGCAGGAAAAGCTGCACGCAAGCAAGCAAGCAAGCAAGCAAACAAGCAACCCAGCAACCCAGCAGCCCAAGCAATCAAGCAAACGCACCCACCCGTGTATTCGGCTGCAGTATCTAACGAAAGGAAGGACGGCCGGACGAGTGAGAAAGCGTGTACGCAGTAAATCAGACGAGAGTCAAGAGCCAACCGCCGCGGAAAGAGTGTGGTGGGAGAGGCCAAAATTCAACAGACCAAGCAGTGCGAGGTGAAGGTCCCAGTCCCACGAGTCCCCATCATGCTCAACTCCGTAATTGAGCCCACTATCAGTATGGCCTAATACTGTACCTACACCTACTACCACTTGCCACTTACCCTACCCTTACCTGCCAAATTAATAAAGAGGATCTCGAATACTTCTCTTTTAAACATATGCCGAATACCCCAGCTCACCCAGCCAGCTTTGCCCTCCCGACATACCTTCCGTACACATCACACACACATTACACATCACACATCAGACAGGATCAGATCAGACCAGACCACTTCAGATCCCTTCCCAGCTCCAGATTTTCTTTCCTTTGGTCGTTCGTTCGTCCCTTACCGTTGTTGTTCCTTCCCACCCCACGGATCCCAGGATGAGATGACTTTTGCTTTCGCCACTTCACCGCAATGATATTGATATTGAATTGGAATTTGGCTTTAGCATACGGACCGGTTCAGCGCGACATTACTTAAAATATAAAGTAGAAGAAGGATGATCGATCAGGCCTCCAACAGGCCTCGGGCCGAGTGGCCGACTCCCATCTCACCGCAAAGAGTTCGCAAAAGGCAACAACAACATCCTTCATATTCACATCGTCGCTACAGCCCGAGCGCTTCACCGCCTGCCCTATCCTCATCGTCCTCATCCAGCAAATCCAGGCACTCGTCGTCGCGTCCCAGCTGGAACATACAATTAGCCATAGATACTGGCTCATTTTCGAATTATGACCTCTTCGACTATCAAAACACCGCTTCGTCGGCGTCGGTGTCAGCGGGGAACACAACCTTAAATCTGACGGCGGCACAGACAGCCATCCCAAACACACAATGGATGTCGAATTACCCCAACGCAACAATCCCACAATCCATCAGTCCCGAGGATCCTGTGAGCCCGGAATTTCCAGATTATATCGGACAAGATGGCGCTACCTCGCTGTCGCTCCAAACGGGAAACCTTGGCGGCTTCGACATGTCGTGGAGCTTTATTAACCAAGCTTCCACCGGCAACATGAATACTGCGGGCTTCGATGATATGCCCATATCCAGATCCGATGTTGCGAACTATAGCAGCATGATAGCTTCAGCTTCCACAATGTCAGCATCCTCCGAGAATTTCATGTTCCCCATTTCCCCAATTTATGGATCTCCAGCAGGCCCAAGCCCCTCATTGCTTGGTCTTACATTGCCGGGTATGTACCTGATTTCTGATTGTAACTTGCGTCCATAATGTCCGTTATGTAGCTACAAGCGTGCTGGCATCAGACTCCATCGTGCAGCGAAATCAGTGCTAATTTCAATGGAATAGCAACAGACTACATGAACCAAGGCATGATTGCCGACAGCACTGCAATCCAGCGGACTGAGAGTTTTAGCACTCCATTATCGGTGACCTCGGCTTTTGCTTTTGAGAACCAATTCACCATGCCCACCGCTTGGGACTTCAATGCTGTGAACGACATGTTTCCAATGCCACTTCCTCAGCCTTCAGTAACACCACTCATGGAAGCCCCAGATCTTGAATCTGAAGGTAGATACATACGTTCGCAAGCTCGGTGGAACTCCAACGGTGTACCAGGTAATACCTTCGGGGATGGAGTGGCCGCCAACCCTGTCGCATTCGACCCAGAGAGCTCGCCTCTGGGATCGCTGCATGACGATTCATTCGGCATTCGCAATTCCTCGACCAACAATGTATATGGTCCGGAGCCGCTGCAAACCAATTGGTTCGACGAGAGCGACTCCTCAACCACCTACTCAAACACACTGTACACACCTTCTCACGGCTCCCCGGCGTCTCATCATTCTCCGCACTCACAAACACGCTCCCCGCACTCGCATTCACGTTCTCCACACTCGCATACACATTCCCCACGTTCACAAGCTTCCCCAGCATCATCCCATGATGCAAGCCATCATTCACACGTCTTCAGCGCATATCCGGAACCACAAAAGGGCAAAGTCACTCGTGGGCGAGTACGTCCATTAACAGACAAAGAGAAGCGAGAGGCTCGTGATGTGCGACAAGCTGGAGCTTGTTGGGCGTGCCATCTCTCCAAAATAAAGGTATGAATTTGATATGTTGTGTGGATTTTTATCATAGTGCTGATTTGCTCTTGTAGTGCTCTCCTTGTTCTTCTGGGTCCCCATGCGAGCAGTGCACTAGACTGTCTGGAAAACGTAGATTCTGTCTCTTGCCATGCTTCAATGATCCGGTGGAGATGCTAGATAAGTTCTTAGTACCTGGTATGGCTTACCCTGGCTCTCTTACGATGGTTTTCAGCTGACGAGATTCAATAGATTATATGATTAGGCAGTATACCGTAGAGAACACGGAGAAATTCATAGCAAAGAATGCGTCCGGATTTGGGAGAGATGAAATGATCATTCGCCTGAGCTGGGGTTACAGAGTACCACTAAAGGTCACCGTTGTCTCTCTTTCCGTACGAGGTTCTACCTCGGTGTTCCGTTACCAGTCTCAGACCTATGTCAACAAGGACGGCCTGCCAACCTTCACAAAAAAGAAAAGCCCGCCACTAGGCATCCTCCCCACTTCAATGCACGACAAGCATGAAGAGTACAAACGCTACGTTGAGCAAATCGCAAGACGTGATCTTGCGCAATATGTCAAAATTGCGTATGAGCCTGAGGAGTCGGACCTAGCGAAACGCCTACTGCAGACAGTGTGCCAGTTTTATACTGCTGGAGTTAATGCTGGTGATGAGGTGAGCATATTTCCCAACCCGCAAACACTTGTACGATGTCAATGTGAACCATCCGAGACCATCGGACGCTCAAGACACTCACAGTGCCCTTATTACCTATTTAGTCCGATGCACTAACATACTTCTGTCTAGTACGAGTTACTCCGTGAAGCCATTGAGATCCATATTGCTTGCTCCATTCTGGAAAGAAGTCTTATCCTCGACGACGAATCAACGAAGTTGGTGGAAGGTCGACTGGGAGAAGAATATCCTCCCGACTCTGCGCCAAGATGTGCCCAACGTCAAATCAAGGTGGCCTTCTTCATGACCCAACAAGACCGCATCAAGGAGGTCCTCAGAGAATGGGGCCAACTTATGTGGACCAGTAATCGTGCCACCACGAATGAACGAAAATGGGCCATCGGGTTCAGCGTCTTGCTCGTCCTGACACTCGTCATGGACAAGACCTTAGGACTTTCGTGGTGCACGTATGTCTCTTGCTCATCGCTTTCGCCCAGCCGCAGAGATGTGCTGACTGATGAATGCAGTTCTCAATCCAGAGTAAAGCATGGCGGGAAAGAGGCGGAAATGGAGAAGAATGAGTTCCAGGAGCGAGTGAAGGTGACGCAGACGAACTTGTTCGAGCGATGCAAAGAGATTCTGCATTCCAAGTTCAAAACCCGGAAAGGGGGCAAGGAGAGCTTTAACCCGATCCGTGATGGCGATGGCGCTTGGCGCGGCAAAGTAATCGATGAGACGATTGCTGGGTTCGTCGATGATATACGAGGTGTGGTTCAGGAGTTCGGTATGTGTTTTTTCCATTTTTGGTTCTCTGTCTCCCCAATTGGACCAAGATCTTCCGTAGATATCTCCTGTCTCCTTTGATTATGATTGTGGAAAGTTGAAACTGACATTCTGTGCCTGAGGGATAGACCAGCAAGTTAGATCGTGTCGAACCAGGGGATCCAAAAATCCACGTGAGGATGCGTTATCTTTGTCGCCAAAAGTAGACGAATCACCTTACACGGATGCGGCCCGGTTAGCCAGTGTATTTTTGGACGATTTTCTGGAACATTGAATTTTGGGCTTAGGCGCATAATCCCCGCCTTTCTGTCTATACTGGCTGGTTTGGAGGTTCCAGGCGTTGGGGGGGTTAGGTTGGGTGGGCCCTTGACTGGAAGAGGAAAGTCAAGATGGAGCATCGAGGGGTGACTTTTTGTCTCTGATGATGGGATGGTTCGGAGGTGGAGCACTGGGCCCTGATCACCGCATCGTAGTGATCAGGAAGGTATTGCCTTTGTACATACGGAGTACGATGACGATCGTGATGATTTTGATGATGAATGACCAGGTAACGATTGGCATAAAGCAGGCAAGGAAAAACGGAGGTGAGGCAAAAGAAGGGAGAGAAAGGAGAGATAGAGAGAAAGGAGAGAGAGAAGAAGAGAAAGAACTATAATCTTGTTGAATTGAGAACAAATTAGTAATTCAAGAGTGTACATGATCTAAAATGATGAATGAATCGGTTCAAATTGCATAAAGACGATAGAGTAACCGACCCAAATATGGATATCGATGCTGATCGAGGGGTGACCGGATCTGGCACATCTGAATCCCGTCCCGTATACGATAGATAGGGAAAACCTTAGAAGCGACCCAGAGACTGGAGACGACGAATCGAGAAGGCTGGACTAGACGGGTATTCCCCTAAGGATAGGAAGGCAAATTCACTCAGTCAGTCACCAACTAATGACTGACTGACTGATTCAGTACCGACCCAAGGGTAACTGACGGTTTGGTTTATTGACGGTTTCGGAATTCTGGAAAACTTCCATTTTCCTTTCTTTTTCGGAAGGGTTTGAGGCGAAATTCTGGGATCTGGGAATGGAATACCGACCGGAACTTGCATACCGCTGTTCCTGTTGCTGGTTTCCCCTGGGCCCTAGAGCCCCTGGGAAGTTCTAGAAGAAAAGAGTTGGAACGATCGAAGGGATGGAGAAGGATGGTTGAGATGGGATGGGATGGGATGGGATGAACAGCGAGCGAATCATCGGATGAGATGGAGATGGAGATGGATATGATGCTGGACGAGGATGAGGATGGGATTGGATTGGATGTTGTCATTGGTGAGCGATATTTCTGACACCTGCAAGTCTCCTGAGCATGTGGATCGAGCGAGTCTGAAGATGTTCGTTCGTGGGAGGATTGGACGAAACTGGAGACGGGGTGACGGGAAATCATTCTTTCTAAAAGGGGTGTAGTGAGGTACGATCATTGTGGAGAAGGTGGTTCCTGGTATCCACTGGTTCCTGGGCTGGGGTCCACATTTCTATTAAGTTAAGTTAAAGTGCAAGTGAGTTATGCTTTTTTGGAAGTGACAGGATAAAGCGAGGCCAGGCTGAGAAGGGAAATTGGAATTTTTATTTATATCCTTGAGGATACTTACCGTTCTGGTAAGGCGGGAGTGAGCGAGTGGAAATCATCCCATTTGATTTGGAGGTGTGAGTTTGGGTGAGGTGAGGTGAGGTAAGTTGATCGATCGGATCCAATGGATGACGAGATGTGGGAGGAGACGGAGCGAGAGATAGACTGCTTGAGTCGAAAATAGAAATATTGTGAGGGATATAGCATTGAATTGACGGACTGACTCCATAAGTTAATGGAGAGTCAGCATTAAGAAACACGAGTGGGAATATTCAGAAACAAAAACCACAACGGTCGTGGAGATAGCCAGATGCCGGCCAGCCAGGAAAAGATGGCGGTCCAGATTCTAGGTAGATCCAGGAGGAAGTGAACAGGAATGATGGAATGGTGGGAATGGTACGGAACTGCAACTTGGGGAGCAGATCTGGCGTCGATGTGGGTAAGTGCCGAGCAGGGAATATCCTCACAAATCTGTCCATTTCAGCCATTTATTGAAACAGTAGTCAGTCACTTACTACACGTCGCAACTCGCAAGCACAGAAACAGCTGTGAATTAATGAAGTGATGAGGTCATGAAGTATTGAGGCAGTGAGGCCATGAGTAATAGAATAAGGCCGATATGGAGTATTATCTAATAACACGTAAGGTTGTAGCTGGTGAGCGACTGCTAACACATGGCCGTGGTGGAGTTCCATGGCCGTGGTGGAGTCCAAAATTATGGGAGCAGACCACATCACCCATCACCAGTTCATGCGTGGTGGTGAATCTGTACTGTACTGTATGTGGTGAGATGGATACATCCGCGTTGGTGTCGCACTTGAATCGTGATGTGATGTGTCTGATAACGAATCATGGGGAGGCCGAGGTGAGCAATGCAAGATGCTTCTAGATGCAGGAACGCATATGCAGGTGGTAAGGAGAGCTATACGAAAAGGCCGATTAGGTGACGTTGGCGACGCTATTGCTATCCGACAGTTGCGAAAAACGTGGTGCTCCCTTGTTAATATCAGCCCAGCCAGCCAGTTGCATCTCGGCACTGCAAGAATCATGTAAGCTGCTGGTAGGCTGTCGTGGCTGTGTTTTCCATGCCTTCTGTGATTGTGACTGTGACTGCGCGTCGGTGAGCGGTGCATTGCAATACAAATATTATTCATACTGAGGCTGGTGGATGAGGCACCGGTATCCAAGCTGTAACTGTATGATGACGGCGATGGTAACATTTGATGGATGGGGATCAGTGTGATGTTGCATGCGAAGTGCAGAAAGCATACGGGGCATGGCCTTCTTCTCACCGAAATGGCTGGTAAGCAGACATTGCACATTGCGCATTGCACATTGCACATTGCACTATTGGCGGCCTCTGTTTTGGCAGAGGGATTAAACAGATCAGACAGACGCCTTACCGTAGGAAGCTTTTTGGATCTGCCACTGCCGTACTGGGCTAATGTGACTGCATATCGGGGCGTGTGCGGCGTGCAGTGTGCTTCTACAGAGACAGCCGCCCGCCCGGCTATGCACCGAAGACAAGTGACGGAATATTGATTGCGGGATTTGTGTTACACGATAGATGATACATGATACGTGATAGCGGACCTGGACTCCTGGGCTCCTGGGCTCCTGGGCTCCTGGAAAGGTTCCCACCGGCCCCAAGCTGTGATATGGCAAGTCTAACCTCAGGCTGTGCATCTTTGGTTCCTTGGTTCCTTGGTTCTGGGATCTGTGAACAGCTGGAAAAACCCCCTTCCCGTATGCCGTAGGAGAGTGCATGAACGAGTGAGTAATAATTGCCCGATCGCCTCGGTCGGAGGATACGAACATGCACAGGAGATGGGTTGATGGATGATGGATGATGGTTTATGGGTGATGGGATAGTGGGACGCCGGGGACATCAGGAAGATAGACGGCGTAGGTTAGAAAGTAAATCCTGGCGTGTAACACGTCGCATCGAAGACCAAAGGGCTGGATAAGGGCGCGGCCAGGGTTGCAAAAGGGCTGGACATGGGCTTGAGCGGTACTGCACTGCACTGCACTGTAGCTTTCCTCTATCGCACACCGCAGAAGACTGACAAGCACACCTACAGCTATTCCTACACCTCCGCCCACACCTCCTCCCATCACCAAAAGACGGTGGTGATCAAGCAATGGACAAGGATGCTGGTGTTTTAGAGAGGCATTTTACCAGACTTTCACAGCAAAAATAATTCGAAACAGCATTCCATCATTCGATAAAACGGATTAGTGGATCTGATTGGATACATCTCCTCGTTTGTTCGCCTTATCGAATTTCCCAATACCCAGGAACTCCCAAAACGACATTTCCAATATGTTCCAGTTCCAATCATCCCGGAATAGCTAGACCCATCGATCCCATCGATTCCATAGGCGGTGACGCACCTCTGAGTTTCTTCTGCGGAAACGATGGACCTGGGAGGAGGGAGAAGCCCTCCATACATTCTCCATAGCCGCGAACGGAAGTCTTGGACGCTTGACTCTTGAACTGCAGGAGAAAGGGACTGATCGACTGTACGTGTACCCGCTTGTACCTGTACCTACTCGTACGAACAGGAGTTCGTATCTTCCAAGGTTCCCAGTACCTCCCTAAATGTCATGTTTCTAGAATCTTTCAATGATCTTCCGCATCTGGATCTTTCAACCAGTCGACCACTGGAATTGGCGCATAGTGGGGACTGAAACCTTGGGGGTTGATATTCAGATGTTCCTTTTGGGAAACCTTCGTACCATAGCCAGGCCAATTTGCAATTTACACACGTCGAATTTCCATCTTCTAGGTTCATCACAATATGGCTCCAATGGTCATGGTTCTACAGTGGTTCTACGGTGGTACTACTTTCGTCCTTACAGTGCTTTCTTTCGTAAGAAGGTCTCGCCTAAGGCCCGCCCATGGTTCCCCTATGCCCTGTATCCCCTACCCTCCCCCTGTATCCCCATAACTATTTCCTTCCATATTCATTCCAAATGTTCCTAGCTGGGATGGGAATGGTGCGGAAGGGGGAAAGTGCAGCAAAAGTCCCTGGTCATAATCTAAGAAAAGATGCCCTGATTCACATGTACTGTACTTCTGTACAACTCCCCATTTCCTATCCACCTTTCTTGCACAAAACAGCTGCCCTGCTGCATCGACTAGGTTGTGCTGTGTGGTTGTGGGTTGTGTAGGTAAGCCGAATAAGAGTCAGAACATGGGCCAAAGGGCAGTGGGCCCCGTTTATTCACCCTTTCGTACCCCTTCCATCCCCTTCACCTTCTCTCAGGCGCCATTCGTGGCTATACGGGGCGGAAGGTGGCAATTGGTTTGTGCAAAGAAAAATGATAGGCTGAGAGCCGCCCCGGAGAGCTGGGAGAGGCGCCAGGCAGAGCGAGTGACTGATGAGTGTTCGGTAAGATAGAAGGGTAAAGGGTAAAGCTAGCAGCCAGGCTGGATTATTCATTCTCTTTCCCTTGTAGCCGTAGTAAGAATTTCTCCTTGTGCCTTACAATCTCACGCATCCGCACGTAAGGTAAGGCCTTTGGGAAAATGGGCCCCCCATGTCTACCTAGAATATCAGTCATAGCTAACTAGTTCGGAGCTGTGTCTAATGTCTAAAATATGAGTATGACGCCTTTGCTGGTGCTATTCGCTATTGCTGAGTATTGCTTGCCTGGAGATGATGGATGAGATAGGCAAAGCAAGGCAAAGCCCCAAGGTTGTCAAGTCAGAGCGAGACCTGGAATTCCTCAAGAACCTAGAAACCAACCTAGGAAGCTAGGAAAGCATAGGTACGTCCCCAAACTGAACAAGACACCGGATCGACAAGGTCATCTCAGCCACGGACCAAGCTCCTGTGGCCTTGCCATCCTGGTTGATGTTTTGCATCTCTCTCGAACCAGGCTATCACTCACAGCGATGTGTGCAATGTAAGTACCTGTGTACTATGAAAAGAATATTATTATATGTCTTCTCTCGACATTTACTTAAACTCCCATCGGCCCAGGTCTCGTCCTCTCTTTTTTGTTTCATCACACACAGTCTCAACAGCTTCAAACATATAATATAAAGTTCCAATCCAATTCCAACTCGCAAAGTTCACATCGACTTTCGTCTTCATCTATATCAACCAGATCCAATCCATCTCATCCCACCACCAACAACCACCACCACCACAACCACCAGCTTCAACCACCACCTACCAAAAACGAACCAACCCAGCTTCAACATGTCTCAATTCAACTCAGCTGCTTCTTTCAGTATGTCAAAAATCCCAGCTCATAGCATCCTTCGAGTTTCTTTGCGATTGCCACCACTTCGAATTCTATGTACTTTAACTAACTGCTCTCCCACAGCTGCCCCAGTCGCCATGATCTTCCAGAGTCACCCAAAGGACAACGGTATGGAATTCCCAAAACTCGCCCAAAAGAAAAGCTGCTAATTACCAACTTAGATGACGATGACCACTAAATCCATGACATCTTCCGGATTGCCGGATTTTGCTACCATGGCGTGAGCGAAGTGAGTATATCTTCACATTTCTTTTTCAGGTGGAATTGCCATATCCGGCCGCAAAAGGGAACGAGTTCGGACGGATCAACAAGGCTGGAACCATTTTCCTCGCGAGTGCGGATGATTCTCAGGCCCTTTACACCTGCACCAGCTGGGTAGTAGCTGGGTAGTAGCTGGGTAGTTTATTGATTAGTGGCCGAGAGTGGGCTGAAGGTGCGAGCAACACCAAAAAAGCAGCCCGGTCACACTGCGTCATACGGGGCATCAGGGTTCCCAGTCACCCAGATAAGCGATTCTTATCACATCGCTCTGCCTACAGCGACAGACCGAGGGATCCTCGCATGCCCCAAAATGCCCCTTTTACCTATTTGTCTTGTCGCTGCGACAATGCTACGACATTGTCACAGCCAGGCAAATATTGCCCAAGAATGCCCCAGAGATGCCCGAATCACCTCATTCCCTTCCGCACCCCAGTCAAGTCATCACTGGAAAAAGCAAAAATAAGTGAAAAGAAAAGAAGCTAATTACATCCTTTCACCAGACATCCAAGACTTCGCCGTCTAGTCAAAATCCCAAACCCCCAAGAGGATTCACGGGTGCAACCTCCAAGATCAGAGATGGAGATCTCCCACATCTTCCATCCCCTGCAACATCACCTGCACCTGCATCAGAATCACCTGCAATACCAAGAACCGAACCTTCACAGCCCGAAATCAGCCTTGTTCCCGAACCTCAGCGAAATGAAACGAAAGTAAATGGAAATACACACAAACCCAAAAAAATCTACTTCAGACTTCGACAATTTTCAGACACTTTTTTTTTCAGCCCGGCAAGAATTCAGCTACTCCAAATCTCGCAGAATGCGCAGCACACGAGCGACACCAAGCACAAACCCCCTTTCAAAGTGGCTCAGCACAGCATCAGCATCATCATCGAACGTTCAGCCTTCGCGGTTGCCTTACACTTACAACCCCCATTCCACTGTCTTCCATTCCACCAAGTCTTCGCAGTATCTTTTGTTTGCTCGAGATCATGTACGACGGCAACTGTAATTTCTGCGATGAGTAACACCCATGGTGGTTTCAGGTTGACTTTGGGCCCCCAATCGTTATCTGTCCATCCATCCATCAACCATCAACCAACAACCCATCAAATCCTACCGGCACTTGCGTTTCAGCAAGCAACCCTGGGGGATTCCGCCAGTATGAATCACCAATTCGTACGACAACAACCAAAATGATGGGCATGAACCAAAGCCTCGTTCGGGTTCCTACCGCATCGAGACTCGTGGAGCGCGGAAACGAAATGTATCAACGTTTTTCATTTGTTTTGTTTTTACCTGTTCTAATCTGGGGGAGCAACAAAAGGCACCGCTACCGTTACGCCGGCTATCTGATTTTCTTTAATTTTCCTTTGCGCATCACATTACACTACATGGCGACACTATACTATACATGTTTGCTCTCGCGGGCACTCCAAAATGGGAGGATTTCTTTATTTGCTTGTTTGCTTTTTTAATCACGATCGGGAATGGGATGCATAGATAGCGGAGCGCAAAGCTTGGGAACCCTTTTCGTTTGTTTTTTATCGGTCGGCACGGGGAAAATGGGAATAGGAACGGATCACTGGGAACTGGGACATGGGACACGGGAAACTGGGAAAGGAATATTTGATTTTTTGTACTGTACTTGTAGTAGAGATCGACTGCCTAATTGGGCAGTTTCCATTTCCTTTTTGGATGAGCTATAGACCTACCTAATGATACTCATCTACAAACTACAATTATTTGACTTTGTACTGTACCTTCTGTGAAATCCAATAATGAATGACTAACTAATTCGTATTCTTGCATTCTGCTGCCTGTCGGTCTGTCTATCTGTCTGTCTGCCTGTCTGCCTTTCTGCCTGCTGGTGTGCGGTGCAGCCTCATTTTTTGACTTTCACCTTTTGACTCATACCATACGAAGTACTCCCAATTCGCAATTCGCAACCCAACACCACATACATACATACACACTGCCGACCCGAGGCGCCAACAACCAGGATTTCTATCTCTTGTTTCGATTTGCACACCGAGGAATTGGGCGGGCGGACGCGCAACCCAATGTCATGTAACGTCTGGCCAGCCGGGCACATGCCAACAAAAGATCCTGGATTCCTTCGGCAGAGGAAAAAATAATTATAGACCTTATTATCACTATCACTACCACAAAACACTCATCGTCATCTTCATCTTCATCATAAACAATAATAGATCCAAACCCTACCCTCTCCACCTCCACAATCCCGCATCTGCACCCGCATCACTCTCTATCTCTTCCCCCTTTTCCATATCACAGATCCGCATATCTAAACATAGCCCCCATCTCACCTCATCACCACTCACCACTCGTACCTGCACCTCCCGAAGCATATACCGCACGCAAAAAAAGAATAAAGGCCCGACCCAGAGGATGGGATTTCCAAACCTGCAATCTCATTCTGCATGCCGCAGCTTAAGTCCTTGTCCAGTCTTAGACACGCGCTGCACCCCACGATGCTTGTACTGATGGATGGATATAAATATGTAAAACGGCAAAGACCACACGACACGCCGCACAGTATGGTTCGGTACAGTCAGCTGCAAGACGATTCGATTCGGCCGTACGATACCATGCGATACGCACGTAAAGAATCGGAGTCACACTACCTGTGTACATACAGTAAGTTTAAAAAAAGCCCTCCTCTCCTCCCTCATCCTCCCGAGTCCCTCCCCGGGCTCCCCCCCTGAGCCGCCCGAACGGGCACTCCCGCCCTCCATTCTTGGGTCGTATCGCATCGTTCGGGAGGCGAAACTACCTTCGCATTCGCTTGAATAAGTTACGTGAAGTAACAGTCATATTTTTCTCCGATAATACGATACGATATGATATCTCACCGGACCGGCCGGTATGTATGCAGGTACGGACGGATGCAGCATGCGGGGTCGGTTGGTCGACGGTTTGGACTGCAGATGGACATGCAGGAAGATGAAACGTTTATTTTTGTTTTGGGCACGCTATGCTATGCTATGTACGAGTATGTATACTTTAGGGGAAAGGAAGTATCTGGGGATGGGATTTCTACTTTTAGAGATGAGATCGTCGTGTGCTTTACCTGGCTCTAGGTAGAGGAACGAGGTAGCACGACATTCGAAACAACATCATCAGGTTGGTTAGCTATACGAATTGGAGCGTGGGATGTAGAGTGCTATTATTACTTATACCTATACCTACCCTACCCGCTTTCCATCTTGATCTCACCGCGAAGTAGGTAGAGAACTGGACACGATTCAGAAACGTCGGCATTGTAGCTCTCTCGCTGTGTTGACTACTCTCGTCAGAGATCTGATTTGATGTGATGCAACATTAACATTAACATCATCTTACATCCACGCCTCTGGTCTACACACTCTTACTCACATCACATCACATCTTCCACAAACAAAACAATCTTCATCTAATCTCGAAGAGGCCAAAAATGGGCTGGTGTATATTCATCAAGGCATCTTTAAAATCTTTGTAACTTACATACCCGCGCCGTTTCGTCCACCGATCGATCACGGTCACGGTGCGCCCATCTGAGAAAAAGCTCAAGCACAGCACAGCAGCACACCAAAAGCGTCTCTCTTCCCCCTATCATCCCCTTCTTTCCCTTGCTATATATTACAACACCCATATAAACCTCCCCCCCTCCCCCCCCTCCATTCCCGCAGACTATCCGGCTCCAGGCCAAGATGTCCTTGTAACTAAACTAGGTATATATAATATAAACTTACCACCGAACCCTCCCTCCCTCCTTCCAAGTTATTTCCAAAAACAAGCGACCCAGAAACCCCCAAAAAGCCAACTAAAGGGAGTAAGAGTAAAAAGTAAGTAAGTTCGTACAATAATAAAATACAGAATGGCATCCTCTTTGTTTCTAGCAGCGACTGAGATGGTAAAAGCAAAACGTGGAGGTATCTAAAGTAACAGTTGACTTGCGCGGCATTAAATTCGTTTCGCCTTGATTTTCGTTTTCCTTTTTTACTTACGCTGTTCTTCCTAGGGCAGTAGGACCCTGGAAGCCTTGCTGCGGGGTAGACACGTCGTGCATTTCCATAGCTGCACCTCCATCTTGGACTTCTTTCACGAGAGGGGCCGTACGTTTTCCTCGGCGTTCGCCGAATCTTTGATCACCTTCTTCATATTTGCGTTTGAAGTTGAGGTAGGTGGGCGGGCGTGGGCGACAGAGGACAGTAATCCAGTTACTGATGAAGCTACCCTGGGTGAAGGGACGATGTCGGTCTTTCTTGATGAATTTGTGGGAGTTGAGGTACTCTCTTGTGGTTTCTCCCCGGCCCATAAGGAAGAAATGGTAGACCATTAGTGCGCCCGGATATGGGGCTGCGAGAAGACCGTAGATGAACATAGCGAATGGAACTCGCCAATGACTGATGGATGCGCCGAATGAGATGTGCTGTTGGTGGCCATATACGATGATCTGGGCGATACTTGCTCCAACAAGATACACGCCGAGCAAGGTACCAGAGGTCACAAACGTAAAGAAGTAGCGGTAGTTTCGACGACCCACACAGTTGTTTAGCCAGACGCAATGATGATCCTGGGTTTCGATGCAGTTGTCACAAACACGACAGTGATGGCCTCTAGGGGGACGCCATATATTGCATGTCTTGCAGTATTTTGTGGGCACCTCCATAGCAGCTGTAGCTGACTGAGCCGACTTGATCATTGTCCAATCGTTCTGTGGTGGGGCAAGCCGAAGTGGATCTTCGTTTTCATCTGGAGGGGGCATTGGGTGCAGGTTTCTAGGTAAGATCTAAAAGTGTTAGTTTCTCGGCGGTGGAAGGGAGTTGCATGAACTTACACCTGGATCGGATACAGAAGCATGTATAAAAGAAGTCATGCAAATGTAAAAGATGTAACCGTACAGAATAGGTACTGCTGGCGAAATGTGATGCCATAACCAAGGAGCTGAAAAAACAAAAAACAGTATTGATGGGACAAGTACCAGCAAACCCGTAGCAATGTTGATAGGCTTGTGTCGAGTGTTCTGCAGCCTACCGCCCCAGCAGAAAACTGTATTTCCAGTGAAGTATTGGTGGTTTTTACCAGGGTTCTGTACCTGCATGGCTTTCTTCTGTGCATCTGTTGGTGTCATTCCCGGCGAAGAGGCAACTGATGACAATTTTTCCCTGCCATGGTTACTTCGGTGAGAGCTAGGACTTCCCGCTGGGCCATCATTCCTCGTCGGCATCAAAAAATTGGAATGAAAAGACCTTGGAGATTTGGGTGTAGATGATCCGTTTTTGTAGGTTTTGTCGATATTCAGACTCAGTCCTTTCGTATTGGCTGGACCCCGCTGAAGTGGGCGAACGCTATCGGTAAAACTTCCAGCTGCATGGCCATGTGTAGGGCTTGTATTTGCCGTACCTCTGTCGACAGTTCCAAGTTCCGTTATTTCCGTTCCTCGAGATGGTGGTGCAGGCATATCCGCATCTTCGCGCACGGTTTGCTGTGGGATAGTTATGTTCGAAGTGACGCTCTGCCTCACGCTGCCCCCATCCAATGACCCATCTTCGCCATATCCTTGCTGCACTACGGTTGGTGTCCGACTTCCTCCACGTTGCGCTTGTAATCTCTGAGAACTCATGGGCCGAAAAAATGCTTGCGACGTGAGAGAAGGTACATGGGTTCTGGTAGTAACACTTGGGGGTTGACCTCCATTGCTCCCCCGTTGGGCTATTGTGCCAGGAGTGTAGCCCTTTCGCGTCGATGCCGCCGCCGCCTGTCCGAATGTCCCCCTCGATGATACAGCCGTGACTCCGGTAACGCCTGTTCCTGGCCTTGACGTGCCATCTGCAGTTTGGTAACTCTGGCGATGACTCTGTCGACGGCTCTGCGAGATTGGATTGGAAAGAGATCCGGTATTTTCCCCATCTTCTGATGCGATGTCTGTCATGCGCGACGACAATACGCTAACTCCATCACCTATGTCGGAAGGCGCAAGATGTGGATTGGGGAATGTGGACTGATCGGTATTTGTGGAATGTAGAAAATTGGACGAAGAGGCGTCCCGAGAAGCCATTTTTAATCGTAGTTCGCTGCAGTGTTATGTCGTCCTTTTCATTGCATCACCACCAGTTTTCGTACCAACAATCGTGAAGGGTCGAGTGTAGAGTTCGTGGACGCGCTTTGAAAAATTACTTATTAAGTAGCTGGGGTCGTGTTGAGGAAGAAGGAAAGTCTGTGAGAAGGTGTGTCTCAAAACGTAGTGAACGAAGTAGAGTGAAATAGGAATAAATGAGTGTGAGAATTGTTTGATCTTGAGATTAGAATTGGTTCAACACGTTACATAGCGGAGCGAATACTCCGAGATGCGGAAGTGAAGAGTAATTATTAGTAGGTATGGTCGATAATATTGAAGAAATTCTCTTCCCTCTCCAAATCCACGGGGTGGTTGAGTTTATCCCAGGTTGTGGTTGCGCTTCTCCTCCGTCATGTTACTTTCAATTCAGGTCCTGCCCAGCTGCCGTCCTGCAAAGGGGCCGAGGGGTCCGAGCGTCCAACGTCCTATACGGTTTTCTGTCTGCTGAAGACGCGGAAATGAGATGGGTGGATATCGTCAATGCTAGAGATTCAGGTTGCACGGATAGAATCAGAAATGTTCGTTCGATGAACAGCACGATACTACGAGAATAGAAACGGGAGCAAGCACGGGATTTCCGGACAAGGCGCACAATAGTACCAACAGAGAACCTTACGAAAGGTCTCCCCCAGGTCTGCGCGGCCATGTGGTAATCTGTAGTGGGAAAAGTAACCACGTGATGTAACATGATGACATAATCCACGCCGGTCCGTCATTTCCTGCTGTACGAACGTTTGAATCCACATCGAACCATTTCTAGAAGTCCGTTATTGCACAACAACCTACAACAGTAATTACTTCAAACCTACACAATGTCCGCACAAGCAGCTGGAAGAGCCGCCGCGCAGGCAGCAAAGAGCGCCGCAAAGTCCGCAGATGGCCATGTCCTGAACAAAGGCGCGAAGAGAGATCCGGAACTCTACGTGAGCAATCGACCTACCCCGCTGGAGTGATTATCTTCTCCGGCAAATGGGAATTGGAGAGGTGGAGAATTTCTTGCTAACGCAGCATCTAGGTTCTCATGGGTGTCATGGCAGGAGCTTTCGGTCTTGCAGGCTGGTACTTCGGTAAGGTTATTCCACAGTTCAAACTCTTGGAGGAGCTCGAATTGACTGTTTGAAATAGGTAGCAAGCCCACATCCGCAACCTCTGAGGCCAGGGTGAACGTTGCTCCTGGCAGCATGCCATGGCAGACAACTAGCACCGAGGGTGACGCTGCTCGACAAGATTTCAAGTACCAGTATCACCCAGCTGGTGACCCAAGAAACCCACCCAAGGACGCCCCAAGTGCATTGCACAGCGTTATCGTTCCCAACGTTAACTTGCCCAAGGTATGTGGCATTATCGAGGTTGTCGCGCTTAAGATGAGGAACAAAGACAAAATCATGAGCTTGTGGGACCCAGGAATTGTACAATCCAGTACTGATGCATATTCTCTTAGGAACTACACGAGAAGTACAACAAATGGGGCAAGGATGGTTACTAGGAAAGAGGATTTGAGCGCTGGGCCGTGGGATTATTAGAAGAGGAGAGTTGCGCACCTTACGTTGTACATACTTAGGTAGATGGGAAGACTATTCATCCGTCAATTCTTCTTCTCCTTAGCATTGGAACCAAGAGCCTTGAGCCCATATTGTGAAAAGTATTCATCTCGCTGCTTATGAGGCTCTACGGTTTCTATTCAGATATTGACCTACTAGACACTTTCTTCCAAGATTTCGAACGCTCCAAGAATCGCCGTCTACACAGACAAATATGTCATACAGCCAGTGAAGTTTTTACAACAATTTTATAGTACAGTAGCAATGGCCGAGTTACCTTTGGCATGACCTCAGAACGATCCCAAAAAATGTAGGAATTGGCTACGGCCAGCACATATATTGCTAGGTGCGCACCAAGGTCCAAACTTAATGGTACATTGTGGTTCCATGTTTTAGATTTTCTGCGAAAACGTTGACAGATCGTTTTTGTATTCAATCGAGTAAGTCTGCGTATTTATGAAGCCTGAGAAGATATAAAACTTCAATATGCATTTACGAAGGGATGGTCAATCCATTGGTTCAGAGAAGGCTGAGGCTGAAGGAGTAAATTAGATAGGTCGATTGATTATGATGTTATTAATAGAAAAGGCTGCGTGTTCGCGTCAGTGTATGGCTCTGCTCGTAGCTTAAACGATACCTGGCTTCAAAAAAAAGCTCCCCCTTACACACTCTCAACAGGCGACTTGTCCTCCAACATCAATGCCGCACATTTAATCGTTCATTACCTCTTCTTTTCTCTACTTTCTCTTGAGCATTGGGATTGGTTTGGTGCTTGCTGGTTTCACAATCAAGGAGGAAGCGCGGGCTCTTTGAAGCTCTATAACATTGCAGCCCTCCTCCATTTCGTCTGATTACCACTACTATGGCACGCTCGGGAAAATCCGTGCACGCAGAGTCTAAAGACTCGAAGAAAGTCTCGACCAAGAAGCCCACCGACTATACTTCTGAGGGAGTTAAGGATCAAGATGTTTTCCTCCTTCCTGGGTCCGACTATCAGGTCATGATCGTCCTGACGTTGTTGGGCGCCGTCGTCAGACTCTTCAGGATATACCAGCCCAGCAGTGTAGTATTTGATGAAGTCCAGTAAGTCTCTAATACCTTAGCTAGAAAGCCTAGAGATCATGCACTTACAATTGTTCTTCTAGCTTCGGTGGCTTTGCTTCGAAATACATAAAGGGCAAATTCTTTATGGATGTGCATCCCCCTCTTGCGAAACTTCTCATTACACTTGCTGGATTCTTGGCTGGATTCGATGGGGAATTTGACTTCAAGGATATTGGGAAAGATTACCTCGAACCTGGCGTACCATACGTTGCTATGAGATTGGTGCCCGCTATCTGCGGAATCCTCCTTGTTCCCACTATGTTTTTGACTTTGAAGGCTGCAGGTTGTAGAACCATGACATCTGCTATGGGAGCTGGATTGATCATCTTTGGTAGGCCACTGCGTTTGATATGGTGGTTCCAATCTAATACTTTGCAGAAAACGGATTACTGACGCAAGCACGACTTATCTTGCTCGACTCTCCGCTTATGATTATGACGGCATTCACTGCACTTGCATTCACATCTTTCACCAATCAACACGAACAAGGTCCTACGAAAGCATTCCAGTTGAGCTGGTGGTTTTGGTTGACTATGACTGGTCTTGGGTTGGGCGCAACGGCTAGTGTTAAGTGGGTTGGGCTTTTCACCATTGCCTGGGTAGGAAGTCTGACTCTTGTGCAATTATGGGTTTTACTTGGAGATGCGAAGACAGTCACGCCCGTAGGTTCCCCTGGATTTGTGGAGGAAACACATTTGCTGATCATTGTAGCGCCTCTTCGCCAAGCATTTCGTTGCGCGGGTGTTCTGCCTTATCATTATTCCTTTCACCTTCTACTTGGCCATGTTCGGAATCCATTTCCTATGTCTAGTTAACCCTGGTGACGGTGACGGATTCATGAGCTCTGAGTTCCAGGCTACCCTCAACTCAAAGTCCATGCAAGATGTGCCAGTGGATGTTGCTTTCGGTAGCAGGGTCAGCATTAGGCATCACAACACTCAAGGTGGATACTTACACTCTCACAATCTCATGTATCCGACCGGTAGTAAGCAACAGCAAATTACTTTGTATCCCCACAAAGACGAGAACAACATCTGGTTACTTGAAAACCAGACTCAGCCCTTGGATATCAATGGAGAGCCAATCAACGGATCTTTAGCCTGGGATGCACTTGAATCGCCGAAATATATCATGGATGGCGACATTATTAAGCTGTATCATCTTCCAACACATCGCCGTCTCCATTCTCATGACGTACGCCCTCCGGTCACCGAAGCCGATTGGCAAAACGAGGTTTCCGCCTATGGTTACGAGGGATTCGAAGGTGATGCAAACGATTTCTTCCGGGTGGAAATCATCAAGAAAATGTCTGATGGAGAAGAAGCCAAGAACCGCCTGCGAACTATTCAGACCAAGTTCAAGCTGGTCCATATCATGACAGGCTGTGTTTTGTTCTCTCACAAAGTCAAATTACCGGAATGGGCATCTGAGCAGCAGGAAGTGACTTGTGCCAAGGGAGGAACTCTTCCCAACAGTGTCTGGTACATCGAACAAAACGAACACCCTCAACTAGGAGCGGAAGCGGAGAAAGTCAATTATAGAAATCCCGGCTTCTTTGGCAAGTTCTGGGAACTCCAAAAGGTCATGTGGCACACCAATGCTGGTCTTGTCGAGTCTCATGCTTGGGACTCACGTCCTGACTCTTGGCCGATCCTCAGACGTGGAATCAATTTCTGGGGTAAGGACAACCGCCAAATTTACCTTATCGGTAACCCTATTATCTGGTGGAGCTCCACAGTTGCAGTGCTGGTATTCGTGGCCTTCAAAGGTCTCGCGGTTCTTCGTTGGCAAAGAGGTTTCAGGGACTATGATAACCCGGTCTTCAAGCGCTTCGACTACGAGATCGGAACATCTGTTCTTGGATGGGCGCTTCATTATTTCCCGTTCTACCTGATGCAACGCCAGCTCTTCCTGCACCATTACTTCCCTGCACTATATTTTGCGATCATTGCGTTGTGCCAGACATACGACTACATCACCGCTCGCATTCCTGGTATTGGTCTCCGTGAGCGCCCATTGATTGGCAGACTCGGTGCAGTTGTGTTCTTAACACTTAGCATTGTTGTGTTTGGCCTCTACTCTCCATTGGCTTACGGCAACCCGTGGACACAGTCTGCTTGCAAGAAGGTCAAACTGTTTGAAAAATGGGACTGGGACTGCAACACTTTCCTGACTGATGTAAGTTTATACACGCCGCGGAGGCAGGCTCTCGAACTACCATGAGCACAATACTGACAGTTCTAGTATTCCCAATACGCTACCCAATCGGTTAACGCCAACGCCGATGTTCACAAGACAGATTCTCCATTGATTCCAACCAACGCAGCTGAAGTTCCAGCACAAGCTGCTGGTGGCCAGCAGCAACCGCTCAAACAGCAAGAAAACATTTCGGACGCGCCACCGGAGATGGTATCCCAAGCCCCTGTAGTGCAAAGTCAAAGCATCATTTCTCGAGAGGAAAAGGTGGAATACAGAGATCAAGATGGCAATCTTCTTGATCCCGAGCAGGTCAAATCTCTTGAGGGGAAAGTTAGCTTCAAAACAAGATACGAGACCAGAACTCGAGTGGTAGATGCGGCAGGAAATGAAATTAATGTTCCAGAAGGGGAAGCAGCTGGTGTTGCCCCTCCACATCCCGACGTCGAGGGTGCCGATCCTCAAACTGTAGGGAAAGCAGAACCTGATGTTCAAGCCAAACCCGCGGACCAACAGGAGGTGTTCGCGGACGAGAGCAAGGAGCAAAGTATTGAGAAGTCGGATAGTGGTGCTGCTAAGCCAGCCAGTGAAGGAAATGAGGCTACAGCTGCTTAGTGGTTTCTTTTGCTAGTTCTAGGGACGAAGAGGCAACGCGGGAAATGTTTGGCTGATGGCCTGTGTAACATAGTGTTCGCATATGGAAACATCTCTTAATCTTAATTGCGTGCTTAGGATTTTAAATGCTTGGGTATCTCGGGGTTTTAGATTTTCCAGGTAGGATTGGGTCGTAGTTTAAGTCGTGACGTGACGTGACGTGACGTGACGAACTGTAAAAGGAAGGATACTTCTGGACGTACTCCGGAGATTCCCCATCTTCTGAGTGTATGTTAACATAAAGATTGTGGAGTAAAATTCGTCTAGAAGCAGTAGCATCTTAACACGGAGAGTCTTCTCTACACTAGCGGCTTTATTAGTATTGTGAAGATACTGCAGCACATGAACATGAAAAGTCTTCCATACTTTGTGAAATATTTCACGAAGGTATCATTGGACATATTTTAGCGTGTGAAGAAATGTGGTTATCTGTTGTGAAAAAGACACCAGGTGCAGAATGGAAATTATCCTTGGCTTGCCAATAAAGCATAAACGTGCACTTCAGTCTTCCGGGAATATACTCTACACCACGTAGCAGCATACGGATGCGTAATGTCGCAATGGACAAAACCACTTTTCCTGGCCACGGATTTACTTAAGCATGCCTTGGCTGGCTTGCATACGCCCTCCCACGTGCGTCTTGCATCGTTGAAAGATGGGGGACGGGGTTGCAGACTTCCGTGCAACAACTGACGCAAACCATTCTGCCAGTCAGTCACTTAATCGGCCAGCCAAGAGCACATCAGCGGCATTGTAATATTCGCATAAGTCGCTGATTGCACCGGTACCTGTACAGGCTGTACTACTGTAGAGAACCTGACGATCACCAGTTTACTGGGAGACTGGAGACTGAAGACCGAAGACTGAAGACTGAAGACTGAAGACGGAAGACGGAAGATGGAAGCCTGCAGTTCGACTCGTCCCCGACTCCCGGGCGGCAGAGTCCTGAAATGGTAAGGGATTTTCGACGCAACAATTACTTTAGTGGTCAACAATCATCCCGCTCCACGGAGCTTTGTCTCTATCGGCGCCTCATCCCGATCGTTTGGTTTGCTTTTTTTTTCTCTGTTGCATCCATCTGCCGATGGCTGGCATGAGAGCCATTGAACGCTCCTCGTGGCTACTGTTTGTACCTCAAGTTCAACCATGGCTTGTAAGCGAATCCCAGTAATTGGCGGTGCTTCGAGTTAAAGAGATGGCCCTAAACTTTACTCAGACACTTGGCTCGTCATTTTACAGTATTTTATCCGCTAGACTACTGGTAGAGATGGATCTGCAAATTCTGTACAGGTCTAGTCGGCCTTCCCTGCCCCATGGGGCAGGTCGCAAACGTCCAAAAGCTTAGCTTACATCGACCGGTCTTCGTGAGCACGCGTCCCCTTGGACCGCCGGATGGCTATAGGAGCGTACGCGGCTAAGAGTGTTACTTCCACGGTGGAGAATATTTCTATATATGATAGCTTCCTGTTCCACTTTACTCATAAATGTCTTGGTATTCTGACAACGCCTTTTCTGTTCTTGCTTGATACGGCTGGCCCCTCCACTTCTCTGTGTTCAAGGTGCTGTTGAATACATCCCACACTCGCTCAATCAACCATCTTGCACCGTTACACTAGCTTGCAGCACGTCGCAACCTGCTAGAAGATACTTACGCATATCTTATCTGGGAAACTGACATCAACATGCTCACTACTACTCTTCCTGTGTTGGCGCTGTTGGCAGTTGCCAACGCAGCCGCCTCGTACGCGCCGAAGTCCGTGTCGTGCCCAGGAGGATCGCTCGTGAGAGCCGCCAGTGGCCTCTCAGATAACGAGGAAGCTTACCGAGTCGCGAGAAAGGCCGTTGCGGATGTGGCTTTAAAAAAGGTAAGGATCTGCAGGATTGTCGTTGTTTGGTAATCGAACATGTAGCTTCGATTGGAGTCTCCATATCCCCAATAGCTGGGGGTATCTTGAGCTTCTCTTCCGTATCAACGAATCGTTCCTTCGGCTAACACGAGGTTTAGTGGTTGCATAGTACCAACACAGGATTTGGAACCAACGACTTGCCGACGGTATGTGTTGATGCTCTGACGATTGGTTTTGCATCGACTAATTCTTGCTAGGTTGCTTTGACTACTAGTGGAGGAGGCTATAGGTCTCTGTTATGCGTAAGTCACTCGGAAACTCCTATTCATCGTGGCTCTTGCGAATACCGCGCCTCTTTCTCATAGCTCGTATGCTGACTTGATGTTAAGGGGGCTGGTGTCATTCAAGGGCTTGACGGACGTGACAGTCAGATCTCCACGAGCGGTCTGTACCAGGCATTAACGTATCAAGCTGGTCTCTCGGGAGGCTCCTGGTTACTTTCTTCTCTAGCTGGAAACAACTATCCAACCGTGTCTTATCTCAGAGACAACCTTTGGGAGGACGCGTTCAAAGATTCTCTGTTCTTCCCTAACGGACTCCTGTTTGCTCAGGGATATGCAGACCTGGTAGAAGAGCTACATCAAAAAAACGATGCTGGTTTCCACACTACTCTGACTGATCCCTGGGGAAAGCTTCTCAGTTTCCAACTGTTCAAGAATGGTTACGACACTATAACATTCTCTTCCGTTGCCACCTCATCGAATTTCACCTCCTTCAACGTTCCTTACCCAATTATTACTAGCTTGGGTGTTCCGACATGGGATGGCGTATGTCTCCCACCAGATGCCGCGACTACATACGAATTTTCTCCGTTTGAGTTTGGTTCATGGGATACAGAGGTAGCAGCATTCACACCAACTCAATACTTGGGGACCACTCTAGTTGCTGGACAGCCAACCGGAAATTGTATCGAAAATTACGACAACCTTGGTTATATCCTTGGTACATCGAGCAATCTGTTCAATAACCTATGTAGCGATGCTCCCACACCTAGCAACACATCAAATACCGCTGCTGATGTTCTTGCTTCATACCTGGACGCTATCCACGAAGTTACCACCGAGGATGAATACGCTCTGTACAAGAACCCTTTCTACGGACTTACTGCATCAGCCGGAGTCTCAGCACAAGACACCCTCCACTTGGTTGATGGTGGGGAAGCTATGCAAAACAACCCCATCTTCCCTTTTCTTCAACCAGCCCGTAACATCTCCGTAATCTTGGTCAATGACAACTCCGCAGACAATTCGGTCAACTTTCCCAACGGCTCCGAAATCCTTCAGACTTATCAACAAGCGCAAAGTCGAGGATATACCCGCATGCCATATATCCCTCCCGTCTCAACTTTCGTCTCGGAAGGCCTCAACAAACGGGCGACGTTTTTTGGCTGTGACGACGACTCCGTCGCTACTATCGTCTATCTTCCCAATGTCAACTACACTTACGCTAGCAATACTCCCACCAGCAAACTCGAGTACTCCAAGTCAGAGACAGATGGTGTCATCGCGAATGGTGTACATATTGCGTCCCAGGATGGAGATGCTAACTGGGGTACGTGCCTGGGCTGTGCTATCATGAAGAAGACGGGACAAGCGTTGCCGAGTGACTGCACCGCTTGTTTTACCAAGTACTGCTATTGTCAGTCATAATACCAAACGCTTAATCAAAAGGAAAATGGGTGGAGATAATGTATATAGAAGTGGCTGGCGGCCATGGATCATCAGAGGATTGTGGAAATGTATATAGGAAATATCAATGTCTTTCTCTCATGCATACAGCTTAATGGATGGTCAGACGTACACGCATCCCGTTCTCTTCCTGTTCACCTTCTGCAGTCACCCAAATGATTTGGAATTGGGAGCTGCCTGACTGTGTGGGGTTGAGGTGCATAAATGCCTCTGCAGAAATACAGTAATTCCACCCCACTCTCAACGATTCGGTCGAAATCTATAAAGGCACCATCGTATAACATCCTTCCTGTAAAAAGCTGATACACTTTACAGTCCCACTTCCAATAAAATCTTCTTTGCCCATCATGCAATCGATTGACGGCCACAGTGAAGCATGCTGCAACATACCACCTGTTGTTAGCAGCGGGTACTCCCAGAAAGGCACATATGAAACCATTGATGGTCTTAAAACGTGTAGGTACCACCTTCGAAAAACCAATACAATCAAGAACTGAACGTCAACCAACAGATGTTACCGGATCTGCATCGGCCAAGAAGGCCATTTTCGTGATATACGATATCTTCGGTTTCTTCGAACAAACCATCCAAGGAGCCGATATTCTTGCCCAAGGAGCAAAGGGTGAAGGATATCAGGTCTTCATGCCCGACTTCTTCGACGGCAGTCCAGCCGACATTGCTTGGTATGTATTCATCCCACTCTCCGAACTTTCTCCCGATATTCTTTACGTAAGTTGATCGGATGGGCAGGTACCCCCCAGTGAAGCCGGAACAACAAGAAGCATTAACCAAATGGTTTCCTACCCGAACACCAGCCATTGGAGTTGAGAGACTCCCGAAGCTGATGAAGGCTATCGAGGAGAAGTATGGTGAGAAGACTTGGGGTGTAGTCGGGGTAAGTATTCCTACCATATTATACCAGCTGCGGAACTGACAAAACGGAACAACTACAGTACTGCTGGGGCGGAAAAGTCGTCTCCTTGACATCTGGCGAGAACACTCCTTTCAAAGCAGCGGTACAATTGCATCCGGGTTTGATCGACCCAGAGGATGCAGCCAAGGTGACGATTCCTACGTGTATTCTGGCTTCTGGGGAGGAGAAGAAGGAGGAAGTCGAGGCGTATGAGAAGGGGCTGAAGGTTGAGAAACATGTGGAAACTTTTGCGGATCAGGTGCATGGGTGGATGAGTGCGAGAGGAGATTTGAAGGATGAGAAGGTGAGGAAGGAGTATGAAAGGGGATATGGAATTGTAGTTGGATGGTTTGGAAAATATCTTTAGTGGTTAATATCACTATTAATATAGGTGGTACGGGTTATTCTGTCTAGTCGTTGAGTTCTAGAAGATATGTCTTGCTATCTATCGAGCTTCATGGGCGACTGATGACCAACTTGTAATCATTTTCCACATAAAGTCGGCGATTGTGAACAAACTGCTCCTACTTCCGTGAAACTGCAACTGGCGTAACGTTTTTGGTCCCACGATATAGGAAAGTCCCGATGATGCATTCTCGTTGAAAGGGAAAGGGCGAATAAGGGGGGTACACAACCAACCCGCCTCGCTAAAACCATGCCAATGCCAGCACAACAACAAAACATTTTCCCATCTCCAATCTTCACCCCATCCTTATCACAAACCATCCTACCACCCACCAGATACACTGCCAATCGGTAGGATGGGACCCCTTACCATCTTCATCACTGGCTACATCTTGCTATTCATTATCGGCAACCTGCACGCATTCTACGAAAACTGGAACTCGTCTAAACTCTATTGCGTCAGAGAACCCTTCACCATCACCACCCTCGACGCTTCTCTTCCCAACCCGCAGTGCTTTCGTGTGCAGAATGATTTGATCACTGATGTATTGGCTGCGAGACCGGCGGATGAAGAGGCTGCGAAAAAAATCACTTATCTGAATGGGTATGTGTTGCCGGGGATTATCGAGTCACATGGACATATTCTTCAGTATGGGGAGATGCTCGAATCGGTTTCTCTTTATGATTCGAAGAGCGTCGAGGAAGTACTGGCGAGAATCAAGGACTGGCTTAAGCAACATGAAGGTGAGGGATGGGGATCACGTGAGAAATGGATTCGAGGTGTTGGGTGGGATCAAGCACATTTTGGAGGCGTGATGCCGACTGCTGTAAGTGTTCTTTCTCGGTTTATGTATTCACCATGTTGACGGATGTCGATGGGATGCGATTTCCTGCATGATAATGGCTCATAAGCTGACAAGGAATCCAGGAACAACTTGCCCAAGACCCCGAGTTAAAGGACCTATATATCATGCTCGATAGAGTGGATATCCATTGCGTGTGGACCTCCAACAAAGTCCTGTCTCTTCTATCCGATCCTTTGCCAGAAGCTCCTCCCGGAGGCGAAGTCATAACAAACCCAGGACCAGGAGTCTTCTGTGACAATGCCATAGACGCCATCATCAGTCCTCTTGCACCGAAACCAGATGCGTCCCGCAAGATAAACTGGCTCAAGAATGCTATGGGAGAGCTCAATAAAGTGGGAATCACAGCTATGAGCGATGCAGGCATGCGTGCCGAGGATGTCTTGATTCTTCAAGATCTGGCTCGAAGAGGGGAATTGAGTGTTCGGATTAGAGTCATGGCAGAGTGCGCTGTGCGAAACACCTACTGCCATCAAGATCTGCGTCAAATCAAGGTCATGAGAGATGGATCTGGTGGAGGCGACATGCTTTTGTTCGGTGGTGTGAAGCTTTTCGCTGACGGGGCGTTGGGGTCCTGGGGAGCTGCATTGCTTGAGCCATATTCCGACAAGCCCGAAACAAGCGGTATGATGCTGATCAATGAAACTGAGTTGACGGAGGTTGTCAGACAGGTATGTAAACTTTTCCACAATTGGGGGCATATGCTAAATTTGGTACAGTATCTCCACTGGGACTACCAAGTCAATATCCACGCCATCGGCGATCGAGCAAACCGAGCTGCTGTGAATGCCTTTGAGAAGTACCTGGGTACTGATTGCAACGGCTGCAATCATGAAAGAAGACTACGGATTGAACATGCACAGATCATTGTAAGTCTAACCATGACCACCAACTGAGAAGCACGTGGACATATTAGTATAAAAGCTATTATTCTGACATGCCCCTAGCATCCCGACGACCAAGTCCGCATCGCAAAGATGGGCATTCTCCCCAGTATCCAACCCACGCACGCCACATCCGACATGGCCTACGCGGAATCCCGTCTCGGCGCATCCCGCCTCTCCAACTCCGCCTACCGCATGCGCTCCTTCTTCCCCTCCACTCCTCCCAGCAATTCCTCCTCCTACCCCGGCCCCGTCCTCGGCTCCGACTTCCCCGTCGAGCCCCCGAATCCCTTCCACGGCATGTACGCCGCGGTATCACGCCTGAGTCCGCACACAGGGACATCGCCATCCGGTCCCGACGGCTGGCATCCGGAGGAGAAACTCAGCATCGAGCAGGCGGTTCGCGGGTTCACGCGCAACGCGGCTTGGGGCTGGATGCTGGAGAATAAGACGGGGGCGATCGAGAAGGGGAAGTGGGCGGATTGGATTGTGGTTGATGGGGATGTGATGAAGATGGAAGGGCCGGAGGTAGAGAAGTTGAGGAGTTTGAAGGTAAAAGGAACTTGGGTTAAGGGCGCGAATGTCTATAAAGATGAGGACGTGGTGGTGGGTGGCGAAGAGGCTGGCTCGCGGGGGCAGCGGTTCTTGCTTGTGGGGGATATTTTGTGGGCGGCTTTGACGAAGGGGTTCAGATCCATGACAGGAGAACAGCCGCAAAAGACGGACTTGTAAAGTGATCGCTGGACGAGTGAGTGCGTGCTTGTGCGGACTGCCATGCCGTACCTTGCTACTGTTTATGAATAGCCACTACTTAGACTACATTACCTAGTACCTAGAAACAATAAACTAAATATCACTTCCTTCCTCGAATCACAATGATTGTCCACACACAGACAGATTGATAGATGGTTGTAAATTGCTTTTGATACAGTAATTTGTTTCCGCTAGAAGTAATTTTGTCTATTTTACCCATACGCATAAATTCTAGTTGAGTATCCGAACACGCTGGGATAGGGGCAGGACAGCTGCTCTGTCGTTTTAAAAACCCGCAAACTATCTATCATATGACCATGATACCGTTCATCCAACCACCTCTCGCCACCACACCCTCGACTCTCCATAGCCTCATATAACATTATTTGCACGGCCTTTCTATGCCCTCTCCCATCCATTATAATGTACATATCGCCAATGGCCGCTTGTTTTCCCATCCGGCAAAAAAAGAAAAAAGAAAAAGGAGTAACTATTTACAATTAATAAAATGTATTTTGCTGTATGCCCCATGTATTCCCTGTATAGAACAGTAACCCAAACGCCTTCCCTCGCTCCCGATGGCAAGGAAGCTTTGCAGAATATAATAAACCCCGGAACTCCTTTTGTGCGTGTGCGCGTATAAGCTTGAATTTCCCCAATATGAACAAAAATCCCAAATCAAGAACATTAATGACGTGAAGGTATAGACCGGTAGAGGAAATTACTCAAAGGAGCCGGGGATTGCGATCGATAGACTCTTCGTTTCCGCGGAGCTTTCTTCTGGTCCTTCTGTTTGTTGTGAAGAGATGGAGGGCGTGGACTCTTTCGGTGTATCTAAGACCTCCTCTTTTGTATTTGAAACGTCCTGTGTCGTTTCTATCGGGCCAGCCGCGACATTCTCGGATTCTGGTTCCTTGCGATCCTCGGGTTTAGAATCGGCATCGGCAGCATCGGACCTCTCCAATTCCGCTCGGAGAGGACTGGGTGGGATATCTCCCTCGGCGAGTTTCCTGCTTAGCGTGCCTGTGACACTGACTGGTGACAGTTCGCTAACTGGTGTTATATCTTTTGGCACGAAATCTACCTCGATCTCTGAATCTTCACTTAGTTTGCGCCTTCTTTCGTCTTCGCTGGTACGAGGGCTCCTGGAGGGTTCATGATGCCAATGCTGTAGTGAAGGAATAACCCCGCCACCTATACGGCACCAGAACATACGTTCCCTTAACCTGACGCTCTCCTCCCAGGCTGCTTTGTCGGATTCCTCATCCTCGCCTCGCCAGTGACCTTCCTTCAAAACCCGAAGGAAGCTCATAAAACCACACGTAGAACGAACTCGTCCTAGGCAGTAAAGACACAGTGGATATCTTTGTGCATTGTCGCTTTCGCTCGTACGGAATCGATGGCTCCGGACATGCTCCTCGTCCTTCCGGTTTTCGCCACATAATGAGCAGGGGAATGCGTAGGCCCTCGTCGAAGCCGGCATCGGTTCGACAACGAGTGTACCTTCACACACAGCGTTTAGTACATTCCTTCGAGCCAGCCACGACAAACTAGGGGCATTGTCAAGTCGGAGAGTTGGCTCGATATCCTCTGCGAGAGCTCGTTTGTAGAACTTTGTCTCCTTAAGCGGAGTCTGAGAGTTTGGTCCGTTGTTCGATCCGTTACTGACAATCGAGGCAGGGGTGGTCGGCGTTGCTGGTGAAGATCCAAATGTGCCCAGCGTAGATAAGGAAGATGTAGAGTTATTGTTTGGGGCATGGGGAGCCGATCCGGTATATGCCCCGAGTCCTAGCCCCAGTCCGATGGCCCCATAAGATCCACTGGACACGCGACTTCCGGTTACAACGTTTTTCGACATTCTGAGTAAGGAGATAAAATCATCGTAAGCTCCAAGATCTGTACGGAGGACCGGTTGGATAAGATGCGAGAAACTAGTTGGAAAAGAAGGTGAGACTGGTTCTGGAATTAATGAAGACTGTATCGAATCCGAGTTTTGTGCACTGTCGTCCTTGGACTCCGCTTGGTACAGGGCCGGAGTTGACGGCGCAGTACCATTGGTCTGGTTTGTTTGGTCATCCTGTTCTGCGCTCATATGTTCCATCACTTGCTTCAATTCAGCTAACTGTTGCTGTTGTGATTTTAAAAGGTTCTCCGCCTCTTGAAGTTGCGCTCTGAGTTGCTCGTTTTTCTTGTTCACAATTTCATACTCTTTCTGTGCCTGCTCTCTCGTCGTGCTCACCATCTGATATCTGTTAGCCCGTTTCAACGCGCAAAGGTAGTATACAAACCTTGTTAGCCTCCTCAAATAACGCGGTAGTCAGATTCTCCAGTTCCTGCTCAATACTCCTCTTGGCTTTTTCGACCTCTCCCCGTTTTCTTCTCTCCTCCGCCAATGTCGTAAGAAGTTTATTCTTCTCCGCCTCCGCAACAGAGCTTTGTATCAAGACCCCAGTGGAAACCAACGATTTGTGTTCCGCATTCTCGCGTTCGAGTTGTTTCACTCGTTCTCGGGAAGCCTCAAGCTCATGCCGGGTGGCTGTCAAAGTATCGTCGAGGTTCGTCTGCTGGTTGATGGCATTTATCAGCTTGTTGCTTAATGTAGTAAGTTCGCTACTGAGATCGTGATTTTGTGATGAAGTCGTCGCGCAACTGGAATCGTTCGCTGGTGACATCGTCCGACTCCGCGGGTCCGGAAGCGTGCTCAAGTTCTCGCCTTCGTCGCTGTAGGAGGGCGACAGGACTCTGGATACCGGTATCCCAGGGGCGTTCGAGACCGTAGCCATTGTCGGCACCGTGGTAGTGGAGATTGACTTTGAGATCGTCCGCGTGGATGATCCGGAAAGAGATCGGATATGCTGTAAGGAGTGACGGTGATTATACTGAGGCCAGCCAGCAATATGAATAAAGCTGGGAAATTAAATACATTATTAGTTGTGCCGTTTCATTATTTGGTAGACTAGCTGTGCTGCTAGCAAAGTATATGTAGAAAGAAAGAAAATATAAATCTAGCAGTAGAATATAAGTACTTACTCGGACATTTGAGGCGATTGATGGAGTTAACGGTTTGTTGTACGCCTTTTCTGAGAGGCTTAGAGCCTCGTCCCCAATAAGAACCTGGAAATGGCTGCCGCCGAAGGAACCGATGAGAGGGATGGCAGAATTATCGATTACGTCGATTATACCCGCTGTACAGCAACTCTTTTCCTGGTCGGGTGAGTTGGTTAGGTAAGTTGGAATTAGAAACCCTTTGATAACGTCGTCGCATTTGAATCCATATTGTGAGACCTTGCGAACGTAGAAAAGGTGAAAGCGTACGGGAACGGGAACGAAGAATGGAAGAGTGGTACCGAGGGCAAATAAGAAAAGAAGAAGATGAAGCAGATGGTAAGTTTGGAGAGAGTACGAAGTACTTTAGAAATTGCTTTTTCCCATCAGAGGAGTTCGAAGGTTCTAATGATTTCAGAAAAGGGTAAGGGTAGATGGTAAGGATAAGGATGTAGACGTGAGAGTAAGAATACGGCGCGTCATTTGGCCTCGTTAGCTCTGTTAGGCGCTCAATACAGCCCAATCAAAAAAATCCGGCCGAAGTCGGTAGTCGGCGAACAATGAAAACAGGCAAAGAACACAGGGAGTTTGTGGATGGGAAGAAGGGAAGAAGACCGGAAAGGAAGAAGAGAGCAAGGGAACAAGCGAACAAGTGAACAAGGGAAGATGGACAGCAGGAAGGTGAAATGATTGATTACGGAGTACAGATTACACATGACATGACACAGCATGAACATGAACACCGGGACATGCAAGCTGCACTGCACTGTGAAAGGTACCAAGTACAGTACGGAGCGAGGGAGTCGTGGGAGTGAGTACAACTCAGCACGGACAGTCATTACGACTTTGTCCTCTGCTAGACAAGGAATAGCCAGAGATGAACACGGCTGTGCAAGAATAGCTACTTCGTACTGGAGTCTAGTTAGTTAACAGTAGCCAGCAGCATCAGGATTCAGCATCAGCAAATACGATAAGGTAAGGTACACTATCGACTATCGAATCGGCACACGAGTAAGAATAGGTCCGACAGTGCGACACACATATTAATTAATCAAAGAGTCTCCAATTCCCTCCTTTTCCGTCCAAGATAATGCAAAGAAAGGGAGGAAGGAGGAACAGCAATTCCAATTGTTTGAGATCCCAAAAAGTAAAATCAATCAATCTATCAGATCATTCAGATGGAGTGTAGTCGCCTTACCAAGGCACATGCCTACCTAGGAAATCATGTCGACAACAGATCATCCACGTGTGTCGGTTGGGTGGTAACTTGGAAGGTGGAAGACGGACGAGATAAGCAGGGTTGCGTTGCGTGGACTTGTTGGCCAAGCAAGTTCCAACCCAGCTCCATCCAGATGATCCAGCACCCATGGTCCCACTCGTGCCACTCGTGCCACTTCGCTCCGTACCGCAATAAGAGCTGATGCGAGATGGAGAAAGTAGCGTGCTGCGTGGGTAGGTACTGGGTACTGTATCAGAGCTGTGCAATGTGCACCAATGCTTTCTGCAGCACCTAGGGACTTCGTACTGTACTTGCTATTCATGGCTCCGCTATCAAAGCACCCTTCATGCTTCCTTCCTTCTTGGGAATCTCTAACGACTGCTAACAGCTTGCGAACGACACCCTGGTTTGATCACCAAGCTACCCACCTACCGTACGAGGACCTCCTCCAAGTATTCGATCAGCTATCCCAATTGGTACGCAGGGGTGCTTCAACTTACCTAATATCCTCCCCGCATTTTGCGGGATGGCATGTTTATCACATTCACACGAGAAGCCTCCGATTAGTTAGACGGTTTGTCAGTAGGAATACGAATATGACCAAGCTCGAGTACGAGCACACGGAGAATGGCAAACCTTGGTCTTGTAGCGCCGTCAAGAGTGCCAGCGTAAACCTCTCACAGCCGGGTTGGGATTCTCTCTGGAAAGCCTCGGCCACCATTTCGACCCTCTACGTCGGACCTACTCACTTGACGATAAGTGGGATGTGAGATCTAACATCAGATGGGCACAGATGAAGGTGCAAGACCAGATGCAAAAGTGGAGGACGGACTCCTCAATCACACTTCTCCATACTTTACTTACTAGTCACATGCGTAGTATTCAAGAATGGATCTTAAACTCTAGCTCCTATGTTTCATTGTTGTCTCCACGTCAAGTTTATATTTACTTTTGCTAGTGATAAAGATGTGTTAAGCTTCTCAAAACGGTATCCTTGGAGCTATAAGAGAGCCTCATATATAGACAATGGTTTAGCAATTTCGCGGCGATCATATTCTCATCTCTGATATACTCACATCAGCCTCTGGTGCACTCGATGAAACCTACTTTGACGGAAAGGCTAAGTTAACATTTTCGAAGTTGCATGTACGAGCCTAGGAGCCTTCTGACGGAAAGGCATATCTTAGGAGATGCAATTACTCTACTAGTAAAACGACGCTCTACTGGTTCTCCAAGGCGATTCTTTGATTGCATCTTAGCACTACTCCACGGAATGGTCCGTAGTGTATGCTTTGCCGCAATCCAAGATGCGACACGAATTTACTACTACATTGTAATTCAGGTAGGGCAGCCACAGGAAGCTCAGTGCTTCTGGTGATCAAACATCCGTACTTGAATGGATTATTCTTGGAACACTTGTGAGGGCTTCGAAGAAGTGGGATATCTTCTACCTAAGCGTGACAAATACGGCTCCGGAAACAAGAAAACATTGAAACAAACCTTGACGACAAAGACAGAATCACATTTCATCCATAGCTGGCAACTCACATGTCTTCACAAGACTTTGCAACCAATGCCCGAGAAATTTGTCAGATCTTAAAGGTATTGCAATTTAGCTTTTTAATGCAACTCTAGAAGCCTCTGACCCCCATCGTGATCATATCCCGCAAAGAAACCCAAACAAAACTAGACCCATCAAAGTCTAGATGGTCGTCTCGTATGCGACTGGCACGATAGTCTCCGGTACGTTCTCCTTCATCGAAATAGTTCTGGCTTCTCTGGGCATCGCTGGTTGTCTCTTCAAGTGGACGTGGGTTCCATCAGCCTTCGACTGCTTCTTCAACTCGGCGTTCTTCTTGACTCGGCGAACGAATTCCTCTCTTGATCGGGAAAGAGAAACGTGCTCGATTCTGAGGTTGACGCGCTTCTCGATGTACCTGTGCTTAACCTTCTTGTAGATGATGACACCAACAGCGCTCTTGGTAACGTTGTAGACGACACCAGTCTTTCCGTGGTAGACCTTGTGGGGCATACTGCGAAGCAAGTTAGTATACTGGTTGTGATGCTTTCCCGAATTCTGCTCGTTTCCTCCGCCTCAATATTTTCGGGAAATCTAAGTGGTCGGAGAGTATGATGATGCGACGTACCCCTTCTGGACAGCACCGTTTGCCTTGATATCGACTATGTCACCGACCCTACAAATTGTTAGTGCTCAAAAATTCCTCGTATCCTCCTGGGGCAATTCACATACTTGTATTGGCGCAAGTAGGTCGACAACTTGATCATACCATGATCTTTGAAGTTTCTGCTGAAGGCATACTGCAAAACGAATCAGTGAAAAGTTCAAGAGTCGTCATCATTCGCCGTATCGATTTGAAGTCGCAAAGCACCTCAATCGCCCCGTGAAAAAGAGGAATTGGTAACTCACCCGAGTACCGGCACGGAGACCTGCTGGGTGACCCATTTTGTCGTTGTTAGATGGGCTATCGAAGGGAGGTCGAGGTAGTTGAGAATTTGTCGATGATCTTTCTGTCTCGAAGTTGCTGCCAATATCATCCACTTCAACTTTCCAAAATTTCGCTTAATTTGGTTGTCTTACCAAAGGGAGGTTAGCGTGGGTTAATTGCCCTAATTTCGACAACGCGCGACCGCCTTGCGAAATACCTTCAGTGGAACATTTTCTAAACGATCAATATCCTCACGACCATCGACAACCGCCTCAGCCAGCAAACGATTCGACAACCTTTCGAATCGCATCCGCAACCATGGCTCCGTACGTGATCCAATCCAATCCCTATTCATGACCCAGAAAAAGTCATCATGCTGGCTTCGAGAGTTTTTGTGCAAGAGTTGATATTCGGGGAATATCTGCTGTGTTGCGCAAAAATCTGGTGTCGGGTCTTTTTGGACATCTGCTAACTCCTCAACAGTCGTTCATATTCCAAGACTTACAAAGTCCCTCGTCGTCCGTAAGTGTATCCTAATTCCTAACGCATAGGTTTTGTGCTAACAAATTCGCAGTTTCGAGAGTGCTCGTTTGTAAGTGGACCACTGTATCAGAGCTTGTCTCTGTTCATGTCACTGATTTATCCTTAGGGACTCCGAATTGAAGCTCGTTGGCGAGTATGGTCTCCGCAACAAGCGTGAGGTCTGGCGTGTCCAGTTGACTCTCTCCAAGATCCGTCGTGCTGCCCGGTACTTATCACTTTGCCCATTCGTGAATATATAATGTACTAATTCATTCCAGTCAATTGCTCACCCTCGACGAGAAGGACCCCAAGAGACTTTTCGAAGGTAACGCGCTCATTCGCCGTCTGGTCCGTGTCGGAGTTCTCGACGAATCCCGCATGAAGCTCGATTACGTGTTGGCCTTGAAGATTGAAGATTTCTTGGAGCGTCGTCTACAAACCTGTGTCTACAAGCTTGGTCTCGCAAAGTCCATCCACCACGCCCGTGTTCTCATCCGCCAAAGACATATCCGTGTTGGCAAGCAGATCGTCAACGTGCCATCCTTCGTTGTCCGTCTTGATTCTCAAAAGCACATCGATTTCGCTTTGAGCTCCCCGTTCGGTGGTGGACGCCCAGGTCGTGTCAGGAGGAAGAAGGCCAAGGCGGCCGAGAAGAAGGACGATGCTGAGGAGGAAGAGGATGAGGAGTAGAGGAATCACTCTGATTAAAATTCTCTCTGGTCATTTCGCGCAGGATCATTCCAGCATCGATCCATGGGTAGTTACTCAAAATGTAAAGCAGACCTATGAGCGTCAAGCCGCGCAATAAAAATTGTCTGCCATCATGAATATACGAACTTCTAATGCCGTAATAATTGTATCATTTTGACCTAGCTAAAGTATCTCAAAGTGCTATACGTATTTAGCACCAGTGATGCATTGCAGAAGCCTTGTTAGTCTCTTGAGCAGAAGTACCCCTTAGTATTATGCACATACGCTTCGTCTCTTTCTTTCAAGCACTTCTATGGAAAACAAATGCACTTCAGATTGTGCCCCAAAACGCCCGCTAAATAGCTACCGTCCCAAGGTAAGTCGATTGTGAACTCGCTATTACAATAATTCATCTTTACCTAGGAAAGCATTCATAGGATCATCAGCTGTCATGCGTTTCTTCTTCCATGCATCCATGTCCTCTTCAGTGACTCCACCATGCATTTCATCCACAGTCCGCTTCTTTACCGTCTGCTTGACAACAGGTATTGGGTTCTCCGTTTCCTTTTGAGAGACCTCGTTTTCTACGTCGTCCTCTTGGTTATCCTCTTCGAGAATCCCTCCCGTCCGAGCACGTTCTGCATCCTCAAGAGCTCTTTTCCCAGTTTCCCCAACGCAGTAACTGTTCTTGACCACCGAGTGACAGCAAGAATAACCCCATTTAAAGTTCGACCACCAGCTACCCCAAACAGATGTATGGTTGTTGATGAGGACATCTTCTGGATACTTCGATTTTGCAGCTGCCTTCGGAGCTCCCTTAATCCTACCCAGTTCATCATATTCGACATACTTTTCTGACTCAATGACAGCAGCGTCCCTAAGTGCTGCTGCCATGGGATTGCTGCCCGCACCGTATTTCTCCATGAGCATCTTCTTATGGGCCTGCTTTTTGGCTTCAGCCTCCTCCTTCTCTTTGCGACGATAATACTCGCCAGAGGTAGGGTTTGCTTGTAGATGTAACTTCGTGTCACCTGCTTTCTCTTGAGATTCCCAAGCATATTTTTGTGCCTTCTCGAACTCAGCAGCATCTCCCGAAGCCCTCATGAACCCTTCCTCGGCGACAAGCGCAGCGGCCTGGTCAGAAGTCGCTCCACTATCTACCATAGATCTGGTCTTCGGATCGTATTTTGCGGAGTCCAAATCAAGATTCAGCAAGTATTTCGCCGTGTCCTCGCGTATTCTGAGCTGTCTCGTAGATGTGCTTTGATGTCTTCCCATATCCGACTCTTCTGCATACTTCGCTCCATCATCGCCGTCCTCTCCTGCTTCTTCTTCATCTTTATTTTCCCCACTCTGGACCTGCTTCTTCAGTTCCTCCAGTTGTGCATACTCGTCCGTCACAGCTTTGTATTCCTTTGGATCATATCCATTCCATCGATCCCTCTTTGCATCCCATCCTAAATCAACATCCTGTATGACTTCATCCGCCTGGATATCTTTTCCGGTCCATTTTGCGCCTTTCGCTCTTGGCCGGCTCAAGCAATCGTTCTTCTTATGTGACATGGCTCCGCAGTTCTCACAGGCGCCCTTCCGGAACTTGGTAGCTGCGGGCCCCAGTTTCTTCCCTCGATCGTACCATTTTGATTGATCGGATTGCGCCTTCTGAAGGCGCTGATGTTCAAGATAATCGGTATTGTCGTCATCGTTGATATAGAAGGGCCGCTTCGCGATGAAAGCGGGAATATATTCGTTCTGGTCCTTGTTCTGAGCAGAAACCTCTGGCTTTCGAGGTTGTGCACCTGCTGGAGGCATCGTGGCTGAACGGTAATTCCAAGCAGTATGTAAGAAAATGGAGACGACCTGTGGAATTATGGACTTCGATCTCCCTTGGTCCTCCGGATAAGAGGATAGATGTAGAATGTGTTTGCAGTTGAAGTGAAAGTCTGCGGGGAGATGTTGCGCATCTAGATCCAGAGCACCTTGGATTTTGCCGCTAGGTAACCTCTAAGGCAGGCTTAATATTTAGAGCGCGGCACGTGTCCGCGCGCCGAGAGTCGCGTCAAAGACGTGTAAGATATTGAACATCAAAATGGCACAGCATTTTGCGCTACAAAGACGAAGAGCGACGATATCAACGCGAAGAAACGAAACCTGATGTCTGCGATTGCTCACTTCTTACTCCAGGTACCACCGCCCTAATATGTTTGGCTTGTTATGGATCTGTTCCGAGTCCAGCTCAATTGCATCGATCATTATCAAGCTGCTCCTACACAGTTCGATCCCCAATTAAGACGAAATGTAAGACCTTCTCAACTCCACAAAGAACCTTCGGTTCCTGTGATCAGAGTCTTCGGCGCGACGGAGACCGGTCAAAAAGTCTGTGCTCATATCCATGGCGCATTTCCTTACTTGTATGTCGAGTACGATGGAAACCTTAATGATGAAGAGGGTGAGTTCTCTACTACTGAATGTCCTCCTCAATGCCATTGACAGTTCCTAGTGGGCGCTTATATTCACCGACTTCACTTGTCCATCGACTATGCTTTGGCTGTGAGCTATCGGCGCAATGCCTACGATGGAAATGCCAGGTTTGTGGCACGCATCACCTTGGTTAAAGGCATTCCTTTCTATGGATATCATGTCGGCTACCAGTTCTATCTAAAAATATACATGCTGAATCCAATTGTCATGACTCGTCTCGCGGATCTCTTGCGCCAAGGCGTAATTATGAAGCGCATCTTCCAGCCATACGAGGCACATCTCCAATATCTCCTCCAGTGGATGGCCGATTATAATTTGTATGGATGCGGTTATATCGACTGCAGCAAGGTCTCTTTTCGGAACCCCATACCGCGATATGAAGAGACATCCTCTTCAATGCACCTTTGGCATAACCGCTCCATTCCCAGCCAGATTGTTACAGATGAAGCATTGCTTCCCCGCGTCAGTCATTGTTCAATTGAGGTGGATATTTGCGTCCAAGATATACTCAACAGGAAGGACGTCAAACCACGCCCACTCCATCATGACTTTGTGGAACTCTTTCAACCGCTTGATTCAAATGAGAAGTTAGTGCCGAGTATGGCTGAGCTCTGGAAGGATGAGACTCGTCGGCGAAAAGCTAAAATGAGTAATTCCGATTCTGGCAGTAGTCCGTTTCCTGCGGAAGTCATGTTTTCTATGTCAGCAGACCCTCGCCATTCTCAGCCAGGTGGATGGATGCACGAATCCGAATACCGAGAAATGGTCGACTCGTTAATTCAAGGAGAACGTAATGGTGGTGTCGACGCAACACCATCGTTCGAGACATTCGTTCAGTCTAGTTCATTTGAGTCTAGTGTTAAAACCGGCCTCGAGGCTGTGGAAGATCTTTATCCAGAGAACCTTCAGTCAGTTCTTGCACTTCCAGGGGAAGAAGATGGAAGAATCGACAGTACTAGTGGGGTCGAGGAGAGAGAAGTTGATGAAAAAAGACTTGTCGATTTCGGTGCTGGTATGAATGATGAGATGTACGATTCTGATGAGGAGGTAATGCGGGAGATCGAGCTCTCTCAAAAGAAGAATGGAGATCGCATCGATAAACAGCAACTAGCTACCAGTAACCTCACATCCCTACATAAGCCGCTCGATGCAAATCCTTCCACCGGCAATCTTCGGAATTTTGAGTCAAACGAAGACTCATCTTCAGATCCCTCCAAAGCTGGAATATCACCCATCGATTTTGCTCGACCACTCGCATCTTCCCCACTGTTGCCATCGCTGTCAGGTTCACCGAATGTGATCTCGTTCTCCCAACGTGAGAGCATGCAAGAGGATAAATTCATAAGCGTTGGACTAAAGAGGGCTCAGGAATACGACGGTCAATTGTCAAACAAACGTCCAAAATCAAGCATTGACTTAATTAACGGTGATGCTATCAGTCAGTCCGAAGACAAGGAATATTATCACCGACATTCGGGCATACTACCTACACTCCCCACCTCACCAGTCCTGTCTAACCCTGAAAGCTTCACCAAGCGTCATATCCTTGGCACAAACCCTTCTCGTGCTAAGTCCTCCTCACAAGAATCTCTAAACTTTCCCTTGACAAAGGATCCACACGATACTAGAACTATGTTCAAATCTACACAGAGTTGTCTGAGCCCAGAAAACCTTTCTCCGAAAAAACAGGTTTCCTTTTCCCCGCTCCCTGCAACATCGACAAAGCTTCCGAGACTATTTGGACTCAAAGGGAGCTCGCCTGGTGGCCTTACAGAGGGTTCAACTTCAAAAACAGTCGTTGAGATGTTGGACAGTATTGTAGATACATTTGGGGCGACTCGGATGCTGCTATTACCGACATGTCATGAGCCTCCGCCGTCTTCCAAAACTGCATTAGCAACAATGTCTCACTTCAACCTACCCTCGGTTTTGCCCCAGGATCCGTATTATAGTAACGAAGCGGACGTGCCTGAGAGACCCCGGGAATGGGCAGGTCGAGAATTTAAATTGGGAAGCACAACACTACCCTTCCTTCCCCATTTTGATCCCACGGGTATCTCGAACGCCACTTTTGACTCTAAAACGGTTGTATTACTTGATAGGACAAAAGAGGAAGAATCGAACAAGGCCCGACAACAGATGTGCAGCCTTCGTTCGTGGACATTTGCGGAAAGCCCTCCGAGCTACGCCGAAGTACAGAAGTGGGCTCATCAAGAGTCCAAAGAGGCAACGAACATTGAGAGGCGATTTGCAACACCACGGTCGCTCAGAAAGCCGAGGAAGAAAGGCAAACTTTCACAAATTGATGGACCTACACAGAAGAACAATCACGGCTTCAAATTTACCCAGCATAAGAAAACCAAGAACATTCAATCCGAGTCTCCGTATATGAGCATTATGAGCCTAGAAGTGCATGTCAACACCAGAGGAAACTTTGTCCCTAATCCAGAAGAGGATGAGGTTCAATGTATTTTCTGGAGCCTCCAAACAGGCGACCTCAACTCTGAAAGTAATCCTTCTAGAGTCGGTGTTGTGGTATTTTCAGAAGACGACGTGATGGCTGAAAGAATATCCAATCTCGTTCAGTATGAGGTTTATACAGAGTCCTCTGAGCTTGATGTTCTCGTTCGCTTGGTTGAAATCGTCCGCGAACATGATCCTGATATACTGACCGGTTATGAAGTTCATAGCGGATCATGGGGCTACTTAATTGAGCGAGCGAGAACTAAATATGATTACGATCTTTGTGACGAGTTTTCGCGGATGAAGGCGCAATCGCATGGACGTTTTGGAAAGGAAAATGATAAATGGGGCTTCAACAATACGTCCACAATCCGCGTGACTGGCAGGCATATGATAAATATTTGGCGAGCTATGCGGGGTGAGCTCAACCTTCTTCAATATACATTGGAGAATGTGGCTTTCCATTTACTGCATCAACGGATTCCTCATTACTCTTGGGCTGATCTAAGAACCTGGTATACTAGCAAGTCGCCGGGAGACCTGTCGAAACTACTCTCCCATTATATCACTCGAGTCCAGCTTAACCTGGAAATTCTCGAGACAAATGAGTTGGTCTCCCGGACAAGTGAGCAAGCACGTCTTTTGGGCGTTGACTTCTTTTCCGTTTTCTCTCGTGGTTCACAGTTCAAAGTGGAATCCCTCATGTTTCGTATTGCGAAGCCGGAAAATTTCATGCTGATATCACCAAGTCGAAAGCAAATTGGAAGTCAAAACGCTCTGGAATGCCTCCCGCTGGTCATGGAACCTCAAAGTGCGTTCTACAGCGGCCCAGTGCTGGTACTCGATTTCCAAAGCTTGTACCCAAGCGTGATGATTGCCTATAATTATTGCTACTCTACTTACCTTGGGCGAGTTGCGAGTTGGCGTGGAACCAACAAAATGGGTTTCACGGATTATAAACGGCAAGAAAGGCTGCTTGAACTATTGAAAGATCACATCAACATTGCGCCCAACGGCATGATGTATGCTAAACCGGAAATAAGGAAGTCTCTCCTAGCAAAAATGTTAGGGGAAATCTTGGAGACACGAGTTATGGTAAAGAGCGGCATGAAGGTCGACAAGGATGATAAAGCACTGCAACGCCTCTTGAACAACAGGCAACTGGCTTTGAAGCTAATCGCCAATGTTACGTATGGATACACGTCGGCGTCTTTTTCTGGACGCATGCCCTGTTCTGAAATAGCCGACAGCATTGTGCAGACGGGTCGAGAAACCCTCGAAAAAGCAATTGCCCTAATACATTCAGTTAAGCGCTGGGGCGCTGAAGTAGTTTATGGAGATACCGACAGTCTCTTCATATACCTCAAGGGACGCAGCAAAGACGAAGCGTTTGACATCGGCAACGAGATTGCAAAAACAGTGACCAACATGAACCCACGTCCGGTCAAGCTCAAATTCGAAAAGGTGTATCTTCCTTGTGTGCTTCTAGCTAAGAAACGCTACGTGGGCTTCAAGTATGAGTCCAAAACACAAGTTGAGCCGGACTTTGATGCTAAAGGCATTGAAACCGTACGACGTGATGGTACACCCGCGGAGCAAAAGATTGAAGAAAGAGCTCTTAAATTACTGTTTCGCACATCCGATTTGAGTCAGGTTAAGTCATATTTCCAGGAACAGTGCGAGAAAATCATGAAGGGTGCTGTGTCTATTCAAGACTTTTGTTTCGCCAGAGAAGTAAAGCTTGGGACTTATAGCAACAAAGGACCACCACCACCAGGAGCTCTCATTAGCACCAAGAGAATGCTTGAAGATGCACGGGCGGAGCCGCAGTATGGCGAGAGAGTGCCATACGTAGTTATAACTGGCGCTCCAGGAGCACGGCTGGTTGATCGTTGCGTATCTCCCGAGGAGCTTTTAAATGACGATCGCAGCGAACTAGACGCGGAATATTACATTTCAAAGAACCTGATCCCGCCTCTGGAACGAATTTTCAATCTTATGGGTGCCAATGTTAGAAAGTGGTATGATGAGATGCCAAAGGTCCAGCGTGTGCGGAAGGTTGAGACCGATATTCCTATTGGACAGTCAAAGGAGCTAGTGGTCAACAAGAAGACTCTTGAATCATACATGAAATCATCTTCATGTCTTGTGTGTAAAGAGAAACTTGAAAGTGAAGGGTCTATTTGTTCTGGATGTCTTCTGGATAGGCCAACCTCCATGCTCTCGTTGCGGACAAGACTCAACGTTGAGGAAAAGAGCTTTCTGGATATTCAGAAGGTTTGCCAGACTTGTTCGGGGTTATCTCCGTTAGAGGAAGTGAAGTGTGACAGCAAAGACTGTCCCGTCTTCTACACAAGGACGAAGCAGAAAGCTCGTCTCAGACGGGAACGAGCTCTTGCGATACCAGCCTTGGAGGCTCTGTCACAAGCTGATGAGTTGGAGCTGGATTTGACCGACCTAGAGTGGTAAAGTGAAGATAATTCTTGGGTTACGGAGGTTGGAGCTGGGATTGGCAAGCGAAATTCTAGTTGTGGTGCCGAAATGCGAGATGTACAGTCATGGAAAGATATGCGCATGGTTTTGTTGATTACCATGGCATTGTGAAGAGTATTTCAAGACGTTCCGGATAATGAGTATAGAGGGGCAATTCCCACAAGCATGATTGGTGCTGCTAACAAATCTTGGTCACGCTAATAATGAATGAATAAATGTAATTCTAATACAGTATATCAGCTGCCGATGAATTTGAATTGATGGATTATGCGATATATATTATAATATTAAACTCAGCAATGTACGAAAGTAGTATCTGTGAATTTGGTAGTAGCAGTAGCTTGTCATACTGCCTAAAATATCTGGTTTTAGGACCCTAACTTTCAGTGACGTACAGGCATGGGCTGAGTAAGGAAACGGACAGTCTAGCCTTCTCACGATTCACAACTCGACTGTATTCCAACCTCAAGAATATCGAAACTTGCACTCGTTTAAGTTGGATGCGCGTATGTGCAGCAGATGCAGGACCTTCGAATGGCGAAACGAAATTGAGACGTCAAAGAGTGGTGTCAGATTTAACACACACACAAAATAAACTGACGTCGCTGCGGCGCTTGTTCTGGAAACCCTGCTCAACCAACCACCAGAACCTCTACGAATACAGCTCCCAAACTCTCAAATGCCGCTTCCTTATTTCACTATTATCGATTTACCTTTCCACTACGAGGAGACATAATCTTGATCTCCTATTTTATATCACACATGCAGCGATTGCCAAAATGGGAGGTTTTGCATGGTTCCTCTTCATTTATTGCTTAGGTGGTTTAACATTTATTCCCCTCGTCCTAATATCCGTTCTGCTCCACGCATACCTTACTCTCCCAGTCCGCGACGAAGCAAACTCCTCGGACGATGGCGCATCGCTTCTACGGCCCGGCGATGATGCTAATGCTATTAAATCCGCACAAAAGTCCCTTGGGGAAAAGTTTCAGCTTCGCGACAACCATCAAGCCGACGTAGCTGCTGGGTATTTCGCGGTTTGCAGGGAGTACTCTCCAGGCGGGGTAAATGGCAAGCCGCCAGAACGTACAACACCTCTGGGATCAACTACCGTCTCTGCGGCCAGCCCCAGCGTGTATCAGAGCATGTACAGAAGCTTGTTCGAGAGAAAGACAAACAATGGACCATTAGATAACAAGGGTGCGGGTAAACCACAGAAGAGGGGCGGCAATGTGTTCTATGTGGTTCTGAGGTAAGTCTACAGCGCGCTTGTTCCACAATATCGGACACTTTAATACATGCTGACATTGAAGTTAGGCATGGCCATCTGATGCTTTACGATGATGACGAACAGCTCGAGGTCCGACACGTAGTCTCTTTGGCACATCACGATGTTAGCATATACTCGGGATTCGATGATCCTACTCCAGAGGGAGAATTATTCATCAAGAGGAACGCTATATGTCTGTCAAGGAAGCAAGGCGTGGGGGAGACAACGGCGGATGGCACGCCTTCTAAACCCTTTTACCTGTTCTCCGAGAACTGTTCAGAAAAGGAAGATTTCTACTTTGCGCTCCTTCGAAATCAGGAAGCAGACTCGACCCCGAAGCCTCCAGTACCGCTACAATACGAAGTGAAAGATATCATAACCCTGGTTCAGAGGTTACACTCGTCAGAGGAACATTTGCAGACAAGGTGGATTAATGCGCTTGTCGGAAGGATATTTCTCGCCCTATATAAGACTCCGGAGGTCGAGAACTTTGTGCGCGCGAAGATTACTAAAAAGATATCGAGAGTCAAAACCCCAAACTTTTTGAGACAAATTGCATTGCGGAATATAGACATGGGAGAGGCCGCACCAATGATCACAAACCCTCGTTTAAAAGACCTCACTGTGGACGGAGAACTCATTGTCGAAGCGGATGTACGGTATACAGGAAACTTCCGCCTCGAGGTTGCTGCTATCGCTCGTATTGATCTAGGTGCTCGATTTAAGGCTCGTGAGGTCAATTTATTGTTAGCCGTTGTCCTGAAGAAGATCGAAGGTCATATGCTTATACGGATCAAACCGCCTCCTTCGAACAGACTCTGGATGACGTTCCAGACCATGCCCAAGATCGACATGACGATAGAGCCTATTGTGAGCTCACGGCAGATTACATACACACTGATTCTTCGTCAGATTGAAAATAGAATTAAAGAGGTAGTCGCTGAAACGCTAGTCTATCCAAATTGGGATGATTCGCCTTTTGCCGATACAGCGTCCAAGATGTGGAGAGGGGGGATCTGGGCGGACGATAGACAAGCTGAGCATTCCGAAGATGCGGAGACTGCCGCAGCAGAGGATGGCGACGTAGATGAGGTAGAGGCATTGGAGCTCGAGAACCACGATCCCATACCTGCTTCGACTACCCTAGAGGCAAGCCAAAGTACACCAGCTCTTGACTCTCATTCTTTGGGTGTGCCACATTCCCGGAAGAACGTAAAGTCGACTACGAATCTGCCCAATATGGAGCATAATGGATCGTCTACGAGTATCGATACACGAAATTCAAGTACAGAGAAACCACGAGCCCTTCGTTCAAGCTCCTTTGTGAGCACTTCTTCCCCTGTTGTCAGCACTAATGTAACAAACGCCGATGCTTTCAAAAGCTCCAGCCCTCCAGACCAGAGTTTTGCTGTTGACGCCATGGCTAAGCTATCAGCAAAAACGGAATTGCCGCCAAATTCGCCAGGAGAATCTCCCTCGCGCCCTACAAGGTTGAAGCAGAGCAATAGTCAATCTTCTACTTCGTCACGGAGTTCGTCTCATTCTAAGAAAGACTCGGGGAATGATCTAACGCCACAACAATCAATTGAACCTTCCGTATCCATGGACAAATCTAACACACCTTCCTATTCATCAAGTCCAGCAAGCTTAAGTTCTTCCTCTTTAAAGTCCGATTTGCCATCCTCCAAAGCTTTTGGCAATAATTTTCGTCGTGAGAATTCTACCTCTTCTGGAAAATCATCATCATCATCGGAGGCCAAGCGCCTTTCACTCGCCGCAGTCACCAATGCGGCAGCGACTGCCAAAAACTGGGGTGTAAGTTACAAACTTTATTTCTATCCTCGTTGTCTTATGATCTTCTATTCTTCCGCTGGTGCTCAACGCCTGGTAAAAATATGTCACTGACATTGATTTTCTAGTGGAACGCTATTCAACGACGCAACGAACATAAAGGGGAAAGCTCCTCTGAGCCAGCAGAGCCTGCGCAACTCCGTGTAGTGGGTCGGGGTCAGCCATTACCTCCCCCCGGTGTACCTCTACCTCCACCGGGTAAGAAGACGAAGACTGCCCCTATTCCTGTGCCAAAGCGAAAGCCGATTTCGCCACCGGTGCTTCCACAAAGACAAGTCGCAGATTCCGCTCTAGGCCAGTCACGAAAAGTTCCTCCTCCGCCTCTGCCTAGACGTGGATCGCAAAGGTCGACGGACGCAGGCGATGATGGCTTGCTAGTTGTCTCAGCGCCATCAGAACCAACAACGCCAACTACAGATGAGACCCCTACGTATATGCAGCCCTGGGTTGATGATGGTGATGAGACAGGAGAAGAAAATCAGCAAACTGAGACTGCTCCTAATGCTGCCGGCCCTCGTGAGCCACCTCGATTACCGAAAAGACGAAATCCTCACCGAGTGATCTCAAGTAGCCCAGAAGAAGATGGACATCAACTTCCCTCGTGGCTGGCCGCACAGGAGCAAGAGGCTCGGAGTAGGAGTACCTTCGTCGACGAGGACGCGGGTGTTTGACCGGGTTTCTTCAATTTTGACTCTCTTCTACTCAAGCTGCTTCATTGATTCCCCCAGATCAATTGGAAACGCACGACGCATTGAAGGCGCAATATACAAAGGGCCCGTTGAATTAGCAGGGTATCCTCGGCTTCATTTATTTAACTTTTAACTGGCGTTACATGGTGGAATGGGGGGTTGGACAATAGGCAATAGGCGATGGGATCAGAACATTCAATACAATGTTTGGCGGATATGTCCGGGAAGAATTTCTATGACTCCAGCACGGTCAAGAACCTCTCTTTGTATTATAACAGTCTTAGTAATAATAACAAGACCCGATTATCACGATACGACGGAGCAAATGCAGTATTTCGGAACTTCGTGCCTAAGGCTGGTATGCTTAACTACGCTCCGAGGCTCCTAAAATTAGTTAGTGCTCCTGCGCACGCACACAGGCGCCACATTACTCTACGCAGCTCCACTAAAACGTAGAACAGTCCAAGGCAGCTTCCAACTGTCTATCATTAGCTTCTCTTCTTGCTTAAGGGGAAAGATCGCAACTGTTTTTCTACATATCATTCCAGTACTCCATAAATTTTCACCTTTCCTTTTGTGCCCTTCCAGTCAATTGCGCGCTCTGAGCGCCTTCCACCATGTCGTACGGGCCAACTGCTAGAAACGTTGATCATACGAAGTAAGTGTGCTGGAAGCTTCGGAATTTCTGAGCTTGCGACATTACCTGTCTATTGCTCTATCTTCAGCCAGTCAGTCAGTCACTAACTCTTTTATAATCTAGGTCCGAGGCCGAGCTTGCCATCAATATCCGAAAAGCCACAAGCATCGAAGAAACCGCTCCGAAGCGCAAGCATGTCCGCAGCTGCATTGTGTACACATGGGACCACAGCAATTCTGCAGCCTTCTGGGCTGGCATGAAAGTGTCAGTGCGATTTATCTCTCTTTCTCTCACTTGAACGAGCTCGTCAAATTCTGGGGGCCTTTCAATGTATGGTAGCATAAAAAACGGCTGACCTTGGAGTTTCGCAGGCAACCTATTCTCGCCGATGAGGTTCAGACTTTCAAGGCATTGATCACCGTCCATAAAGTGCTGCAAGAGGGTCATCCTTCCAGCTTGAGGGAAGCCATGGCAAATCGAAACTGGATCGACAGCTTGAATAGGGGTATGTCCGGCGAGGGACTGCGGGGATACGGCCCTCTGATCAAAGAATACGTCAGCTTCCTACTTGCGAAACTCTCATTTCATCAGCAACACCCAGATTTCAACGGGACTTTCGAATACGAGGAGTACATTAGTTTGAAGGGGATCAATGACCCGAACGAGGGGTACGAAACCATATCAGATCTTATGGCTTTGCAGGATAGGATTGAGCACTTTCAAAAATTGATATTCTCGCATTTCCGAAATGGAGGGCACAATGAGTGTAGAATATCTGCATTGGTGCCTTTGGTACAAGAGAGTTATGGTATCTACAAGTTCATCACTAGCATGCTCCGAGCGATGCACACGAGTAAGTACGACTTCACGGGCTGCAAAACTTACCACTGATTGATTCTTAGCCACCGGCGATGACGAAGCACTGGAACCTTTGAGGACGAGATATGATGCGCAGCATTTTCGTCTTGTGAAATTTTATTACGAGTGCTCTAATCTTCGGTATCTCACTAGTTTGATCACCGTGCCAAAGCTGCCACAGGATCCTCCAAACCTTCTCTCTGAAGATGATTCAGCTCCTCGACTACCACAACGGCCAAAGCAAGAGATCGAAAGACAGGTTACCCCTCCAAAACCGCCGAAGACAGAAGAACCGGATGAAATTGGCGAATTTTGGAAGAATGAGCAGGCACGCCAAAACCAGATGTACGAGGAGCAACAAAGAGTCTTGGAGGAGCGACAGAGGCAACAGATGTTAGCACAACAGCAAGCACAACTTCAGGCCCAGCGAGATTATGAAGAACAGCAGCGTTTACTCGCTGAGCAACAAAGGCGGGAGCAAGAACAATTGATGCTGCAGCAATCACAACAGCAAACTTACGGTCGACTAGCGGAACTGGAACGAGAGAACCTGGAAGCTCGAGCACAATACGCCAGGGATCAACTTATGCTACAACAATATGACCAAAAGATAAAGGCTTTGGAAGGCGAGCTAGCACAGCTTCAGGGCAGTTACGGCCAACAGCTCGGCAGCAAAGAGGATCAGATTCGAGCACTGCAAGAACAAGTCAATACATGGAGGACAAAGTACGAAGCGCTTGCCAAGTTGTATTCGCAGTTACGACATGAACATCTTGATCTTCTTCAAAAGTTCAAGAGTGTGCAGTTGAAGGCAGCTTCTGCTCAAGAGGCTATCGACAAGCGGGAAAAGCTCGAACGAGAAATTAAGACCAAAAACCTTGAGCTTGCGGACATGATCAGAGAAAGAGACCGGGCTCTTCATGAGAAAGATCGTCTTACTGGTGGTAACAAGGAAGAATTGGAGAAGCTTAAGCGCGAGCTTCGTATGGCACTCGATCGTGCAGACAATTTAGAGCGAAGCAAAGGCAATGAACTGTCCACGATGCTTTCAAAGTACAATCGCGAAATGGCAGATCTCGAGGAGGCCCTGCGCAACAAATCCCGTGCTCTGGAGGAAGTTCATTCCAAGTACAGCGAAGGTGGATCAGATGCAGAAAGACTCCTCCGCGAGAAGGAAGACGAGCTCGAGGTGTACAAGCAGAGCCTCGATGACACACTCATCCGACTGAACGAGCTTGAGATGGCGCAAGGAGCTAATGATCATGCAATGGATGGAGAGATCGACGCTATGCTTCTATCAAACATTGGAAAGATAAATGATATCATAGACTCAGTGCTGCAGAGCGGTGTTCAACGTGTTGATGATGCGCTTTACGAACTCGACTCTTCTATGCAAGCTGGTAATCAAAATGCGACTCCTTCATACGTTCTGTCACAGATCGAAAAAGCATCAGCTAGCGCTACCGAGTTCGCCACGGCTTTTAACAATTTTATTGCAGATGGTCCAAATAGCAGCCATGCTGAGATAATCCGGACGATCAACGTGTTTGCAAGTTCTATTGCCGATGTTCTCAGTAATACCAAGGGTCTCACCAGACTTGCTACGGATGACAAGAAAGCCGACCAACTCACCAATGGGGCACGTCAGTCGGCCTTGTCTACTGTCAAGTTCTTCCGCGGTCTTCAAAGCTTCCGACTCGACGGTATGGATCCAATTCAGAAAACGGACGTGGTGATCAACAGCAACAACGAAGTTCAAATGAACCTGCAGAAGTTGAATAAACTCGCAGACACATTTGCACCGAACAGCGACAAGATAACGAATAACAAGGGCGATCTTGGCGATCTCGTTGACAACGAATTGAACAAAGCTGCCGATGCAATCAGTGCCGCTGCTGCCCGTCTGGCTAAGCTCAAGTCGAAACCCAAGGACCAGTATTCCACCTATAAGCTTGAGATTCATGATTCTATTCTGGATGCTGCTATTGCAGTAACGAATGCCATTGCAAGATTGATCAAGGCCGCTACGGTTACACAACAGGAGATTGTCCAAGCAGGCCGTGGTTCTTCCTCGAAGACCGCTTTCTACAAGAAGAACAACCGATGGACAGAAGGTCTTATTTCTGCCGCCAAGGCAGTCGCATCATCCACCAACACATTGATTGAGACCGCCGACGGCGTGCTGTCAGGAAGAAACAGCCCTGAGCAACTTATTGTTGCATCAAACAACGTTGCGGCTTCAACCGCACAATTGGTAGCAGCTAGCAGAGTCAAGGCGGGCTTCATGAGCAAGAGTCAAGAGAGTTTGGAGGAAGCCAGCAAAGCTGTCGGTGCCGCCTGCAGGTCTCTCGTTAGACAAGTGCAGAGCATGATCAAGGATAGAGATCAGGACGATGAAGGCGAGGATTACGCCAAGCTAGGTGCTCACGAGTTTAAGGTCAGGGAGATGGAACAGCAGGTAAGTGACTATATTTTTGGAACTATACATTGCATTCGGCTAACATATTTCTGCACAGGTTGAAATTCTACAACTCGAGAACAATCTTGCAGCGGCAAGGAAGAGACTGGGTGAGATGAGGAAGATATCTTATCTGGAAGAATAAGGCTTTAGGGCATAGGGGTAGGTGGGGCTGGTCATTATAGTCTTGTAATTCAACTCGGACATATTTTCTCATACAACCTTCACAATATTCGTTCTGGGTTTCTTTCGAACGGCGCGCGATATCCCAAATGTATGTGTTATTTATTTGAGATTTGAAAGGATGCTCCTTTTTACAAGTATCATTTGCACTACCTCACATAAAGAGATAGCGATCGACCGGCGCATCCATTTAATCGAGCACGTAATTGAGCTATTTTCGACCTCGATAGGTAGCGTCTAGTTTTTTTCCCTGATTTATCCCGGTACACTCAACACCCCTTACGGTGTTTCATAACGCACGAGGCAGTTAGGACTCCCAATAGTTTGTGACGCCAAGGACCGGTACGCAAGTAGAAGTTGCACACCATCAAGTAGTAATAAGATCCCTGATCATCTCGGTCGCATCAGCAAAGGTGCATCTTAGGGTAAACCCGCACGAAGAGTTCCTACAGCCATAATAAGTCTCGTCCTCACCACGCCCCGTAATGTCAGCCGTTGTGGTGCCACTTTTCAAAACAGAGACAAGGTTGCAGCCCGACGCTCTTACCCCAAACTCGCATTAGTCGTGGTGGTACCCGCTCATAGCCCCGGTAGATGCGCATGCTTGGCGCACCAGTCCCACACTGCTTATTTCTACGACATTTCATTTTGTGAAGAGCTGTGCGAAGAGACAGAAAAGGAGAAGATGCCCCCTTCTCATCACCAGGACGGCTCACTTTTAAGATTATGTTGTTTTGTGCACCATGTAGCTCGCAGCCATCATTACGATAATATTTCAAGGCGGGGAAACGAGCGACCTGCTGAGGCTTGTGGAAATTCACTGGCAATTACAAAGCAAAGAATATCATCACTCGGTGATGCTGCAAGGCAGCTATGCAAGGTGGACGCTCACGCGGTCAAGAAGTCTGCTATCATATACCATTGCAATAATTCTTCGTATTCCTTGATTAACCCCTATCTCCTAATGTGAAATACAGCACGAACAGGTGAGCTTGCTTCTCGGCTGATCATGTCTCAGTGTTAAATGAGCGAAAACAAATAGGGTGCGCGAACTTTCCCAATGTTTCGATACGAGACGCCACGCAATGAAGAAATATCCGCCTAGTTATCTATTTGCCCCCGAAACACTATGCTAAACCCCGGACGAAGAGTGTGATGAAAGGTAACAAGACAGGGCCGTTAAGACTATACAGAATCAATCAGCATACTGTTAACTTCGGCGAGGATAGTATCCACACACCTATCATCAATTTTCTGCGATACCGCCAGCAATTGGTTCAATACTGTGTGGACGAGCTAGATTGGCCGGGTTGAGCCATCAAGATCATAGAGGTTGTCGATGGTCAGAGCTCCAGTATCCTGCGTCCACCAACCTGCCATCATACCGTGGGTCCAGCCATCTGCTGGCGCAGGCAGGACTACATTGAGCGGTGCTCCAGTCACTTGTGTGACATTTGGTGCTGGTGCCGGTATATGCGCAGGATGATCTGCAGGTAGGGGTACATCCAACGCATCGTTAACGGGGGGGTTGAAGTTTCGCCGCAAAATTGGAAGTTGGAAATGGCCGTAAGCATTCTGGGTGGATGCCAGTTGTTGCGTAGTAGTAACACTTCCTTGCGCAGCCATCTGGGCCATTGGGTGGGCAAGTTGCGACCAGCCTTGAGTGATACTTCTGGCAGTCGACGTTGGCAGGAAATCTCGGGTGGCACAGAAGTTGATAATATCTAAGTCAGTCAGATTGGTGTGGGCGATGTGGGTAGGAAATGAATTGATAGCTGGCGCAATAGTTTGGCGTAAGACAGCAGTGGATTGGCCAGTCTCAGCTTGCTCGCAAATTTCGAATACCCAATTCATTGCAGATAAGTATTGATCGATTGGAATGATACCAATGTAGGGGCACGCAATGCGGAGGAAAGCCTCAACAGTACCACTCACTCCGGCATCCCGAATGAGGGTGAAAGCACGAGCAAGGATCGCCCACTTAGATTTGAAGATATCTCGAGCCCAGAGAACGGCGATGATTGGCGATGCGTCTTTTTGTTGCAAATTCTGGAGCTCCGCTAGAGACTTCAGAAAAGCTATTCCTAATTAGATTTCATCCTCGAGAGATAATATGGTCAAAAAACTTACCGCGAAAGAGGATGTATCTGTTCACGGAGCGGCGACGTGTGTCATTGTGGAGTTTAGTACTAAAATTGCTTGCTACGACTGGGCTGCCTCCCATAGTACCAACATGGGGTGCGTTCAGAAGAAGTTGCGGGTTTCTGTGCAAATAAGCTCGATGAAGTCTTTTGTGGACAGGAGCCGCTCGAAGCTGGCTGTCGGTCAAACCACGTCGCGTGCGTGTCATCTTGAGATAATTTTAAATCGGTATCGAGTGATATGAGAATTAAATCTCGTTCGGAAGTTCTGCGAAGTTTATCTGGGTCTGGTTGAAAGATTGCCCCAGTTAAGAAAGCTGATGAAAATTAGTTGAAAGTTTTGTGAAAGATTGAGGATGGAATTTCTTAAAATGCTTTGTGGGTGGTAGCTAGTCGATTACAGAACCGTTAGACATCCCTGCAATTGGCTCCTTCTCGAGTGAATATTGAAGAGTGAATGTTGAACTGCAATGCTGAAGTAACAAAGAATCTTTGTTCAGATTACGAGGCGAAATAGATCACGTGAATAAATAACTTCTACAAGAGAATTACAATCCTTTTATTTTCATTCTTTGCATCTAGATTCTTATGCTTCTAGAGTTCTATACTTCGTACCCGTAACAGAAACGATAGAAAGGAACATTTTCATCTAGATCTACAGTAGGATTTCTAGCTGTACCTGGATGAAATTTCGCGAGTCCTTCAACTGTGATGATATTGTCCCTATCGTACGCCTGTCTCTGTCCGACTGGAAACCCTACATAGTGTGCCCCGATAGTAGAGCAAGCAGCCCATTGCATATGCTGCAATGGAATTCCTGGTTCAGGAAACTCCGGCGTGTTATCCTAGATTCTATATTAGCAATGACCTCCACTCTTCAGCTTCAAAAGGTCCAACTCACATTTACTTCGAGATCGAGAAGATTTTCCTAAATTGAAACCATTAGCAATTTGACTTTCAAGTGCTCGAGGTAGAAATCGCAAACTTACATCCTCAAATTGTTTTTCGTAAAGCTGATACATGACCGTGATTCTTCGAATTATGTTGTCACCGATGTGTGGGATTCTTTGTTGAACACCAACCCACCCAAGAGGCATCACAGGTGCCGAGTTATTGAGCCATCTATCCCAAGGGTTTAGACCATCAGGTCGGTTGGGATGAAAAAACGGTAGCTCCTTCGCAAGTTTCTTTTCAGCTTTCCGTGCCATCTGTCGATCCACATTCGATACATGCCGTATAAACATAGCGTTCCTAAGATGTGATACCGCCTTTGCTATTCGCGCCATTGCTGCCAGGAAATTCTTTCTCGTATCTTTTGTTGCAAAAAGTTCAGGAGATACTTTGAGCCTCTGACATTGGCTAAAAACGGCGTCGAGCATCTCCATGATTTTGACGGTATCGGCAGGCAAAGGTACCAGCACCTTGTCAAACGTGGTGATTTCCTGTACACGCACAAGGTCGTAGAGGAGGCGTTCGCAATCTTTGATCAATGCGTCTAAGAAGGCCGGCTCACATGGTCTTCCGGAATTTCCAGCAGCTGAATAGGTCAGGTAACCTTCACGATGCTGGATGTCTTTGGATTCCGACTTACTTGCCTGTGTGCCACCATCATATCCCTCAAAGGTTGTGCTTGTCGGACCGTTCACCAAATCGCCCTCTTGACGGTTGCGTATATTGTACTGGTTCAATGCCAAGCTGGTCACTTTGAAATCTTTCTTCCACGTCGACTTATCAAGAACGTCAACTTTATCGATATCAGATTGCTGCACACCCCACTGGGCCATGAGTCTGACAATTTTGTCCTGCTCGTCCATTTTAACCGCTCAGTGATCGTGATAGCAGAGTATCAAGATAGGATATTATCTAGCAGCGAAATATAGTCTGGCGAAGTATGCGAAAGAAAATGTGGTAAAATTCAGCTTCGGCATGGAGCATAATATCGTAAATTTTGCGACTGCTGTATCACAAATAAGAGATATCATCACCTTCTGTTATATTCACTGCAAGTTTATTACTGCCAAGCTAGTCTAGAAAAGAACTGGAAGCAACAAAATTCAAAGATACAGACAGCTCTCGGATGCGAGGAGCAATTGACAAGAACCTTTATACTGTGAGCCACACAGCTTCACGATTATCGAAACGTCTCCAAAGGAACATCATAGTTTCAATGGCCTCGCGAATCACACAACCATCAACAACATGAGCCAGTAAGGGCGCATTGCAACCTCTAGCGACCAAGGGCGCGGCTATCATTTCAATCCGGCTCTATCTTTTAACGCTGCTCAGCAGCAAGATTTTTCTACCCTTTTCTATGGATCTACTCTATGGTTCTCGAGCAAGGTTTTCATTCTCACACCTTAAGATGTCCAGATTTTCTACTTATCTAAACCTCTGCTCTTGCATTCTTTTTCACGACTTACGACACATGATCTCCTGAGTTCAGGACCGGGGTTTGGGTGTTAGTTCGTCATTTTTGCTTTTCTCTATGTCCATAAAGGACTTTCGGTTAGTCATTGCGAGGCTTCATGGAATTATTCGGAAAGGAGGGATAAGATGATACCTCCATCTCCGCTACGAGGGAGGGGAGATTGCACAGTGGAGGAAACTGGGTCGGAGCCGATCGGCGAATTGTTTGATATGCACCTCTACATAATGAGAAGCAATGAAATGTTGCGTTACTGTTGTAAGATTTGCCTCCATTGTGATGACTTCCTTCTTCATCGTCAACCTGCCCAAGTTTCACAGCCCGTATCTCCCTTTTCCTTCTCAGCATTTATTTACAAACTGGTAAGTTTCGGGTGGGTGTATTGTATCCCCTGGTTCCCAATAACTTCCTGAAAATCAAGGATGGTCGTGGATCGCTAAAGTGAGGTGTAATTTTGGTGAAATGTGGTTGTTTTCGAGAGTACTCGCTCAGGCAAAGTGAATACAGCGAGAGATTAAAGTTTGGCGATGTGAGTCATATATTGACCGAGTACTGCTGTAATAGGAATCTATTGAGGCAGGAAATAACTAGATGGCTGGATACAGGAACAGGAAAAGGAGGAGGCAGGAAGTTCTACGCCAGCAGTGGCTGGTAATCCGGCAAGGGAATTGATGGACGTATTGTGAAAATTTCCGCTAACCGACAGCTTACAGTGAATGAAGCCCGGTAGCTACTAGCAACCGTATCTCGTCTTATTCACAAATGGAAAGTACTCGGCCGTCTGGAAATGGTACCCGAGTAGCACCGATAAATCCCTTATGCTATTGTCCGATTATGTCTCCTTTCCGTTCCATTCACTACTCCACACGAAAGTTCCACAACGCCATTCCGTATTCTTTTCCTGTTGGCCTGAAGGCCCCAGCGGTCTCGCACACATGTAGAATGATCGGCCACAGTTGATGCCCTGTTTCCTGGTGACATGACTAATGCATGGATCGTTGTGTTCGCATTTCGGTGCTATTCGCTTCTTCAACAACTTTGACCAAGATTCTTTTGCTACAATGGGATCAACCACATCCTTCTGGTCTTCCAATACGAACTTCGTATCCATATAACATGCCTTATGCTTGCTGTCTGTAGTTGTATTACCGGTAGCTTGTTTGTTTCCTTTGTCTAGATCAAGGTGTGTAGATCGCTCCGCAGCAAGATGCGATATTTCAGCTGATGCTGTTTCTGCTTCTTGCATGGCTGGTCTGTCCATCTCATCACTACTAATCGCCTGCTGTTTAGGTTTAAAGAATCCCATAAGACTACTCTGCCCCTTTACTGGCTGTCCTTTGGCTCCCTTCCCACCTGCCGAAACCTTGTTTGGTGTAGTGTCGGTCCTTCCACGCTTTGATGGTCGTGAAGGCGACTGCGAGGACGCGGAGGATCGTTTGACGGAGCTTGACGATACTGGCGCCACTGACATGGAAGGTTTCCTTGCCGGGGATGCTTCGGGCGATTTGACTTCTAGGAAATTCTGGTTGTTGTCTTTACTTGCCATTGAAGCCCCGGTCGAGTCTCCAGAGCTGCTTCTGGGTGTAGAAATAGAGCTGGCCGTAGCCTGAATTGAAGGTTTCCGGGTGAACATGTCGCGAATACTTTGGCGACGATCGAACTCCGGTATTAGTTTGGCAGATGTTGGTAGCAAATCCTTCATTGTCCAGTCCCTAAGTCTAATACCATCTTTAAACATGTCTTTGCTCATAATGTCACAAATATCAACCGTTTCGCCGTCTATATTCACCTTTGGCTTCAAGGTAGCATAAACGGGGCAGTGGTCAGAGCCCATGAGGCCTTCTTGGATGTCGGCGTCTTGAAACCAGTCTTTCCACTCTTTGCTGCAGAGGACATAATCAATCCTCGAGCCAAAGTTCCCGGGTCGTGCGTTCGTCTTTTGATCCCAGCAGGTAAACATGCCTTTGCGTTCAGGATGGAATCCTCGGCATAAATCCCACATAATCTCGGCTTCTCTTCCCTCATCCCTTTCTCCGATCACTCTTCCTCCAACTACCAGATGGTTGAAGAGACGCCTGGCTGGAGTTGAAATGTATTGCTCCACTGTCAAGCCTTGTTTCTTCAACTGCTCTTCGGCATTAGCCGTATCAAGTTCCCCTCGTATGATGTTAAGATCTCCGGTCAAGAAGACCCTTTTCCCCTCTGCAACGAGATTTCGTACTCGAGTGTCGAGGGCATTCAGAAACCCAAGTCGGAATTCGTCCCGTGATTCATCTCGATTCGCAGGACAATAGACACCAATGAGAACGAAGGCAGGAAATTCTAGAACGACGCAGCGTCCTTCGGAATCAAGAGTTGCGGCATCTAGAAAGTAATCCGAAAGCTGAGCACCCGTTGGGTACCCTCCGATCTGCTCGTTCTCGGGAAGGTCGCGAAAGCTAGTCGTAGAATTAGGAGGGGTTAACACTCCAGTGATGCCTTCCTCAGCACGAATAGGAGCGCATGCAGCGTTACGTGTGTAGATACCAACACCGGAATATCCTAGACTCTCTTTATCAGTGCTGATACGTTACAACAAACGGAATTCGTGGAATCAACGTACCTTTCTTGTGCTTCGGTAGACTGAAATATACATCCCACCCTGGCACTAGCACCATATCATCTCTAAGGTCTTTTCTTTGGATTTTCAACTCTTGCATGACAACGATATCCGCCTCAAGAATATCAAACATAGCCTTTGAGAAGACTTAGCGAACGTCTTTTCAGGGTAGATATTTGTGACTTACGGAAAATGACCTCTTATCACGCCATGGCTGATAGCCGAATGGATTCCTTCGAGAAAGTCAATGTGGTCCCTATCATGTAGCAAATGAAGTCCTAGCAGGATCTTCTAATGAACGAGTTGCCTTGACTGACCGGATGCCATTTACTACCCGATGTTAGTGTCACGTTAAGCCTCTAACAGTACGAAGGCTTACCATTCCATGTAGTGATTCGCAGGCCCCGATCATTCATTTTCCCGTCACCTTCCATCATTGACTACGTCTCTAACAGTCCACATAGATTACCAGGACTCGACGTGGTGAGGCGCGATTTATCACTTAAGCTTGGGACTTGGCTCTCGAACACATTCCCTGTCTTAGCTTGAAACAGCCATATATGCGCAACTTTCCCGAAAATAGATACGACAGCTCTTGCATTAAAACGAGAGTGAGAATCACAAAATATCTAGGTACCATCGAAATGGACGTGGAGAAGGAGTCCACACGTGATGGGCCAAGTATGATCGTGCTTGCTGTGGCGTCTGTGGCTCATGTGGCTGTTGCACCATTTGCATCATCGTAATTCCGCAGAATTTTGTGCCTGAGGTATTACCCACAACCTCATTTGGTTTGACCGGAGTGGAGTTACAAGAAACATACGATATCAACTTCAACTACAGCGTCGCGGCGCAACAATAATACACTCGAACCCTCAAACTTTCTAAACATGTTCTCCCAAAGAGCAATGTCTCGCGCAGCTACCCAGCGCTTCGCCGCTCAACTCCGACCACAATCCATTCGCACCCCATTCCAACGACGCTTCGCCAGCAGCGAGTCCGGTTTCACAGGTGCGGAAGACAATGCTTTCAACCGCGAGCGCAAGGCTGTGAAGGATCACGCTGCCGCCACTAGTGGTAAGATATGGCTCTGATAGACTGTGAACAAGGCAGTGAGCTAATTGTTGTGCGCAGATCTCTGGAGAAAGTTGTCTATCTAGTAAGCTTGTCCGGCAACTGGTGGGAGGATAGTGCATGAAGATGGGCAGCATTAGAAGCAGAAGCTGATTAATTTGCATAGTGTCACAATTCCTTGCTTGATAATTGCATCAGTCAACGCTTACAACTTGTGGGAGGAGCATTGGGCCCACTGGAACCATATGGCACCATTGGAGGAGCGCCCAGAATATCCGTACCAGAACATTAGAACCAAGAACTTCTTCTGGGGTGACGGTGATAAGGCAAGTGAACCCTGTGGTCATACTGTATTTAATTACTAACTTTGTGTTTCAGACACTTTTGTAAGTTTCGTCTACTTCCCCGCATCATCAATGACGAGTCCGGTTTACTTCATAGTCATGAAAGACTTGGAACCACATTTTTCTGCTGACGCGAGAGTATATATGCTAACTGCAATAGCTGGAATGAGAAGGTCAACCACCACAAGAAGCCGGAGTAGATATGCACCAGTGATGGTGGGGGTAGTGCAGGGGGTCGGCTTTAAGGGTACTTTATCGAACATCAAAGAGAGTATCCGACATGGAGTGTGGGTTGAACATAGATTGGTATTAGATGTAGTCTACTTTCCTAGTGGTAGCAATACTTTTCCTCCTGATATAACACCGTAATTTTGTGAGACATGTGCCTCTTTTCATTCCTCACAAATCTTCGGAAGCTGGCAGTTACAACGTAGTGGCTACTCGCTGTCTTTTTAGGTCCAGGAATGAAGACGCGTAGTCATTTGCTAAGACCTTATCTCCGACAACCATCATGACTGTTGCCTTTTTAGCCCGCATCTCACACTGCCCGTTAATATCCTTTACGGCAGAATACTCCCTGAATGCTCGATCAAGAAAGTCCAGGCACTTCGTCAGATTCTCGGTTCTTTTGAGGCTACCTGCAGCTTCTTGGCCAGCAATTCCCATGTACGAATCTGCCAAAGAGGAATAGAGTTGGGCGCTAAGTATGCAGCTCTCACACTCGAGCGCCCTCGGAATGACGGCAATGAGAATTTGACGTGCGGCTTGGAACTCATTGAGAGCAATTAGTATGTTAACAACGGCCCCCATGGCCGCCCATAATGAAGGAATCAAACGGGCTCTCCAAGATATACTTGCTGCTCGAATCGCAACGGAAAATCCTTTTTCGGGTCGTCCGGTCTTGCTTAATAGTTGAGCTTTTGTGGTCAGCATTCTAACTAGTAAGTTGATGTCGTCCCCTTGTTCTTTTAGCGAATAGGCCAATTGCTCTATTTTCAAAAGCGCTCGGCCGAAGTCGGCTCGACGAATAAGAAAGTCAATCTGTAGTGTACTAATCTCGAAAGAAAGATCTGAGTCTGCCTCAAGACCGTCGCATTGAAGTAACTGAGATAGTACGTGATCTGCCCCTTCTAGATTGTTGGTATGGAGATCATGCTTAAGGCGAAGTATACCACGGTACCTCAACCAGTACTGGTTGGCTTTCCAAGAACGTAAAGCATTGGAGTCGAGATTCTCAAGTCGCTCCGTAGCCTCCTCATAAGATCCACGCTCCATTAGATAGTGCGCAATCCGGCAAGTGAACCTCAGTGTATCGTCAAAAAGAGCATATCGAGAATGGCATCGGAGAAAGATCTCACTGTACTGTTTCGATAAGTGAATTACCCCTAACCGACCCCAGATGGAGGATTGCATTGCCGTTTGGGGTCCCATCATGCTCTTCATACCCTTCTCCGCGACGAGGTGTGAGCTTTTGAGTATGCTTTCAAATGCAGTAGCAATGCTCTCGCCGTTAGACAATACCAGCTTAGCCTCGCTGAGTAGGGAAGAGCTCCATAGTGTCCACATGCCAGTCTCCTTGGCTTTGATGCGGAGAAATGCGAGGCCTTCTTTTTCAACCCCCAGCATGTTTGTGGAACCTGAACCTGCAATCACTTTCGGGTGAGCCTTTCCGAAATGGTACAACCAATTCAGAGCAAAGTTCAAGCATGCCATGTCCTTGTTCTCACGAGCGGTGGACACTGTCTCCAACATTGCCGCGACTGCCTCGTCATAGCACTCGAAGTCGGCTTGGAGTACAGCAAGATTCATAAGAGCGTACTGATAGAATAGACGGTCCCGATTTTGCATGGTATAGTCAAAGTAACGATGTAGGTTATCAAATGAGGAAGGATAGTCGCCGGAACGCCAAGCATCCAAAAAGCTGCACACGAATTAGATGAGGAGAGTCACAAAGAGTAAAAGACTGACATCAAGTAATGCGAAAGGCTAGGCGTGACAATACTGTCATCTAGGAGAGCCTTGAGCTTGGCTTTTACCTCAACGGGCATGCGGGTACCGAGTTCTAGAATCCTTGTGGTCAGAGAAAGAACTAAGCAATGAATATCAACACTGAGTGAACTTGCTTTGCATCTGCTCGACATGGAACTCGAGTAGCTTCTCTACGTCGTCAGTACTGATCGACCCAGCATAGCCATCGTCCTCCAGACCTCCGTATGCAATCTGGGCTAGAGTCTCCGTTTCTTCTAGTCCCCACTCTTCCTCTCCTTCGGACAACACTTGATCTCCAGCCCACTTGGCAAGAGCACCACCTCTTCTTGCCCAGTATGTCTTCGACTCCTGTCGCCATCTAATGAATGTGGTCCAAAGCTGTAGAACATCCCCAAATTTCAGTCGTTCGAATTCGATCTTAGCTCTTCGCACAAAGCCTCCCAGCGGTGATGTACGTGATAGCAGAATCATATCTTCAGCCGGGGGTGGTATGCCAAGTTCGCCATCTTTCTTGATCTCCTCCCGCGTCTTTGCTAGTAAGTTGTTGAGCCGGGCGAAGAATTCATGGAGAGCGTCAAGACTATCGATTTTCCAAATCTTTGCAAGAAAGTGATCCCACAGCGATCTGCCAGGATGTCCTAGAGCGGCATTGTGGTGCTTGAGAAGTGTCTCGAATGCTTCAAGATTGAGTACAGAATATTGTCCCGATGCGGAGGAATTTGCCGTTTGCTTGACCGAACTTGATGCTAGTAATTGTGAGAGAATGAAGGACAGTATTGGAATGGTAGACGATGTAGATACAATTCCATCGGTGTACAACTCAACAAGTGCAAGAAGACCTAATTTGGATGGTATCAGATAACGCGCCATGTTCATGAGCTTTGAGGGTGTCTCCGGGCAGCTGCGTGCTAAGAATCGTTATCCATAGTCGTGTGTTTCTTTTGGTCACGACGAAACCGTGCTGTTGTGTCGACTAACAACGGCCATCAAATTGGTAAGCTTTGGCTATCCGGTCAAGGAATTGGTGGCGGAAATATGAAGTCGGTTTTCACGAGTTTTCACAAGGTGGTAGACGCGTTCGGGTTGGACGCGATTACTGCAAAGGAGTGCGGGGTACGAGTATGGGTAAATTTCAACCACAGCTGTAACAACGTTACAAGTAGGAAAGAGCTAGAGAAAATATGACAGTTCAACGTGAGTAGCACACATCCATAGATTTACATGCTTAATAGTGAGCATGGCAGTATGTTCCTTTGTTATTAAAATTATCAAGATTTGGTATTTTTTGCAGCTTTCTCTTCATCCCATCGGATTTTCTCTCCATGCTTACTCTTCAACTGACCTTCCTCTTTCCTGCCATCTTCTTCCAGATCAGTCTCACTCAACCCATTCGTGGCCCATATTCTTTCTATGCAAAGTTCAAACGGGCCAGGGACTCTGTCGATTAGCCCTATTCCAACCGTCCGTAACTTCTGTCTCAGTATTTCTGTCTGCGGTTCCACTACCACGCCATGATTTGTCCGCACAAACTCATTCCATTTAATCAGCACCGTCTCCCACTCTCCCGGCCGCCGTGCATAGAGTCTGTGTTGATGTATGTCTGTAGGGACTATCGACTCTGTCTGTAGGTTCACAAAATACTTCCTACCATCGCTCTTGATCCGCAGAGCGAGGAATGCATACGCATCTATATTCCAAAGTGATTTTCCAAATATTGTGGGCTTTGGATCATGAGTCCTCCAAGCAGCGTATCCGCTCCGTTGGATGTGGGGCCGGTTTGGAGGTAGTTCGATAGATATATTTCCATGGAATTTGACATGGCCATTCTTGTTTTCAGATAAGGTAGGATGCGGATTTGATGTCGGCGGAACCCAGTCAAAGTACGCTTTGGAAAATCCGCCAATATCGGCATCAGACATCACCTTGCAATCGTTGAGCGACTCCGGATCGTGGAAATTTGCGAGAGCATATGGGCCAGTGGGTCTTCGTGTACCTTCTGCTGTCAGAGCTAGGAGGTAATGTCAGCGCGATGAGATGAAAGCCGCATAGACTATAGAGAGATAGGCTGCGCAATTGTTTGGGCGTACCACTGACTGACAGTCGTTTGAACTCATCCAAACTCCGGGCAAAGAAGCCTTTGGCTAAGCTCTGTGTAACTTTCATTTTGTGTATTTCAATGACCTTAGATGCGCAATTGGAGAAGAAAAGGGCTCCAAGAAGAGAAGCTGGAGACGAAAGTTGCGGAATTCATACGTTCATACACAACTTATTATCCGTGACGTCGCGGATTTGGACATAAAACCATCGGCAAGCTTGGTATGAAGGTCAATCGCTAGGAAGGTCCCGCAGTCCCCGGATAAACTTTCTGCCAGCTCCGACTTGAGGTATAAACTTTGATGGAGGCCAGGCCTGGACACGAAGTCGTTTGCATTGCCTGATAGGCAATGCGACAGCAACAGTATGACTGGTAAACACGAGAGACTCTAGTTCATTGTCGAATGACAATGATGTTTACTTCTAGTTACGGATGGTCGGAAAGATGGATATTCGGTCCAGCATTATCTTGTCCTAACTTTTAATCCTCGTTCTGCCTTCGCCGTGGGCTACTTGATGCCTTTTAGGATTATCTTCTTCATAATAGCAGTACTATGTGGTTGAGCTCATCCGATCTACATATAAGGCTGGTATCATGGAAGGCAACGAGATGTGTTGCGTTGTGTCACCAGTGGCCAGCGTTCTCTGGCCTCTGGTCTTTAGTTTTGGTCACTATTATATATGTATTTTCCTAAAGGTGAAGAGTGCGTAGGTGAAGATGTAATAAAGTTTAAACCTTCATGCCGCATACCGCGTTGCGGCGCCTTCCTTCCTTCCTTCCCCGTTGTATACCGGAAGTATAGTACCTAGCCAGGTATTTTCATTCGTTCATGGCGCCCTTCCCCTCTCATCTTTCGATCGTCGCCTCTTCTTTTCTCCTCTTTTCCACCCTTCCTTATATCTTCTTGTGTTGGAACCTCTACGTCAGATTTTTCCTCTCGTCGCCTTCACTCTTTCTCCTTCCGATTTTCTTCTTTTCCCATTTCCCCCCCTCATTCTCCACGTTCTCTAAGTTGTCCACGGTCTCTACGTTCTACCTGTCCATCTTTTTGTCTTCGCCATCTCACATTCCTTGTTTACTCTCTCTTTTCTCTCTCTCCGGTCCGCGAGAAGCACGCCACCTGCTTCGAGCGACACGGTCACGTAAATTTGTCCTTTCTCGTGCTGCTTCGCCGTCCCCATTCTACACACTCTTTTCTCAACCAGCTTTTATCTAGCCAATCTTCAATCGAACAATTCAGGTTTCTTCTGAATCACAGAGCTTGAACATGTCGCCTGCCACTCCTTCGACCCACGACCATGCAGTAGACACCAGCTCTACTTCATGCGGTAATGCTGGCTTGCACTCTGCGCGTTCTACCCAGATTGAACCCTCTCCCGCCAGTACTTACGGTAGTTCCGCAGCCAGTGACACTGATGTTGAGGTTCCTCCAACCCCAGACAATGATGGTACGTACAACTGTTTCTTTTTATTCACCTCCTAAAGTATATCCACATATCCGTCCACCCATCCTCCAACACGGTCATACTTCTACGTATGAGATGCTCATTCAATTCACGTCTGCTCTATATTTCTATCACCCCTTCTCTGTCGTTGGTCATATGGTCTTCCTCTCGTGATTCATTGTTGTTGTTTATGAAAGCTACTTCGCCATACAAACAACATCATCAGTTTGTGCTAGGGGGCCCTGTGGCCTTGAGGCTTTCCTTCGTGCACTTCACTTCTGCTATTGGCAGAACCCATGTTGTGTTTCCTTGTCGCATTCTCTCCACTAGAGCCATTGGCTGGTCGTGAATGGGAAATGGCTTCCATCAATACCGATCCAATGGTTCACAGTCGACAACGGTTGCTAATCAATGTATAGATGGAGCACTTCCGACCGCAGTCGCGAGTCTCGCTGTTCATGACAACAACAATATTGAGATCAATACTCAGACTTCAGGTGCATGTTCCACAGAACTTTCCAAGGCCACCGCAAAGAAATACCTTCCCAATGCTGAGCGGTAAGCTATCTTTCCAGAATCTGCACGTTTAATCACTGACCCGCCCAGTTATTCTCCACCCTTCGTTCGAGGTGGTACTCGAGGTCACATGGACGACCCGTTCCAGTCTCCAAGTAAAAACTCTTCAATGCATCGAGCCTCCGAGCAGCGTACTCCTAAAAGTCCTGGACAGGATCGTAGGATTTTCAGTGGCAACTGGCGCTCCAATTCGAGTGATGGTTCTGAGCAATCGCCCACGAAGCCAAAGGTAATCCCAGCAGAGGGGAACTACGGTGATGCACAACGAAAGCTCTCTTTCCATGTCCAGGAGCATGTTTCAGAGAGTTCTGGTCCGTCGAGTGATCGTATGAACGCATACAGCGTCGTCAAGGCCGAGGATGCACAAGCTATTTACCCTCCTTCCTGCTGCGTTTTCGTTGCCAAGTATGTCTCCCATCACCATTTACCCAATATCATTACTATGCTAACAATATTAAGTCTGCTCCAATCGGAGAATGAAGACTCATTGCAGATGGCTGTTACGCAAATCTTCCGTGAGTATGGTCCGGTCTTCGTCAAAATCCGTCGTGACGGAAAGCACATGCCTTTCGCATTCTGCCAGTACACCGTAGGTAATTCTGTTCACAATCTGCCGTACTGCATCTAAGCCGCAACAGAAACAGGAGCATGCCGAGCGAGCCATTAGAGAAGGTAGAGGACGTCTCATCAAAGGTAGACCATGTCGCTGTGAAAAAGCCAAGGCCCATCGTAAGTCAAACACGGAACCGAGTCGTTGATTCATAACCGACTAATTCATGTCTAGGCCTCTTTTTCATTGAGCGCAAATACGGGCCTGTGGTCACTCCTGATGAAGCCAGAGAGCTCCTTGAACGTTTCGGCAAGATCGAACTTTGCTATACAGCTTCACATGTTGAACGTAGCGCACTCAATCTGAATGAAGGTGTCATTGTTCAGTTCGAGATGTACGATGAAGGTCAAGATGCTCAATCTGTAAGTCGTCTTCCCTCCATTGGCTCGCATTACCGCTTACTCTTCATCAGGCCTTCCGTAACCATGAACTTTTCAAGATGCAACCCATTGCAGGTCTTGCCTCGCCAACTCAACAGGCCCATTCTCCTCCAGAAATGGATGCCACCAAAGCATACCTGGCAAGATACGAAGTAGACCGTCGTTCCATCTTCGTCGGTAACCTTCCTTTGAGAACCACAGAGCAGCAGCTTCGTGACCTGTTTGAACACTACGGCGAAATCCAGGAGATCAGCCTTCGCGAAAACGTGTCCAAATTTGAGCGTGAGTTATAGCATACCGTGCAAATGAAGATCTGCTAACCTTGCATTTCATTAGCAGAGGAGAAATTTGCCTTCGCTTTCATTGAGTTCAAATCTCCACTGGCTGTTGCCAACGCGGTCAGTGCTAAGGTAAGAAGCCGGTCATTTCAATGATAGATCAACTGATAACTGACACTGGGCAGAACGGATTCACCTTTGCTGGAAAGTCTCTTAGAGTTGCCCAAAAAGACTCCGAGAACGGTGGCAGTCGAGGTAGATCCGCAAGACCCCAGACTGCAACATCTGCTCGGTCATTCCAGTCTCCAAGTACTCGACGCTTCGAAGAACAGCAGACTTCCCCATCTTCCCAGATGTCCCCCGCTACTTATGTATCCCCATACAACTATACAGCATACAGTCCGTACTATGGATACACAGCTCCATCTACAGTCTTTACAGACGGTCAGGGCCATTACTTCAGCAATCCTACAGCCTACACCTCAGCACCAGCTTACTATTCATATGCTGGAAGCCCAGGTTATGAGATGCGCAGTGCAGCACCAGCTTCTGAGTTGTCTGGTAGCCCGGGTGCACCGTCTCCGTATTACGGATATTCGCCATATCAGCAATACTCTCCAGCACCATACTGGGGTATGCACAGCCCCCCTGCGAGCCAGCAGTCTTCAGGACAGCAAGTTTACCATCCATCGCCATACTCCCCAGCTGTTGTTGGGAGCAAGGTTCACGAAGACCGCTCTGCAACACCTACCCCCAGTGGACATGCTGCCGGTATTGAACGCTCTCTAGAGTCTCACTGAGACGCTCATCTGTTCTCATGTACGAGCATGGCGATCAAGCTTTCTGTTCCTCGGCTGAGGTGTTCGTCTATCTTTCTCCGTATTTCTGTTGAATTTTCTCTCCTTGTTCACGATAATGACGCTAATGATTTCCACGTTTTGTCGATATGTTTCCGACTTCTGATTTTGCAGAGGTCGTGATAAGTCTTGTCAAGTTGCAGATATCTGGCTTTATTTAAGACTGTACTGGTTTATTGTCACTTGATCATGCCGGGGGCATCATGTTGCTCTGCCTGTGTATTGATATGACCTGTACCAGGCTCCCTATTGATCCTCTTGCTCCGTTGGACAAGATAGATCTAGGATAGAGTCTTCTATTTCATTCGAGCTTATGTACTATCACCGAATTGTATTGTAGCTTAGATTTCTATGAACCAAATCATTGACACCATAGAAGGGAATTCAAAAATGTAATTCTATTATTGTCTTAATCTTCACTTATACCGCCCTGAAACAACTGTATTGCATTGATAATCACCCTTTGAAAGATCCCTTGAAGTTGATTATACAACCCAAGACATTGTTGGTGAAAACATATTTGAATCGTTGAAAGTGCTGAGACAATCCCATGTTTCCTTTCCGCAGTACCTTACAGCACGAAGCTCTCGACCTGCTAGACAGGATCTCTTTGGAAGTCGGCAGACTGGTCTTTAAGAGGGTTTCTTGTGCAAGTGGTCCTGAACTTAGGACTGAACGGGAAAGTGATAATATCCAGCGGCGATCGAATGACAACGGGCATTCATAGCATCACCAGCGAGGAGGTTATACGATTATCGTAAGAGCCAAGGACAGCACAGGCAATAGAAATAGATGTGAGGTCTACACTCAAGATAAGTTACATGGCAGCTCCTTGCCTTGAATATCTTACATTCGAACAAAACCATCCCAGCGCATGGCGCTTCAGTCCATGCAGCTCACTAAGCCACGGCTTCCTCTTCCCACTCCTCAGCCCTCTCTAATGTAGTTTCCTCGGTCGTGCCCCAAACCCGCCATTCGCCCGGTTCGTATCCGCGATAGAACATTTGCAGAACCAAGTACTCCACCACATCCTTCTCCTTCCCACTCCCAGGTACTACTTCCCCGTTCCGTGACTTCCGTGTCATCTTCTGTCGACTCGCAATACGTACCACGGCTTGTCGCAGGAAAGAACCCGCACCCATGGCCACGGGTAACGTTGCGGCTCGATGGGAAATTATTTTCGGTGTTCCATTCATGCGAACCAATTCCCATTCTATTTTCTCGCCCTTCGGTCGAGCTCCTATGCGCCCCATAAAGGACTCGTACAGCCCATCTGCGCATATCTTGTGCAAGGTTTTGGAGTCTCCTTCTGCGAACGCTTTGTACATCTCATCGTGCATACCCTTGGCTGTAGGTACTATTCTGTGGCGGTCGAGCTGAATCTTATACTTCATACGGCCAACTCGAGGAGAACTGAATTTCATTGCGAATATCGATACCATATCCATGACTCGAGCTTTCCAGAGCATCCATTGTAGTTTTACGAAGCTCTTTGGAGTCTTAAGTAACGAGAGCTGGTGGCTTAAGGAAGGTTTGATGAAGGTGTCTTTAACATGATTAGTAGACGACATGCATGTTGTAAGTATATATAGACGTACTGGTCAAGAGACCCAAATCGGTAGGTAGCTGGCGTTGGTTTCGCATCCGACGGTCTGCGGGCTTCGCATTAGGTGCAGCTTGTCGAGCAGGCAAGCTTGAGAAGTATCTGGATCTGGAGAGTGGAGAGAAGAATCGGGGAACGGCGATGGCATTGTTTCGTAGTGAGTAAGCCATTAAAGGAGATTAATACAAGTACAATGGGACAGAGGGGTAATGGCAATACCGCAAGGCGCAACCAAATTTTTCGATGCGACAAAATATGAAGCAGCCTTGTGGTGGGTGGTGGTGGCTAATGAGCAGATCGTGGCTGGAATTGCGGAGGGGAGCTGACAAGGCTGAGAAGGGTAATAGCCGTCAGAAATGAGGGTAGCAATGACCACTACACTTTGATTTCGAGGCCTCTGCTCTTCCATATAATCAGGAGCCCATATTGTCCTCTGTCCCGGTAAGTAATTTCAAAATATCTTTTGATTTCGTATTCTTTCTTTGGATCTTCAAAATACACTTCTGTCACTTTGCTTACAATGTATGCTAGTCCAGAAAGAAGTCTATACATACGTCGAAGACTGCAATGCGGCAGCACATGCCGTAAACAACCCTCCCTCTGGCTTCTCAACGTCGTCGTGTGCAGGGACCCTCCTCTGTCCCTCTTGTAGAACCATCTACTCTCCTTCCTCCGTCGCCTCCCTCCTACCAACCAAACCTGCACCCTGCAGATCCAGAAGGCAAGACGTCTGTTCTTCATCCCCGTGTCGCAGTCCTCCTTGGTGTGGATAAATGCTGGCATTTTCCATTGTTATTCTGTCGGCTCCTGAGCGTCGCACCGGCTGGCTGGTGGGGTCTACGATGCGCGCTGACCTTTATGAGCGAGTTGATATGGCATGAGATGGATACGTATAATGCGGGCGGGCAATGGAGTGTTGAAAAGAGGTTTAGGGTTACGGAGGTGTTCCTGGCTATTCTTGTAAGCTCAATCCTAGAGACGAAGAATGATATTTGCCCATCACCATCGAATGCTTTGTTGTCTGGGTGTATATTTTAGTCGCATACAATACTAACTCTGTGTGCAGTGGGTACGATGAAATTTCACAACGTTAGCTGATCAGTGGTCCGGGGGCGAAATGATAATGTCTCAAGGACGATTTATGCTGATCGAGATGAAGTGTTTCTCCTCGGCGTATTTGGCCTTCTTCTTTACGGACTGTCTGATGTCTCGATGGTATGCAAAACCCCATCTCGTCCACACTGTGGTAAAGCTCGGCTACAACAAGGGCTCAGCTATAACAAGGACTCTTAAGTAACTTACACTCACGCAGGCTACTAAATTACACTCCTCAAGGTATGCAGCAATGTAATCTTGACTTTGATATTTTGCATCCAACTCTTCTCATAGCCACGATCGTTCGTCTCCTTACCATCAGTTCAATAAATGCCTACACCACGTCGTGGATACTGTATTTATCCGGTGGCTCGGAGGATCCACGCCTCCTTCTCCCCGCTTGGATATGCATAGCCAGCGTAAATCGTCCTTGGTTCTTAGACTCTTCTTCATACATCCTTCTAATTCTGATGGCAGACATTAACGATCCTTTACCATCTAACGCATCCGCGGCTCGCGATTCTTAAAGAAACATCTTTGTCAATATCGGTGTTCTCGATAGCAAGCTTCATTAGCATGGTCAGTTTGTTGACCCAGCTACACTTGTCGAGGACGGACAGTGTAATGATACCACTGTCGCAATATTTCAAGGGTGTTTGGGAGCTTGGAAAAGCAATCTTGAAAGCCACGAGGTAGCCCAGGAGAGGTCACTAGAGTGCAGACATATCACATGCTCCTCATATCTTAGTGAACAGAGATGGACAGAGGAAGGATAGGATCGTAGGGCTTGCGCATTCTGATTCGGTCACATGGACCTATTTAAGGAGAATCGTACGGACTTCTAGCAACAAGTTGCCAGGCTTGACTAGCAGTAAAAAAAGAAATAAGAGTTTCCATGATAGCATTGTAGAAGCCTTTCCTGTCCAGTCACCCAGTTCCTCCACTATCAACGACAAGATGCATTGTCGTCAAAACGCCTTCCCTCCCATACTTCCGGTTCGATCGTAGCGGTAGAATTAACGTAGCTGTGCACGAAGGGAATTGATCGTGAGAGCAGTCAAGGCTGACGCTAGGTTCTTGTAAGACTGGACGCGGAGCATCTAGAAACCATGGACCTAGAGCGCGCATCTCAAGTTAATTTCACATATTCATGGAGTAACGAAAGATCAAGGGCGGTGATAATTACCTTGATCGTCTTGGGATCAAGCTCTAGGTATTCCTTACTAGTAAGGAATTCTTGGACGTCTTTGCGTTGATCTCCCTGAAGTTGAATTACCTCCCCCATGTCTTGATCAACGACGATGGTGCCATTGCAAGCTGCGATATCTTCTATTAGCCATCCGAATCCAACCCGTGTTTACAAAAGGCTTTGAACATACCGAATTTCTTCTTGATGACCTTAAGAATCTTCTTTCTATCGAACTTTTTCGGGAGCCCTTGAACAGTGGTTAGAGTCTTGCGACCATTACGCTCTGCATAAGAGTATGTCAGCTACCATGACGCGGAATAATGATAAGAGATTATCTAAGGGGGCCAACTTACGCTGAATACGGATATGAATGTAACCGGCTTTTTGATCACCAGGTTCTTCGTCGGCTTCAGCAAAGGGATCTGTATGTGTAACAAGTGGTCAGTGTCCGCTGGCATATTGCTGGCTACAAGAAGGCTTTCAACCCCTTCCGCCGGAAGGCACCAAAGTTTGGCTTACCAAAGTTTTTCAAGTTCTCAATTTGCGTTCCACCAGTAGCAGTTTTCGGAGACTTGGCAGACTCATTGTTTGGTGTAGTCGGGGTCAGCGACGATGTAGTCGGCGCTGAGCCTAAGTCTGAGTTTGGATCTCCGGCGGCATCGGCTTCGGCGAAGGAGTCTATGTGGGAGCGTCTTGTCAGTAATTTAGTTGAGAGAGTGAAGTTATCAACAGCAGAGATTGCGAAGAACTCGCGAAGAGCGAGCGAGTAAGATAGATAACCACTGTCGGGTAATAGGAGACAGTTGGGCGAGCAGGCAGGATCGCGAAAGGGAGGAAGCGGGACAGCGCATACCGATGGTCTTGAGATTTTCGATTGACATAAACTCGAGTGTAACTGGGTTCCTTTGAAACTTAGATTCTATTGTGGAAGAAGTGATTTGTAAGTAGGTGCGTGAGTTGTGACGACTATCTTTGACAGTTTGGGGCTGAAGTTATGAGTGACGTGAAAGAGTTCGTGAGCTGAGAAAGAGGAGAAAAGAAAGCAAGGGGGAGGTTTGGGGTGGAACTAACTAGTATAGTACTCTTTTATTCGGCAGGTCGAGTGGAGTAGATATTTCGAAGAGTGAGATCTGGTTCACAGTCGTTTTTTTGTTTGCGAGTTGTGTTGTTGTGAGAGTGGAGATTGGAGACTGAGGATGAGGATGGATTGAGGATTCAAGTGCAAGTTGTTGTGGTTGTGGCAAGAGAGGGGGATAGCGGTGGGTGGAAGAGTGAGAATAGAGAATAGCGTGGTCTGTGGCACGGGCACGGGCACGGTATGCGAGGAAGGCCTCGAAGGCAAGAATAAATACTTCATAGGCACTTAGGGAACCGTAGGAAGTCACTGGAAGGGAAGGGAAGTGGGTACTCGCTAGGGATGGTGGGGTTGTTCAGCCCTATTCTGGTATAGTGGCAACTTTGCTTTTAGCCATTTTCCACTTTTTCACACATTCAGACGTTCAAACTGCCAGACATTATTGAGTAGCACGAAAGGAGAAAAGGCACATACAACAGCATACAGGGACAGAGCAACTTGCAGAGCAAAGCAAGCTGCCGCCGCTCACTACACTAACCAGCAGAGAAGGCTATCACCACATGTATCGCCATCACCCTCGCCATCACCCTCGTCATCACCATTGCCGTTGCCATTCAACCCAACACACCTGGCCAGCATAAGGCAGCTTCGTTCACTACAAGAATCAATGACATCAATCCACCATGCCCACTGTCCACTGTCCACTTTCATTTCAAATCTGAGTACGATACAGAGTGTCGAGCAAACATAAACCTGTGGAACTATTAATTATCTCTCCATTTCTTGTTCACTCCGGTATCAATGTGCTCGGCCATATTTCCTACGATCATACATTACCAGAGCAGCACCCAGTATCTTCTATAAATCCTGAGGTAGTCGATGGATGCGATAGCGCAGTGACATCAATTCTAATATTTAATAATAGTAATGCAGAGAATATCAGAATCATACGTCTTATTTCCCCGCCACAGCATGATCATTGCTTTCTTCCGCATCTATTTGGTCCCTGTTTCTTCCAGTAACCGCTCTGCATAGTGAGGTTTCTAGGGAAAAGCCAAAATCGTCCGCAGTCGCCATGTCTCGGTATAATGCCTATCGCGCAGGTGTGGCAGGGGGGGGAAGGAACATTGGTAGGTAGGTCTGGAGGTAACAAAATGAGCAGATGGTCTTCCCAGCATATGGTGTTATTTGACTTACGATAAGGAGGGCCATAGCTATGAATCGCATGTATGTTAGCGTGGCCATCACACCTTAAAACGGTAATAGTCCTTACCTGACATTCCAACGGAGAAATAAGCTGGTTGAGAGGAAGTCTTCTTTGACTCAGAAGATTCACCCAGCCAATTTTGAATTGCAAACACTACCGACGCCCTGCCTTTCATCAGCAAGTCCTCCTACCATCCAGGATTGCCTTGCCTAAGCTTGAATAGATGAACAAGGTATCCGTTGGGTCAAACGAACCATCCGATGAGCTTGTTGCGTGTGAACATCGCAGCCATTGGCAAAGTACTACCTAGGGTGCCGCTAAAGTCGCTGGCAGATTCTTTCGCAACTGGTGATTGATATGGGATGACTGGATGAGGAGTCGATGTATGGTTAGAACATTCTATAATTGTAGTAGATATCATTGCAGCAACAGGTCGTACGTACTCAGATCAGCCCGTCGCATATCCTTCTTGGCCGACATGGCTTGATGGGTGAAGAATTGATGTGCAGGTCGTTGTCGAGTACGTCTATATGTTTAGAGGTCCTTGATCTTCGCAAGTACTGAAAAGTGATTGCTTAGAAATTGTGATGAGAGTGTCGTAAGTTAAAGGACTTGCTTGTTCTGCTGGAGGGAAAGGTAGAAAGGTAGTGAAGCTTGTATCCACCGAGATGGGTATATTTCCGATTGGGCACGTACTCTTGACCTGGGCAGGCAATATTCCGGAATAGCCTTCCACGCCGTGCAGCCTTGCCAGTCGAGCCAGTCTCGCCAGTCTCCATTGGTTTGTGCTACGGCAATTTCTGGGTTTGTTAGTCGCTGAGCCTTTGAACCTCTGAGCCTCTGGCTGCTCCGTAGCCCATGCCGCTACAGTATGCCCGCTGCGCCGATCTCCCACCACGCCTTTCATTATCCACACAAGCCAGGCTCGCCAGGCCAGACCTCAGACACCTCACCTCTCTATCTCATCTCACCTCGCTTCATCAGTCTCTTGATAAAGTGAGCATTAGCCATCATACAATAACCTCTATTTGCACTTCCAATCCAGCTAATGCAAAGGCTAAGGAGTCATCACAAAATCTATCTACGCGTATACGTCCGCATCTTCGCCTTTCGCTATCCTTACTTTTAGGAAGCTCGTTCTAATCCCATCCCGACGCCGCATCATCAAATCACTTCATCCATTATCGGTTTGGCTTTGCGAATATCAAAATACGAATTTTCTCGAGTTGCGCCCGTTTCCGTTAATTACACGAAGTACCTGCTCTTGCGATTGACTGTTCATTACCCGACAACCCGTACACTTCGCCATCGTATAACATGTTAGAGTCGCATTAGTCCATCACGGCATGGCGCAATCATGACCACAAAACCCCTCGTCGGGTCGCAGGCCCAACGACAATCGCAATCACAATCACAGAGGCCACTGAATACTGCTTCTATTGGGAGGCCGTCACCGCACCGAAGTCTATCTTCCACCTCTGCCAGTCGGAGGCATAATGAAAACACCATAGATCTAACCGTCGATGTGCCCGATTTCGCATCTGCGCGTTATGGGTCATCATCGAGAACTGGGTCGCGCCTCAAGCAAGAACTTTTGAACGATCCAAATGGTTCCGGTCAGTCGGAAATTCATGGTGGGGGGTCATCGAGTCTGCTCTTTGGCAGACCACCTCTTCCTATGCGCGGACGGCCTCAGCTCCATTCTGATTTGCAAAAAAGCAGACCCTCTAACATTGGTATATTGCCTGAACAAACGCATAGCCATACTCCAGCAAAATTGATGCCGCTCCCTGTTCGACCCGGTCGACACCCTCCGCCACCTATCGAGAAATTCAGCACATCACAAACGAACCATAACAAGAAAGATATTCGGCCAAAGCCATATGTTTTAGAGGTTCCGGCCGCTGCGCCTTCTTATACGCCCAATGGTATGTCCATGAATGATGCCTTATTGATCGTCAACCATAGCAATGCTAACACCTTACCGCAGGTCATGCTGATTTCTTTCCGTGGCACGGCAACCATCCAGAAGATCAATTTTCGGAATCTGTCATTCGCCAAGGGTTCTTCGACAAGACACAAATGACCCAAAATGAGACGGGCACAGCGAAAACATCTATATATCCATCTTTAAAGCACAAAAGTGGCTTACAAACATTGTCTTCACTATTCACAAGTGTTCTTGCGCAAAGAAGGGCGCATGGTAACATCACTGCAAATTCGACCTTCAAGCCACCACCACGAGTAACAGTAACGGACACCAAAAGAGAAATTTGGTTGAAGGATCTAGCTAATCCAACGATATCACTGCGACGTCTCAGCCGCTCCATTCCCCATGGAATTCGCGGGAAAGTCCTCCTTGAACATTCACTAAGCAAGAATATACCTATCGAAAGAGCTGTGTGGCTAGCTAAGTGCGTAGGTGCGAATGAGTTGAGATCATTTCGGAGGAAGGGGGCAAGTGGTGCATTTGCCATGGGGGGCGAAACTAAATGGGTCCGAGACTTCACGGTTTGCGTTGAACAGGTACTAGAAGGAATCATTGGTTCTTGTGGGGAAAAGGACTTCCGCCGCAGAATCAACTATGCGTGAGTAACTCCGAAAGCTTGACCAATTGAGACATTCGTTTACAAATATATAGAATTCGGTTGGCCGCGCACTTGCATGAGGAATGCCTCTTAGACCGAGAGCATTACATGGATTGGATTTTGTCCTCCCTCGAGTCGACTTCGCAGTCCAAACTACCCATGTGGCTTCTGATTGCGCAAGTGTACTGGAAAGACATCTTAAGACATCGCAGGTTTGGACGCCGCTTAGCAGCCGCGCTGCTTGCTCGTTTCTCAGAGGTAAGGGCATGAGCTTCATGAGATCGTTCCATTCATTACTTTACTGACTCTTCTTTTTAGGCCACGGAGCACCCAGATCGCGATATTCTAGGACCATTGGTTGATCGGCTACGCTTGCTTCTTAAAGACTTGTTGTTATCAGGCCCAGATAATTTCTTGTCGCCTGAGACTTGGTCGAAATACGGAGAGACTTTACGTCTTAGCCTTACCGGTCCCGATGATTCTCATCTCTGTGCTGTCTGGCAAGAGCTCGATCATCGCAACCTGCGACTGACTACTTTGAGTAGCAAATCCCGACACTTCTCTCAGCAACGCCTGTTCCGGGCATTGGATAAAGTTCTATCCACCACATGGACCAACGACATTGTCGACGTTTGCTGGCAGCTAGATAACGACAAAACCATTCTTTTGCACGGTGCGTTGGATTGGTCTACCTCCAGTTACCGGCCGGGCAGGGCAAAAGTATTCATAGGTGCTCGTCTCTTAAGATCATGGAGTCATCTAGGCGTTGATGTCACTGCAGCTGTGCTGTCGTTCATAGATGCTAGTTCCTGCGAGGTTGGACGTAACAAGCCAGCATTTTATAACCTCATATGTGAACTAGCTCGCTCGAAAGACTTTTGTGTTTCGACATACTTCCAGTGGTTGATCGGTCGAGGTGGAATACAAGCCCCAACTGACCTTGCTCCCACTGGCCCTTGTGCAACTAGACTTCTCGCAGAAATCCCAATTCATGACTTGAGTGAAGGGATGATCGCGTTGCGGAAAACTCTACTTCTTCGTGCTGGGTATGCACTTGACAAAGAAGAAGAACAAATTGCGAAATGCATCGAGATTGTCAAAAGTAGCATATCTGAAGACCTACCCGCACCACACGACGAATCTCTTCAAACTCGGGGTCAGTTGGAATACATCGGGAGTCTCCTCACCGGCTTGACCCGCGCCGGGAAGTCAGAATTAGGCTGTTGGCTTCGCGATTATTCTGCTCGCCGTACCCAGCTTACGCATTCTTCTTTGGATAGCTGGCCTGCACCTTCTATGGGTCGAAAATCTTTCTGTTTTAATGCAATTGAGTTTAGCTTCGTCCGCGAATGTCTTGAGACCATAGAAGACCTCGCCATGCTCGCTGACGTTATCAAATATGTCGCAAGTTCCCATGATAGTCAAATCCTTTCTTCATGTGCCGATACGTTGAATTTGCACATCACAAGTTTTGCTGCTATCGGTGTTCTCAAGGAGCTTTTCGATACACTTGTCAGTCGCATGCAGTCCTTAGCAGACGATCAAGATACTATTGCACGAGGCTTTTTAGTTTCCCTAGTGGACCTTTCAACAAGAATTCCGAATCACCAAGTCATATCCTCGCAACTTAGTCGCCAGCTGTCACTCAGCGATAAGAAGCATACCGCTGATGCCTGCTCACCTGTTTCGGATCACATGGCTGGTGTCTTACAAAACGACGAAGCAGACTTCATAGATGAGATTGAGAAAGTATTGGCAAATGGAACAAGCATGGATCAAGGTACCATGGAACGACTTTTCCACAAGGTCATTGGACACTGGTCTAGCTCGTGGGAAAAGTCATTGGAGCAGCAAAGAAAGTGCGTGCAGCTGTTATCAGGATTAAGAGACTTCAATGCCCAGTCCTTTGACTCTCTAATGACTTTATGGCTGTCAAGAATTCTCAACCTAGCAGTCCGACCAAGCATGCTTCAAATTTGCGGTCCCTTACTTGGGATTGGGTGCCTCTCAATTATCGATCTTTCCAAGATCTGCCTGAGGCTTGTTCAACATGAGGTGGCGCTAGAACGGAAGATTGTGGGACGTCTAGCTATGGAACTCCTTGCAATACTAGTAAGGCCACTCGTTCTGCCAGGTCTGCTGACAAGAGATGAGACATATCGTGCTCGACTCTTCCAAGAGCACATGCTAGCGGATAGTCAGATACTGACATTGTCAATCGTTCGCCATGCTTTCGAGGCGTGCTCACGTTCAGTTGACGAGGAATTGTCAATTCTCGCGTCCAGAACCTCGGATCTATTGACTGGTGCAGTAATGCATGAGTTGCTGCAGACTTTGGTTTTGTCTAGCGTCGAATCGACCACCAAGACCTTAGTGTTCCCTGTATTATACGGCGACAATGATAAGGCTTCGACGCTATTAAATGCGGTGATCAATAAGCTTCTCGATCCTGCATGGCCGAACGAAATTCCCGAACTACCGCTCGAAGCTACATTAAGGTTAGCGAATGATCTTACTCTGCCTTTTTGTCAATTGAAAGTGACATCCGCATTCGGCTCTGGCGACCATGTCAAGATCAATTCCCAAAGGCTACACTCTACAATCCCGTTTGATGATCTAAACCGTGCAATTGATTCCGTCATCCTATCTGGGGATACCACCTGGACTTGTATTATACCATCCTTGGATCTCTCAGTCATTCAACATCTTCGACGTGGAACAGAAAACCAGCTGCTTACGATGTTCCATTCCATCAGAGCATCGAACTTTAATGACATTTTGCAAAAAGACGACCAATTAGCAAGAGCGGAAAGTCTATTGCTTATACTTGACTTGACGATCAGCACGATTTCACGAAAGGGGCCAGTGTCGATTCAGTATTTGCATAACTTTTTCCCGGACCTTATCGCCATATTGAATGGCGCTTGGCAATTCGTTGCAAATGCGCATAACACTCCACTAAAGGCTATGTTCGTTAGCAAATGGCTTCCTATTCTATTATCATTTACGGGATCGCAAACCGCTGCGCTTGAACAGTCAAAGCTGGGCCATGAGCATCGGGGAAGGATTCTACTTGTCCTAACGGCTATCTACCTAGAGATGCATATCCTCGAAACAAACGTGGAGTACCATCTAGAATCACCACTACAGAAATGCTATGATCTCGCCTTGCATCTGGTGGATGTTCTTCCAGAAGACACAAGACAGCAGTGCATCCGTAGCCTGCGCGATGTTGCATCAAGCTCAAAGACCAGCTATATTTTTAGTATTATGGCAAACTCTTCCGACTGGTTATATATAAGTCACGGTGACAGAGTTGCAGGCACAGGAAAGCATAGCTCATTACCGAATTCGGAATTTAGCCCGGAAGGGACTTCGCAGCTCATTCCCTTCATTCTTAAACGCTGGGAGATGTTAGGCGAACCAACCCCCAACATGGGTGAAAACGATACTAGCCTCAGTCTGACTCTCTTTGCAAGTCGCAGAGCGATTGATTAGTTGTTCATGTTATTGTGGATTTCTCATAGATACTTGATCGGCTGGAATTGGATGAAATTGAACATCATTCTCGGCGTAGGTAGTTACGCAATGCGGAAATAGCGTAAATAGCTTTAACTAAACTATGATATCTAAACTATGATGTCTAAACTATGATATCTGAACTATGATATCTAAACTATGATATTTAATGCAAAATTCATATGCAAATAGTCCACTAAGTTGACCGGTCATGAGTAGGAACAAGATCTTCCATTGAAGTCACCTAGCATGCCACATTGTAAAAAGGTACACTGCAATCCGCCGTGACAAGGATCGGCTGCTCACATCCCAGAGGGCTAGGGTCGGACGGAACACTGTTCCATGGTAAGCTAACCTCACTTTCAGAGCAGTCTGCCATATGCAGTGGGCTTTAACAGGTCGAGCAATAGGCGTAGGCTTATCGAAAGAGGAGGCTGTGGTGATAACATTGATTCTCGCCGGTGTATGATATCATTGCTTCCATTGTTCTTAATCACTGGCGGGTCACCGGTATTAGAGATGTTAGAAGAAATAGTAACACCCCAAAGTAACCACCGCATTCGGCATTAATGCTCCTTCAATCATCGTCAAATATCTGGTATGTATTGTTCAAGATTGTATCGATGACCCGAACCTGCCAACCGGCGTCCTGAATATTCGGTCCGGTGTTTGCACCCATAAGAGTAGGTCCAAAGACAATTGCTAGATTGCTGGCATTCATCCGGTTCGAAGCCGAGTGTTCTTGTACGCGATTTAGATGTAACGTAAGGGCGCGGAGAGTAGCATAATTAGGGTCAGGTAAGCCATTAATGATGGCATGAAGAGAGTCGCGGCGGACTATCTCGTCTTCTTGCTCTATGTGTATATGAATATCAGCAAAACTTAAAGTGCTCAGACAAAAAGATATACGAACTTGCAGCTTCTATGAATGCAGGATATTGCTCAACAGTTAATAGAGGGTTAGGCAACTCGCGGAAAAATTGCTTTAGTAACCCGGCGACACTATTAACATCCTGAAAAAAACTTTCTGGATTTCGAAAATCCACCTTCGAGGCATCTGAACATTATGTTAGCACACAGAAAAGCAACAGGGACAAGGTCGAAGCTTGCCGTTATCGAACATGGCTTTGATCTTTGTAATATGGGACGCGGTGCCAGATAACCGGTATATCCCTTCCACTTCAAGACCGAAAAGATCAACAGCCTGAATGCATTGATAAACAATCATAGGAACCGCAGACCCATCTCTTTCAAACAAATCATCCAGGCTAAGGCCAAACACGGGTTTGAGCGGGGCCAGATGTGTAGCAACAGCTGGTCCAGCACTTGGAACAGAAGATTGCAAATGGGAAGAGGGCGGATAAAGACCAGATGAACTGGTTGGTGTCTGCTGCGCTGGTACTTCGCTCTGGGATTGTGGTTGAAATGGTAACGTGGAAATCTGAGGGGGCCCGTCCGTGCCGGGTGACCATGTGCTAAGATCCGCACTAGTATTGGCAACTGGTCCCTCGTGTACGAGCGGTGGCCCCATGTGTTGTGAAAGAGAGGGGCCGTGACTCAAGCTTCGTTCATGCTGGGAATTAGATTGCGGGGCAATTTGATTGAAGGGCTGGCTCATGTGGGCTTGGTGGGATGACTGTGGCGGTATGCTTACTGGAGCTGACCCCTGTCGTGTCGGAGCTGTGCTAGATAGGTCTGATTGTTGTTGAGCAACCTGCTGCGAAGTTCCAAGAACCTACATGACAGTTTAGCCACAATTGTATGATTTCTCTGTCATCGTGTATTTGAAGTACTCACCGGGTTGCGTTGGTATCTGATCTCAGTGGCTTTGGGCGGTACTTTACCAGCGAAACTGCTGATGAAGTTGCTTAGGTCTTTCTCATTGTCAATCGAATTAACTGCTTCACGAAGGCTGCGGTTAGAGGACCCTTGTTCTTTTGTTCGAATCGGGCTTATGTTCAAGCCATTGCTTAGTAAAAGTTTCTCGTTGAATGATGCTGCAGTGAAAGTTAGTAGGACAGCCTTACCAAACATCTATTTACTTACCGAACTTTTGCATCTGTAAAGTTAATGCCGAATCGCATTCCTGTATGAGATCCTCCAAAGCCCTAACTGCCTCCGGCCTCAATTTCGACCACAACTCGCTACGCTGGCTTTGAGCAATCTGAACCTTGGACGCATAGTCTGCATCCGCTGCTTGTACCTTGCGAAGGAGGTCTTCTTCATGCTGCGCTGCCGATTTTGGACCCTTAAGGCCAAATATCTTACCAGGTTGCCGGTCTCCCGTCCGAGCCCTATCGTACTCGTCGGCTAAGGAATCGTATTTCGCCTTTGATTTCCTCATAGCAGCTTCCGCATCGGCAGCACGTTGTTCTGCTGCTAACCCGGTATTTTTCCAGTGCTTTCTTCCCTTTTCGATATTTGAAGCCATTTCGATAAGATCTTCGTGCATTTGGTGCAAAGACATACCAAATTGTGCCCCATTTTCGGCCATTCGCTCATGTATATTGATAATCTCCTCATAAGACTGGAGAAATGAACCGTGTCGATGTTCCGGCTTGCGAATGCTATCTCCTGTTGCCTTGCAGAGCTTCTTTAGACCGTTTGAATGCTCTTCTTCCATTGTAGATCTTTTCTTAAGAAAAAGCGCAAATTCCTGGGCAAATGAAATAAGTTACAAGTTCTATAAAGATGTTCGGACCATACCTTCGCAGAAGCAATACTCTGTTTCAATCTGTTCAGCAATGTTGAGATCCCGATCTGCATACATCTTGTCAGTAAGCATACAACACTGGGCTAACTGAAGACTTCACCTCCGAACCAGTCACATCTTGAACCGCTTTAGCATTCACGTCTGTTGTCTCATGGTTCGAAGCGATGGCCCCCCCAGACGAAGGTACGAACGAATCTCCGTTTGGCGACGACCCGGTGTCTACCCCAACATCCCCTCCTAACGACATGGTTATATGGAAAGCAACGAATGTCTTCAAAGGTTCGCTATGCAGGTGTGCGAATGGACTCCAATCTTAAGGATGACAAGTAGTGCGGTTGTAATTACTATGTTGTTATTGTGCATAAGTGAACCACAGCCCTGTAGACCCATCCGTTCAGTGGGTGTATTTTTAGAACCACACCTAACGTGCGACTTTATCAAGATAATTACTTTATAATATTTACTAGATCAAAACCCTTCAAAATTCCAAATATATATATATTTCTATTCTATTAATTATTCGATATTTAATATTGAAATTTATCTTTGATTTATTATATATAAGATAATTATTTAATTATAAAAAATATAATTTTATTAAATTTATTTATTTATTTATTAAAATTAATTAATAATAAATTATAAATAAATTATTTAATAATTAAAAAATTAATAAAATTTAAATATAAAGTTATAATTATTAATTTCTTTTTATTTTTTGTTTTTTTATAATTAAAAATTTTATATTAATATTATTAAAAAATAAAATAAAAATAAAATTTCAAAATATAAATAAGAAATTATTTATTAAGAAAAAAATATAAAAATTAATTAATTGAAAAATAAAGATTTTATATAAAGTTTTTAATTATAAAGATATTATAAATATTTATTTTCTAAATTATATAAAAATAATTAAAATTTTGAATATTAATAATTAATAATATTAATAATATTATTATAAATTTATTTTTGAAAATAGTTATATAGAGAATTAAATAATTATAATAATAAATAAATAAATAATTATTATTATTAAATATAAAATTTTATATATTAAAGAAATTATTTATTTATATAAATTTTTATTCTTTATTATTTTAATTAATTAGAATAATTAGAATAATTATATTATATATTTTAATAATTAAAGATTTTATTAAAAATATTATTCTTTTTTTAGATATCTTTATAATAATAAATATTATTTTTTTAGAATATTTTTTATTTTGAAAATATTTATTTGAATTTTGAATAAATTTTCTAAATTTTCTTTTTTTATTATATTTTATATTTATATATTTAGATTTATTAATAATTATCAAAATTAATATATTTATAATAAGAAAAAAGAAATTATTATATTATTTTTTTATAATTATTATTTTGAAAAGAAATATAAATATTATATTCTTTTTAATAATATTTATTAAAGAATATAAAAAAAGTAATATTAAAATTTTTTATAATATTTTTAATATAATAATTTATTATAGAATTAATTATATATTATATAATTATTATATTTAATATTTAGATAAAAAATCCTTTAATATTAAATAGAGTTTATTATATAATAATTTCAAAATATATAATAATAATTTTATAATTTAATTCTTTATTTCTATAATTATTTCTAAATTTATTAAATTTATAAATATAGATTTAAAAATTTATTTATAGAAAATTAATTAATTATTATTTTATTATTTATATATTTAATTCTTTACTAATATAAAAATTATAAATTCGGATTATATATATATTTCTCTATATAATTTTTTATTAATTTATTAAAAAGTTATTTTTATTTCTTATTAATTATAATAATTTATATCTATAATATATTTATAATATAGATAGAAATCTAAGATTTCAAATTATAATATCTATTATAAATCTATAATATTTATTATAGATTTATAAAGTTTTATAATTATATTCTTAGAAATTATATATATTAAATATATAATCTATCTTAATTATAATAAGATCGAAGATTTTATTATCTTCTTTTTTCTTTAGTTTAGAATTCTAAAAATTAATTTAAATCTTTTTATATATTAAATATTATATTATTCTAAACTTAATATCTTTTTAAACCAATTCGATAATTATCTAAATAATTATTAAAGATTAATCTCTTTTTATCTTTAAAACTTTTTTAACTTATTATTATAATAAAAGAAAGTTTATTTTAGATATATTTAATAAAGATAATCTTTTTTTGAATTATTTATAATTCCTTATCTTTATAATATCTAATCAAGATATTTTTATATAAAGTATAAAGATTATATATAATTTTCAAATAACTATTTTCAAATCTTTTATTAATAATCAAGATTCTTTATAATAAAAAACTTTATTAGATTATAAATTATAATATATTAATAATCTTATTAAAAAATAAATAGAGATATTTCTTTCTAATATTAATCTAAAATCTCGTTTTAAAAAGAAAAACAAAGTTTCTAAAATATATTTATTTATATTCGAATTTCTTTTAATAAAGTAAGAATAATTATAATTTAATATTATTTATATTTTTAAAAAGATAAGATAATTTTATAATAACTAATTTAATAAAATCAGAACTATATTAAAATAAATATTTCTATAAAATAATATCTCTATTTTAAATCCCTTTTCTCTAATATATATAACTAATAATAAAAATATAATAGTTATAACTATTCTAATAATAATATATAAAGTGAAGAATATTATATTAAAATTGAATTTACTATATCTCTCTTTAAAATTAATTAATATAGTATTATTAAAATTATAAGAAATTAATTAGAAATTCAAAAATAGCAAATTATTTATTATAAATTAGTAGAAATTATAACTAGATATTATCTATAATTTATAAAAATAGTATAATAATATATAGTATATATAATATCTTATATACTAAATTAAAGAATTTATAATTAAGATTTTTGAAAACTAGTTATTATTAATCTTTTTATTTTTAATAGAAAAAGTAGTTTAATATCTTATTAATTATTATATCGATCTTATTAAATATATAGTTATTATATTCAAATATTATATTCTAACTTAAGATTCTAAACTCTTTTTAGAATTCTATAAATAGTTTCGAAATTTAATAATCTTTATATAAATTTCTAAATCTTAATTATATAAAGATCTAGAATAAAAAATTAATAACTAATTTAAATAATATACTTTATTTATATATTAATATAATATAACTATAGAATAGAACTATTATCTTTATATATCTTATAAATAAAATAAAGCTATTATTTATATAACTAATTTAATTAATCAGAAATCTATATATAAAAATAATATATATTTAATAAATAAAGAGTTTTTCGAATACTTTAGTAATATAAACTTCTTCTCCAATAATAATAATATTAATAAACTTACTATTTCTATTTATATTAATATTCCTAAATATTATTCTAATAACTATAGTTAATAATATTAAAATAATATTCTATATAAAGATATAAATCATTTTTATAATTTTGCAAACTATTATATAACTATAGTTAAAATATAAAATAGATTAAAAAGAAGTAGAGATAATAATTATTAGAAGAATAGAGATTATATTATTATTAAAAAAGAGATTAATAAAGAATATATAATTATAAAGTAGGAAATAGTAATATATATTTAATAAAAAAAATATTTCTAAATAAAAAGTTTTTTCTAAATAAAATCTCTTTTCTAGAGAAAATAAAAAATATAAAATATTTGAACTTATATATATTATTAAGAAGAGAATATATAACTATAGAATATATATTAATTAAAAATGGAAATTCTTATATTATCAAAATATTTATAGATTCTAAAATAAACAACTTTATATTAATTAATAAATCGTTTTTATATAAACTATAATTTTTCTTTAAACTTTATATTTTGAAATTATCTAAATTATTCAAAATATAAGATTATAATAATTAACTTAGTATTATTATTAAATAATTTATATTTCTTAACTTTATAATTAATAATTATATTCAATTTTTTATTCTATTTCTTATTATCTATTTAGATAATTATAAAATAATTCTAAAATATAATTAGTTAGTTAAGAACTATATTCTTCTTAATTATATAATTAGAAAACTTTATTAGTTATCTAATCTATTATCTATCTTTAATTATATTGATAATTTCGATATTGGATCTATACTAATAATTTTAATAATAATAAATTTGGATTATCAGTATAATATATATAAATATAACAAATTATAGAATTATATAAATAAACTTCGGAGTTTTAAACTCAAAATTTTTGATAATATTCTTATTATTTTAAAATATATTATATCTATATTATAATTAATATCTAATCTCGAAATTCTCAATATTATTATTATTAAGATATTAACTATCTATTATTCCAAATTATTAGATTTTTATAAAAGTAATATAGTTAAAATAGAAAAAGAATTAAAAAAGTAGAAAATAATAATAATTATACTTTATCAGTATTTTAAACTATTATAATAACTATATATAAAATATATATTTATAGTTATTAATATCTAATTAATTAGTATAACTATTCTAAATCTTTTATATAAGAAAATAAATAATATAAAGCTTTTTATCATTATTATATAAAAACTAAATAACTTTATTAGAAAATAATAAAAAAGTTTTATAAAGTAATAATTTAAAAAACTAGTTATTTAGTTACTTATTATTATTAAATACTTTATTATAATTATAATTATAAATATAAAAGTAGATTTAGAATTTCCAATATTTATAAAGTATTTAGACTATATTTATATCTTCTTTAAAATAGAATTTAACATTTTACCACTTTATTAAATATATAATTATAAGATCTAATTCGAAGATAAAAAAAAGAAAATATTGAAATATAGCTTTTTATATAAAATATCTCTATAAAAACTAGAAGTTATAAAAAAGTATATTATTAATAATCTAGTTAAAGAATTTATAGAATCTAACCAAATATTTTTTATAATCTCTATCTTATTTATAAAAAAATCTAATAAATTCTTTTATCTCTATATTGACTTCTATATATTAAATACTTTTATTTATAAAGATCGTTATTTATTATCTTTTATTAACGAAATACTAGTTTATATAACTAATATAAAGATATTTACTAAATTTAATATCTATTAAATATTCTACTATATTTATATAAACTTTATATTTAAAAAGTATATCACTTTTCGAATCTATTATAGAATTTATAAATATAAAGTTATATTTTTTGGATTAATAAATAGATTTATAATATATCAGAAATATATAAATAATATTCTATTTAATTACTTAGATATATTTTATATTATTTATTTAGATAATATCTTGATTTACTCTAATAATAAGTTAGAATATAAAGTATAAATATATTTTATATTATAATATCTCGAGAATATAGATTTCTAAACCGATTTTAAAAAGTATAAATTCGATATTATATATATTAAATACTTTAGTTTTATTATCTTAACTAATAGAATCGAAGTAAATTTTAAAAAAATTATAATTATATAATCTTGAATATATCTTATAATTATAAAAGGTATTTAATCCTTTTTAGAATTTTATAACTTCTATAAATACTTTATATATAATTATAATATAATTATAAAACTACTAATTAACTTTATTAAGAATAGAATATATTTTAACTTCGATTTAAATTATTAATAAATATTTAATACTTTTAAAGAAATATTAATATTAGCTCTATTATTATAATATTATAATTATATATTTCTTTATATATTGGAAATAGATATATTAGATAATATTATAGTTAGAATATTCTCTCAAAAGTATAGTAAAGATTAATTATCTATAATATTCTTTTTAAAAATTATATAAATTACTAAATTGAATTATAAAGTTTATAATAAAGAAATACTAATAATTATATATTCTCTAGATAACTAATATATAAAACTTATTAATATTTTATATCAAATCTATATTTATATAGATTATAAAGTTTTAAAATACTTTATAATTATAAAAACTCTTAATATATATCAAATTTATTAGACCAAGCTATTAACTAATTATAATTTTATAATTTCATATTATTTTAATAAAGATAATCTCCTAATAGATATTTTTATATATAAGATTGACGAACTTAATATCTAAAATAAATGAAAGTAAGAAGTATATATTTAATAGCTTTTTTATAATAATTAGTTAGATCTATAAATATTAATATCCAAACTATATTCTTATATAGAAAAATTTAATCTCAATATTTTTAAATTAAACTTAATCTTTATCTTAATAAACTTAATTAATTATATATTATATATAAATTATAATTATAAAAGTCTTCAAACTCTTTAATAATAAATAATATATAATAATTCTTATTTTGAGTTTAAAGATAGATTACTACTTATTAATAATTAAGTAATTATATTTAATATATCCAATTTATAAATATTTTTAATTTGCGAAATATATAATTCTATAATTATAATTTACTTTAGAGTTAAAAAGACTTTATTATTATTAAAAAACTATTATTTATAATATAATCTATATAAAGATATTACTTATTATATATATAATTATTATATATATTATTATAGTTCTGTTCTATATAATAAAACTCTAAATCTATTATATCTACTTCTAATCTTAATATATATATAGAAATATATTATTATAGATTACTATAATTTCAATATTAATAAATATAAATATAATATTATTTTTATAATTATTAATAGATTAAATAAGTAAGTTATTATAATCCCTTATTATAAAATAATTATAATTTATAAATAGACTAAATTATATCTTTTATATATTTATAAATATTATAGTTTACTAATTATAATATTTTCAAATTATAATCTATAATTCATTAGTTTGTTCTAAAAGAAGTTTAATAACTTATTAAATATTAAAATAAAACTCTCGATTATTAATTATTTATAAATAGATAAATAAATAGAGATATATAACTAATATTTATAAAAGTATTTATAATTATTTATTAGTTATTATCAAAATAACTAATTAGAATTCCTCTTTATAATAGATTATATATAATTAATACTATTATATTTATTTTTTGGAGATATACTATTATTTGAAATATTTTATAATTATATTCTATATATTATCTAGATCTGGAAAGATAGTTATCTATTAACTAATAATTTTAATATCGAAGAAATATATATCTATATTTAATATAATTATAAAGTATTTAAATATACTTACTCTATTATCTAGAAAGTTTAAATATATATATTATATACTATAAACTAGTATAAATATCTAATTGATTTCGATATAGATAACTATATATAGATAAATATATATTATTTATTTATATAATATCTATTTAGAAAACTTAATTATCTTATTATTAAATTATTCAAAATCCTTAAAAAAATAGATTATTTATTTTGTTTAGAACTATTATCTATAATATATATTTATAATATCTTCTTTATAAATAAATTATATAAAACTATTTTGAATCTATTATCAAAATAAGAAAATAAGAAGTCTCCACTCTTTAATATTATAAATATAGATAAATATATAATAGAAAAAATCTTTATATATAAGAAATATTATAGATTACTTCATTATTATATATAATAACAAAACTATAATATAGATTTAATATAATATAAAACTTCTAATCTAAAAATATCTTTATTCTTCTTTTATAACTTCTATTTTAAAAACTTTATATTATCTAAATCTTTAGTATTATTTTCTAAATAGATATAATTCTATAATAAAGAAATAAATAATTATAATAATATCGAAGATAACTATATTATAATATCTAAAACAAAAAAGCGATTTCTAAATTTACTTCTTTAATACTAATTAGTATTTATAAATATTATATATCTCTTTCTTTTTTTTTTTCTTTTCAAATAATATTTCAAAATCAAGATTGGAATTTATAAAAGAATCCAAATATAAAATCCGCAAATTACTTTATATAATACTATTACTTATAATAATATAAATATATATTATTATCGATAATATAATTCCATTACTTTTTCACTTGTTTTATCTATTTCTACTATTATTTTAACTAATTATTATTATTATCTATTAATAATATTTATTTACTATTATTTATAAATATATTATTATTATTTTTATAATATATACTATTATTATCGAGTTTATATACTAACTATTATAGTATATAGATAAGATTTATTAATAAAATATATCAAAATCGTATTTATTATATATAATATATATATATTATTTTCCATTATTATTCTCTATTATCTATTTATAATATTTCATTATTATTATTAGTAAAGAAGAAAAAGAAAAAGAAAAAGAAAAACTTTATATAGTTTATATAGATAAATCTTCTGAAAACTAGCTAGATTAGTTATTAAATAAACCAAACTACTTTTATATATAATATATATAATAATAATAATAAGATTTGTATTTATTATTTCTAACTATCTATTTATCTATATAATTTTCTATCTTCTATTTTTAATAAATCTTTCTTTATATATATATAATATAATAATAAATTAGTTAAAAAGCTAGATTATAATTACTAATATATTTTAAAAACTAATAAATTATAATTCAAAAACTTTATAATTCTTAAATAGAAACTATCTTCTTTTTATAACTTACTTTCTATATTAATTAATTATCGACTAAATATAATTTCGATACTTTATATATAGAAAAAGTAATATTATTATTATATATATCTATATAACTATTTAATAACCTTATATTATCTAGATAATTATAATATTATATAATAATATACTAAATAATAGAAAGATATCGAAATATATAATAGATAATTAAGATAAATATAAAGATATATTCTTATTAAATAAAGAGATAATATAATAATTTATATCTATAATATATCTATAATATAGATAGAAGTTTAAGATCTTAGATTATAATATTTACTATAGATTTATAATATCTATTATAGATTTATAAAGCTTTATAATTATATTTTTAGAGATTATATATATTAGATATATAATCTATCTTGATTATAATAAGATTGAAGATTTTATTATCTTCTTCTTTCTTTAATTTAGAATTCTAAAAATTAATTTAAATCTTTTTATATATTAAATATTATATTAATTATTTAATTATTTTTACTTTATTTTATTAAAATTCTAATTATTAATTATTATATTATATTTTATAATATTTAGAAATATTAAACTAAATAATAAAATATAATAATTAATCTAAATTATAAAATTTTAAAAATAATATTAAATTAATAATATTTAATATTTAGTTAATTCTAATTATATTTTATATTCTAAATTAGATTAATTAATTATTCTAATTTCAACTTTATATATAAACTAGTTATTTTATATAAATATATAATTTTTATTTTAAATAAGATATAATTATATTATTTTTATTATTTAATACTTTTTAAAGTTTGTATAAATATTAAAATATAGATATTAAAATTAATAATTAACTAGAAATATATAATATACCCAAATATATTATATTATAAATAATATTAAATAATATTAATAATAAGATTCAAATTATCAAGATTTTTATATAAAAAGAAAACTAGTTTATATAAATTAAAGAAATATAGAAAAAAGTGAAATAAATAATAAAAAACCAAGTTTAATAGTTTTTAAAAAATATATCTAATTATATAATTATAGATATTAATATCTAATTAAAAAACCTTATTATTATTATATAAAAATTAGTATAATATATAAAATCTTTTATAAACAATATATCTTTATTTACAAAAACGATTCCGAATCCAAAATCATTAATTTCAATATTATATCTAACTAATTAGACTTCTGCAGATCGAACCTGCTAGCCCGCTTATCAATATACTTACTAGTTATTAAGATATTACTACTTTGGTCAAAATAATAGATTTAAGAGAGTTATCCTTTCAAAATCCTATCCAAATCGAACCTCCTTCAACTTCTATTTATCAATATATTTCCGGACTTGCTAGTAGCTTAACTATTCGATCCTCTCCTTTTATTAATAGAGATATAAAAATTGATAATACTTCTTTTCTACTTACTACTTTGATTTTCAACCCAAACTTGGATATATCTAGCCAAAATGAGATTTTCAATTTGGACTTACTTAATACTATTTCTATTAGCCCCAGCAGAAATACCTACCGCCTTCCTAAACAGGCTAGTACCTTCACTCCTTCTCGACTAAGTAAAACTCTTCGATTTTCTACTATTGAACCTTCGACTATTCCGGATCTAGCTAGTACTAAAATTCTCTAGATATATAATTTGCTAGTAGAAGTCTATTTAGCTACCAAATTATATAATAAACAAACTCAAATCCTCGATTTAATCGAGATATTTAGAGAATATACCGAATTAGGAAAGCTATAAAAAGTTACAAATTAGCTAGCCTCCCAAATCAACAATCTGGAATATACTACTCGAAAAATCGAAGCTAAAACCAAAGTAATTAATACTATTAATAATACTAATATCACAATTCTTAAAAACTCTTCGAAAAATCCAACTAATTCGATTATTATTAATACTATTCCGGCTATTCCTTTAGCTAATTCGACTTCTAGATTCACTTTTATCTTTATAATACTAGTAGGTGATAATAGTGTTCCTGGAAACTGGACTACTATTAACAAAGTTCTGAAAAAAGCTAAAATCCAAAATCGACTAATTCTAATTCGAGAGTTAGAAACTTCTTTTTCGGTACTAGCTCTTTATAATATTATTAATCAAGCTTTTTTGGAAAAAAGTATTAAGGAACTAATAGTTTTGTTTATTATTACTATTAGTAATAAGAAGAATCTAGTAATTACTAGTATTAATCCTTTTACTTCTGATTTTCTAATTGAGAAAAGAGTTGTTTGGGAATATTTAATTACTTTTAAATTAATAATTAAAGATGAACTTTAGTATAAAGTAGTTCTTTATAGAATTCCCATTTTGGATTTTAATATACTTGATAAAATAGAGCTAGTATTAAACGAACTAAAAACTTTTAATTCAAATCTGAATTTAAAATCTATTAGTACTCTTTATTAGTTATCCTCAGCCGAAAATCGAGTTATTAAATAAGTAGGCTCGGTAATAGTCTTATTTACTATTAAAGCAGAAATTGAGAAGTATATTCAGAACCGGATTTGGATAGCTAGAATTAATATTAGAACTGAAAAGCTTTTAACTACTTCTAAATCTACCTAATATACTAATTACTAAGGATTTGGGTATTTAGTTAAATTTTATCGAAAAGAGGCTAAATATAGTCTTTGTAGTGAACTTTATACTATATAATAGTACTACTATTCGATTTGTAAACTAAATAGTCGAAAATGCCCCTATTTAGTACCAAAATATACTAATTATAAAAATAATTATATTTCTACTTCCAAAGAATATGAAATTTACAAAGTTATCAAGGGAGCTAGTCTATAATTAGTATAAATACCCGAATCCTCCAAATAAATTTAAATCGAAACTTGATTATAACTAAATCAGTATTATAACTAGCTACCAAGCTAAAAATCGATTTAATTTTAGTTCAAGAGTCTTGGATTATAAATAAGAACTTAGATTATTCGAATAGTCGATCGATTTCCTATACTAGCTTCAATCAAATCTTTCTAGTTACTATAGGATTTAGATCTTAAATACTTACTTATATTTCGAAAACCTATATATCTAGTATTATACTAGTTTCTTCGAATATCGATTTTGATTTACTAGTCCTATTAGTAGCTAAAGAAAGCAATATACTTAAACTAGTTAATATTTATAACGAGATTAGTTAAATCGAAGGGATTATAACTAAAACAGTAGAAAGGAGCCTACTATCTAGTACTATTTCGGCTAATTCACTTATTTTGGGTGATTTCAATCTTCACTACCTCTAATAGAATCCAAATAGCCGAACTAGTCAAGCTAGTACAACCTTAGTTTGATAGATCGAAGAGTAAAACTTGGAACTAATTAATAAACCCGGGACTATTATATTTTTTAGAAGGGCTAATAAGTCAGTTTTGGATCTTATACTAACTATATAAGGTTTAGCCAGGTATATTGATAACTAGTAAGTACTAACTAACTTGGGATCTGATTATTTATCTATTTTATTTACTATAAAAGGGAAGAAGGAGCTAGTATTTCCAAATAGACAAAAATTGGCTAGTGCTCATTTTAATATGAAGCTAGCCAACTAGGATCTATTTTCGGACTATTTAATCAAAAACTCGAATAATTTAGCTATTTTAGCTAATTCTCCCCCGGATTTCACCCGACAAGGCCTAAAATTAGACGAAGTAGTACAAGATTATCTAGAATCGATTAACTCCAAACTATCATTACTAGTTTAACTAGTAGCTAGCAAAGTTATTCCTAAGACTAAGCCAAGTCTAAAAACTAAACTCTAGTAAATTCCTAAACTAAAAAGTTTAAGAAAATCGATAATACTAGTTCAGAGAAGACTAAAGATCCAAAATAATCAAAATAATCAAGGTTTTTATTAAGAATAGTACCGATTAGCTTGAAATCAATACTTTTTAAAGATAAAACTAGCTAAAAAGGATTACTGGAATACTTTCCTGGAAAATAATGATTCTAAATCGATTTTCAAGGCTTTTAACTATACCAAATCCTATACTAGCTAATCCTTATCAACGATTTTAAATAAAACTACTTTTGAAGAGAAAGAAACTATTTTAAGAATTACTCTCTTTCCCTAACTACCAAACTCGACTAGTCCTAACTAGGAAGAGTATAAAGTAGTTGATTGGAAGTGGTCTAAGCTAGCTAATACCGAATTAGCACTAGTTTATTTAGCTAAAATCAAAGGGAAAATACTAGGATCTGATAGAATTACTAAAGAAATTATTAATAAAGCTTATTTAGCTATTCCTAAGTTATTTTATAAAATATTCGCTTATTTAATCGACCTTGGTTTCCATTCTCGATATTGGAGGCAAGTAACTAGAACTATTTTTAAAAAATTAGCTATTAATACTAGACTATTATTAGCAAATAAGGTTTAAGAAAATTATTTAAAAGGTTATAAAACATCAATCTTATTTCTGGATATTAAAGAAGTCTTCGATTATATTTCTAAAAATCAGCTTTTAGCTATTTTAAAAAGATTAAAACTATTAATTAGTTTAATTATTTAGACTAGTTACTTTCTAGAATATTGGTTACTTCGCTTAAGTTTTGATAGCCAAATCAAGCAATTTCAATCTATTTCAACTAGTATCCCTTAGGGTAGTCCAATCTCACCGATTCTCTTTTTAATTTATATTAAAGAGCTATTTCCATCGATTTCTACTTCAATTTGGTTATATATAGACGATATCGCACTAGCTACTAGCTCGACTAGTTTAAAAAAGAATTGCAAAATCCTAGAAAGAGAAACTAGCAAGTTATATATTCTAAGAGAAGCTAGTAATATCGAATTCGATTTAGTTAAAATAGAACTAATTCACTTTTTCGAAAATAAACAAGTGATTATTAAAACTAATTCGGTTAATTTACCGAATAATCAGTTAATTCAATCTTTAAAAAAAGTGAAATAGCTAGGAATCTGATTTGATAATACTTTATAATTTAATAAATATATTTCAATTAAGATTAGTTAAACTAAATCAACCTTTTTGAAAGCTAATCAACTAGCTAATATCGAAAATAGATTTTCATCTTCTATTATATATTAGTTATATATTGCTTATATTACTAATATTACTGATTATAGATTCTCTATTTAGTGGAAGTAGCAAAATAAATTTAAAATCCAATTTTAATATTTGCAAAATCTAGCTCTTAGGAAAATACTAGAGGTATTTAGGACTAGTCTAATAGTCTCTATAGAAGTAGAAGTAGTACTAGTATCTCTATAAGTTCGGCTAAATACTGCTAGTTATCAATATATACTCAGAATATTTAAACTAGCTGAAAATCATCTAATTTTCAAGGAAATCTAAACTAAATCGAAGACTAATAGTTATTTTCAAAACTATTTAGCCCCCACCCAAAAAGAACTAGCCAAAATAATCTAAATAAAGCGAATTAGGTACTCAATATATCTACTAATCCACTTTCAATATTTAGAATCAATTAGTTCTTTTAAATTTCCATTTTGAACTATTATTTTTTATTTAGTTGAGATTAGTAAGCTATCTAAAGAACTAGAGGCTGAAAATTATAAAAACTCGGCTATTTTGCTAGCTCCAAACCAATACTTAATCTATACTAATAAATCAAAGCTATTAAACTAAAAAGAGATTAGAATCAATCTAACTTTTTTTAATTCTAACTAAGAACTAATCCAAGAATCTAATTGGAATATTGGGACTAGTTAGCTAGTATATAATAGCGAACTAGTCGGAATAGCTAAAGGAATTAAATTAGTAAACGAAATAGTTTAAAAAGATCAAGAATTCACTATTTTCTCGGATAATCAAACTATTTTATAAAGATTAAAATCACTTAGTAATAAATCAGAACAAAATCAAATAGTACTAGTATATAAAGCTAGCCGAGAAATAGTTAGAAAAAAGGCTAAAATCAAATTAGCTTAGATTCCAGATTATTTCGAGATACTAGATAACGAAAAAGCGGATTTACTAGCCAAATTGGGAACTAAAATGGACTTGGTGATTTATATAACTAGTCTCAACTATTTAGGAGCTCAAATTAAGCAAATTAAAAATCAGAAGTAGTTAGAATCTCTTTTAAAAGCTTGGGAAACTATTTTGGAAGCTAGCTTACTTAGCTTAACTAGCTATTTAAAAAATTTTAAACCCACTTTTCGAAAGCGAATCCAAATCCCAATTTCAATTAAAAGAGCTACTATTAATACCTTCTTCTAATTGAAAATCAGATATAGTTATTTAAAATTATATTTATATTTATTAGGATATACTAGTACTAATAAATATATTTGTGGAGCTAAAGAGATTTCTGAATACTTACTTTTAAACTATTCTTATTTTAGTCTAGTCCGGAATAAGTTAAAAGATAAACTAACTATAAACTACTTATTATTTCTACTTCTTTTTGATATTATCTCCAGAATCGAAGCTAGTATTACTTATTTAAGCAAGATAAAAATTTGTACCCGAAAATATTATCTAGCTCGAGAGCTAAATGATGATTAGATTGGATATTTATATTAGAACAATTTTATTTTCATTTTTATCAAATTGTTACTTTTATTAGTTTTCTTATTTTCATTTACTAGAATTAAATCCTCACTATCTCTTAATACTATTTGGTTTAAAAATATATTTAAATACTATTTATACTTAAGCTACTAACAGTTTTCAGCTACTAGCCAACCTATTATAATCTTAAACTCAAAAAGGTTGTTAAAATAATAAATCAATTAATTAATCTATATAGTTTAGAATATTGATAATTATATTATTATCCTTATCTACTTTATTCAGAAGTTAGTAAATTAAATAATATTATAAAATAAATTCTCTTTATATAGATAATTTTAATAAATAATAAAAATTCAAAAAACTATCTAAATAGAATATTTAATATAAAAAAGATAGAATTAGGATATATATTATATTATAAACTAAATAAAAGTTTATATAATCTATTAAATAAAACAGAAATACTTTCGGGAAATAATCTATAAAATAATTTAAAAAGATAATATCTAGAAACTAATTAGATAGAACTATATAAATAAAAGCTTAATAATATTATTTATTATATCTAATTTGATTATAGATATATAAATTACTAGATCGATTCTAAAGAAAATTAATATATTCTATATAAAGTTCTATCTAGAAATATAAACTAATATTATAAATATCTAGAATACTATATTTCAAGATAATATATTTATAAGTTTATTCGATATTGATTAGATAGTAATATACTACGAAATCAGTATACTACTTTATATAAAATATATAAATAAGATTCTAGAAAGTAATTTAATTTTAAATAACTTCTTCAAAATAATAAAAGAATTATTAGTTAATATAATAGTTAGTATAACTATAATATATTAATAACTAGATTACTATTTAGTATAGTTTAAATATATCTATATAATTATTCTTTATAAATTTAATAAATAGTTATATAAGAAATTAAGTTTTTAGAGATTTATTATATTTCTTAATATTATTAATAAACTTATCAAAATAGTTATAACTAAGAAGATCTAAATAATTATAAAAGAATATTATCTATTTCTAAATATCTAAATAGAAACTTATAAATTCAGATTTATAGAAATTACTTTAGAATTATTTATTAAGTAAATATATATAGTTTGGAAATTCCCAAAATATATAATTATATTATTATTTCTAAATCTATTAAATATCTTTAATATAATATATCTTATATAGATATTAAATATCTTCTGAGAAAAAAGGATTTCTAAAATAATTAATATAATAAATTAAAATATTTCTTATAAATTATATAATAATATTAGTTATTTAGAAAAAGGAATTTTTACTATTTATAATTAAAATAAAAGTTCTATAAAACTCTATATTCTTACTAATCTTATTTATTTTCTATATATATAAATTCTTTAAGATCTATAATTAATTAAAAATAAGGATCTTAGTTATTAACTTTATAAATAATATTAATATCTTTATATATAGAATTTTTATAAAGTTAAACTATAGAATATTCAAATAGATTTATAAAAGATATCTTAAATAAATAAAATATTATAAGATAAAGTTCTTATTAGATAAATACAAACTTATATATTTTATTAGAAGTTATATAAAATCCAATTTAATAATAGAAATCAATTTTGATTTTATATAAAAGAAACTATTTAGAGAAGTTAGAATTCTAAATATATAATTAAATATCAAGTTAATATAATCTGTTTATATATATAAAGTTATATAAAAGATAGTATTATAAATCGAAGTTTTTATAAAACTTATAATATCAATATAAAGAGTATTATTTATATAATCTCGATAGATCTATTTATTTATAATTCGGTTAATATTAGTTTATAGAATAATATTATAATATTCTTTTATTTAAAGAAAGATAAAAGAAGTTATAACTAAACTTTATATAATCCAGAATAAATACCTCTATATAATTATAGAAATATATAAAATAATATTAATTCAAACTTTAGAAATAGAAATTTTCATTCTCTTTATTAATCTATATTTAAATAATAAGATTATAATCTTTTAATAGAAGTTCTAGATCTCTCTAATTTATAACTAGATCTAGAAAATATATTAATAATTATATAGAGATTTAAATTCCGAAAACTAAAGATTATTTAGATATAGAATTAGTATTAAATAGAATAAACTTTAAATCAAAATATAAAACTAGAAAAGGATATCTCAGAAATAAAAAAGATTCTATAAATCTAAATAAATAAATAATAAACAATATCTTAAATAGAATAGAACTAGATTTATTGATTGATTGATTGATTGATTTATCATTTTAACAACCTTTTTGAGTCTAAGACTATAGTAGGTCGGCTAGCGGCTGAAGACCGCTAGCAGCTAAGTATAAATAATATTTAAATATATTTTTAAACCAAATAGTATCAAGAGATGGTGAGGAATTAGTCCTAGTAAATGAAAATAAGTAAACTAAAAAAGTAACAATTTGATAAAAATGAAAATAAAATCATTCTAATATAAATATCCACTTTAATTATCAACTAGCTCTCGAGCTAGATAATATTTTCGGGTACAAATATTTGTCTCGCTTAAATAAGCGATACTAGCTTCGATTCCGGAGGTAGTATCTAGAAGAAGTAGAAGTAATAAGTAGTTTATAGCTAGTTTATCTTTTAGCTTGATCCGGGCTAGACTAAATTGAGAACAACTTAAAAGTAAGTATTCAGGAGTCTCTTTAGTACTATAAATATACTTATTAGTACTAGTATGTCCTAGTAAATACAAATATAATTTTAAATAACTATATCTGATTTTCAACTGGAAGAAGGTACTAGTAGTAGCTCTCTTAGTCGAAATTAGGATTTGGATTCGTTTCCGAGAAGTAGGTTTAAAAATTTTTAAATAACTAGCTAGGCTAAGCAAATTAGTTTCGGGAGTAGTTTTTAAAAGTAAATCCGACTATTCTTGAATCTTAATTCGCTTAATTCGAGCTCCCAAAAAATTGAGACTAGTCATATTAGTTACCGGGTCTATTTTAGTTCCCAATTTGGCTAGTAGATCAGCTCTTTCGTTACCTAGTACCTCGAAATAGCCAGGAACCCAAGTTAATTTGATTTTAGCTTCTTTTTTGACTATTTCTCGGCTAGCTTCGTAAGCTAGTACTACTTGACTTTGTCCGGGTTCGTTACTAAGTGATTTTAACCTTTATAAAGCAGTCTGATTATCCGAGAAAATAGTGAATTCTTGATCTTTTTGAGCTATTTTGCTTACTAGCTTGATTTCCTCGGCTATTCCGGCTAGTTCGCTATTATATACTAGTTGACTAGTTCCAATATTCCAGCTAGACTCCTGGATTAGCTCTTAGTTGGAGTTAAAAAGAGCTAGCCCGATTCCAATCCCTTTTTGGTTTTCTAATTCCGATCTATCAGTATAAATTGAGTACTGGTTCGGAGCTAGCAAAATAGCCGAGTTTTTATAATTTTCAGCTTCTAGCTCTTTAGATAGCTTACTAATCTTAACCGAATAAGGAGTAATAGCCCAAAGTGGAAATTTAAAAGAACTAATCGATTCCAAGTACTGAAAGTGGACTAGCGGGTGTATTGAGTGCCTAATTCGCTTAATTTGGGTCATTTTGACCAATTCTTTTTGGGTGGGGGCTAAATAGTCTTGGAAATGACTATTAGCCTTCGATTTAGCCCAGATTTCCTTGAAAATTGGATGATTTTCAGCTAATTTGAGAGCTCTCAGTGCGT
>NJPR01000113.1:0-103794 GCA_002946385.1 Rutstroemia sp. NJR-2017a WRK4 | reverse complement strand
GTTTTTTTTTTTTTTTTTTTTTTTTCTTTTTTTTTCCCCCCCCCCCCCCCCCCCCCCCCCACCTTCCTGGTTTAGCTTAGCGATCGCCGCATCAGGGTAAAGGTGCCCAGAGCCGCTTTCATCATCTATAAGACTCCCGCTCCCCTCTTCTCAATTATAATCCTCTTCTACTCATCTGGTCGTCCAATCTCGCCCTTCGTCGTCCACTCTTTCCTACACTGCTCCACTCTAGAAAACCCTTCCATCGGCCTCGCCGTAGCTCCGCTCGGTTTGGCTTCTCCTTTCGTGCACTCCTCTGCCATGCTACGAGAGGTGTCATATAGAGAGACTGTTGATTTTTCACGATACATTAATGGCACATGTTATTGTGCTTCGAGTTACTCAAGATGATAAGGTATACTTCGTGAACTCAATGCAACATAGAAAACCAACAGGTAATAGCACCATCCTAAATATTGGTATCCTTGTACCTTTCCTATTTCGACAAAACTTCTTGCAGCAACTGTACAATGATGCTTGAAAGCAACTCCGGATTGATATCTGGAATTGTTTTCCCGGGACCATTAGCTGGCCTCCCGATAACATAGTGATAAACTTCCTTTTCTCCTATCCAGATCCCCCCTTGGTATGGTTGGTAGACATACTTGACGAAATCATGCTCCAGCAACGGACAGATCAATCCAGCAACGACATCGTACAGTGTCATTTGAAAAAATGGCTGAATATCCTCAAGTGTTTCAGGTAATGCGTCTCCGTGAGCCTCACGCCAACATGGGTGTCGATTGATAAACCATCCTAGATCCATACGTGGCATAAATATCTTTCTCGGGAGGTTTAATAGCATCCTCGTAGAACTTCCGTTTCTGTTCGCTAAAGGCCTTGCAGATATACTGTGCTGCTGCATTACCTCTATCGGCGGCTTCACGGAAGACCTGTGAATCGATTGTAACCTTGACCGCGGAGAACCGTATTGCGGTATAGGTCGAGATATTACCCCGACGGAGCCAGTCGTATACATGAGTTGTTGCGTTGTGCTCGTATTTGTTATTGGTAGCTGGCATATCCGGAGCGAGAGTCTCGACATATTCGTGATCTGTCTTCCATGCCCCCTGGAAGAAAAACCTCGAGATGGTAGTCTCGATGAGAGACTCATGTTGTTTGATAAGCTCTGAAAGATCACGAAGTGATGTAACAACTATCATATTACATCGTTCCTTCTTCATCTTCAGAGCTTCGAGCTTTTCGACTTAGTAGTCTTCCCGTGGAGGATCGTACCATGAATCTTATCTGTCCCTTCGAATTCGTAGTGATGTAAGACGATATCCTTGTCAGTACCATCATACATCCATTTTCTCAAAAATGAACTTCGCTTGGCTCGTGACTCAGTCGGTCTAACATTCGCAACAACGAGTACTACTTCAACCACCTTGATCTTATGCAAGTAGGCGAGAATCATAAGAAGAGCTGCGTCATCTATATCTCGTCCGACATCGGTAAAGATTATTATCTTTGCTGGCTTTCGTCCACTATTCTTCAATTCTTGAACGATCGTTGTAGCGGAAGTCGGTACTATTGGGAAGATATTGGCGTACTGCTGGGGGTTTGCAGTATGCCATGCGGATTTTTGAGCTTGAGAGGACATTTTGATGGAGCTTGTGGAAATAAAAAATGAAGAAGCGTTAGAGATGAGAGACAGAAAATGTTCTGAATGAATGGATATATATATATATAAATATTTAAAGCAGGGTCCAGAAGCAAGCTCCAGAAATAGTCCACTCCTCCAGTTTGAAATGGCTCACTTCTGGGCTATTCCACTAGAACTCAAAACCAGGATGCTTATGCTGAACAGATCTAATTCGAGTCTGCCTCGCATTTTTCAATATCCAGGCATCTGAGATACAGCCTTCGTCATCGATTATACAGCAACGAGCACATTCAGCAGTTATTACCCATCTCACAGCACTTGGTACCTTGTCTTGCCATCGGAACTACCAAGTGATCGTGGCAATGTATGAATTGTGGCTTTGGCCTAATCATCTGAGGTCTGTGTTTACACGTTCTCGAAAGACTATTCGTTCTTGAAGGTCTATATGGCTGTACTTCCCAATAAGGATTCTGCCTTGGATCCTAAGCCACCGGAACGATGACTAGTCCTTCCAAGCAGATAAAAACGAAGGTCATATGCACAAATTCTATAGCTCCGCCTCAATCTGATTATCTGCCTGCTGTAGATTCTGCCATAGGACTAATGATAATGCCTTTCTAGCGAGATCCTCTGGCTTTTTCGTAAGTCATTTGATCATTCTCGTCATATATCCCCGAATAATGCCTTGTTCTCTTGATCTAGACCGTTCCAAGAAACTACAAAAGGAATATAAAGCTTCATTCATACAGTGGCTGAGCATATATCAATAGCTTCAAAGCAAGGATCAGTGAAATAGTAAGTATCTTCGTTAACATGAGATACCTTAATACATTATCTCAACTAATCTCGTTTTTTCAAGAAGTTCAAAAGCATCACAGTTCATTAAGCTAACTTAAGACGCTTTGAACGCCTCGAACTATCTATCACATTGACCCGTTTTACCCCTCTTGGACTTAAAGACTCAAAAATTTGAACTTTGCTCCTCTTCTTGATCCCTCTCCGTCCAAATGCACAATCTAAACCTTGGTCCTTAATTAAGGTCTCCAATTCGTATAGGCAATTGCTAATGCTTCGTTTCTTAGAAACAATCCCATCGATCTTTATATCTACGGAATCTATCAATGACCTTATTCTAAAGACAATAAACTTAGAGAAGGATTTTCCAGCTTCAATATCGTTGATAATATCCGAGTGACAGCAAGTACTGCGTGGTGGAAATCAAGATGAAATCGAGCATCTTTGTCCCGTAGGCGACCTGCAAGCACTCTTAGCCCCTTACTGGAGGGATTAAGACGGCAAAGTATACAATCCCGACATACAAACACAAATCGATCGAATCTGGGGAGGCCATTTAACTCCATATAAAATAATGACACTAGAAGGCTTTCGGCACAATTTTGTATCTCGTGGTTAGCCGACGCCTGCCAGCGGACATATTGGTACAATCCTGGTATGACTTGTGTATCATCGAGTGCTGGCTTGGATGATTTCAAGAACTCGATGTTGAGGCGATGATATATATCTCGCACTTGCGGCGATATTGTATTGCAAAGTTCTCGCCATCCACTTTCACCTACGAAGAAGTTCAAGAACGAAGCAAATAGCCGGGGAACGCAATGAGAGTTGAAAAAGGAAGTACCTTTCGCGTTCATCTCAGGGTTTTCGGTGGTAGCGTTTGTGTAGCCCGTCTCGAGTGAAAGTACAACATCCGGCTGTTTCTGAAATTTTCCAAATCAAACCCTGTTCCCAAAGAGCAAGGTTTATTGGGTTATTGTGCCCACCGAGGCCGTCATCCTGGTATTCTCTGAATGGTTTGAAATATCTAGAGAGGTCAGCATGTTCGGTATGTAGCAATCTGAAAGCCTTACGGTGGTGCTGCAGAGCTTGCTCGTGCTCTATCAATAAGTCAGTAACAAGCTATATATGACGGCAAGAAAGAAGACGCACGCTTTCCATACGTATATCTCCTTCTCTTGCTTTTCTGGACGAATCATACAATAGCTTGTGGTTAGTGTCAGCCATGGCTACAAAAGTCTGCTTATGTACTAACCACAATTCTCGGAACGAGCTTCTTGTCCATTGTAGTTTGCGAAAATGCATGTAGAGCAGTCATCGGTTGTGGTTGCTGTTACCCCTATCTTCAATCCCACGGCGGCTTCGAACAAGGATGATTCTATTCCAAAAGTCTCCTGCAAAGCCCTGTTAATGCCAGCTGAGCTGTATCGACTATCAGCGGCAACAGTGAAGATTATCTCTAGAATACGACCAACAAACTTCAGTACTAGGAATTTTTTCTGGAATAGTATTCTTTTGCGAAAGATGAGATGTGACAGGTCCTGAAACTTAGTAAGGCATTCTTCTACAGACCATTTATTGAGAAATAACCCCAATATAACGAGGGCACCTAGATGATATCAGTGAGCTGAACCATAGAGTCGTACTTGCACGACATACCTGAACTACTTCCGAAAGCTAAATCAAAATACTCATGTATACCAGTAGGAAGAGCAATCGCAGTCTCTAATTCCTTGAGAAATGCCAGAGGTATGATACCTCTGATTCCACCTCCTTCCGCTATGATAGATCTTATCCCGGCGGTACTTTGTGATAAATACATAATTGCTTTCGGTCAGGAGATTAATCACCATGTCTAGACCTTTTCTGTCAATGCTTGTCTATTTTGTGAAGAAGCAAACACCAAGAGAATGGCGACATGTCATATTGTTCTCCGGTTTTCGAGCCATACAAGAGAAGCATGTGGAGTTGCTGAATATCTTCTTCCATTCATCGCCTAATCTAGAAAGTATCCGTTTATAAACTCTTCCGTCATCGTTGCAACTGGCTACTGCGGATGAATATTAGTGGAATAATGACGCGATACCTCTCGCTATTTGAGGGTAATTGAAAGGGTCAATCTCAAGACAGGTCTGGTAAAAGAACTTTCGGAAAACAAGTAGAGGTGGGAACGCTAGAAACTCATAAGCATATATCCACTATCACGACTTTGAAAGTTCCATACCATGCATTCCCCGAGGATAGCTATCGAACACTACACTAGTGCAGACGCGATAACTGGAACAGCGAAGTTTAAAATTTGTTTTCTTTCAACGTTCCGCAGGAAATGAAACTGAACTGTGAGCCACCCTTGGTACAGAAGTGGCAAATGAAAAACGCGACTTGATGATTGTTATGAAGTTCTTGCATGGTACTAGATTCACGAAGAGTCTTTCTCTGAAAGGCGTCCATGCTCGCTGGGAGGAGGTTAAAACCGGAAGACCCAGAACTTGGCCCGTATTGAATTGATTTGCTAGCAATGTATCCAGCTCATCTTCCCCTAGACTCCCCCCTTATATTTCCGCAACTTCTTTATTTACTATTGAGAGAAATTCTTGGTAGTATCTTTCTCGAAGTATCTCATATTCGCTCTGTTCTGGTGTTTTTAAAGATCAAGATTTTGGGCAGCGAAGATACTGGAAGGTCGGAAATGGGCTCTTGTACATTTGCTAGCCCTTTGGCTAAAATCTCAGCAACCCCAGATAAGTTTCCAAGGTCGTCCGCAAAAGAACACATTAGAGTACTGAAGGACGACATCAGCTTTCCATATACCTGATGAGCAAGAATAGCGGCGTCAGATTCCCTCGCGGAAAGCAGGGCCCGAGACTTATATTGCCAGAATTTCAGGGTCGTTTTTGGTCAGTGATGTAAGACTGTGTAGTTCGCAGTCAGCGTAAAAGACAGGTTCAGGGTCTGTAATGATGTCGAGATTTAAGCGCAGCTGAGCTTCGCCACTGCTTATCTGCTGTGTTCGAGACCCAAATCGAGTCTTCCTTAACACTTGAGCTTCGATTTGCGCTCCAATGAATACAATCATCTGCGGCTTCTGTTCGTCGAGTGATAAGTCATTGAAGAGGTTGTAAGTTTGATAGTGTTCCTGCAATAACAAACATGCGGAGTCAGCTCCGAACGTTAACCATGTTGACTCTGAATACACCATAGGTCTACTGAAAATAAATTTGTGATATGTATGAGACTATCAATACCAGACTTTTTGCCATCTTATATGTGGCTTTTGCATGACTCCATTCTAGGAATTTGGTGCATAGTCGAAATACCAAAAGCGGTTTCTCATTTTTGAGGACCCGGATAATACTACAAAGAAGGACTTTTCACGTTAACCGTGTCTGACGATGTTATCTCACTATATACAGACATTTAAACAAAGCCCATCTCTCTTTCTATGATACCCGTCTCTCACGGCTCCTTTTCCTACATCTTTTTCGGCACAGCTACCACTGCCATCATTAAGCCTCATGTCGGATATAATGACTTCGTAGGCCCGGAAATTAACCGGTCAAAGCGACCCTGCTCCAAGTTCTAGTCCAAATATGGCTACATCCCGATGGGATAAAGCGGTTCAAGACCAACAACGTTTGGTGAAAAGGGAAACCGATACGGTCCCCGGAAATAACCACTCGTTAGCCCAAAAATCACTCGAAACGAAGCACAACCACAACAACAGCATAAGCTGGGGAGACTTCAACCACCAAGAAGGCTTAATATTAGGATATTCAAACTCAACTTCCGTTGCGTATCTGATGAACTTTCAGGACGGCAATGCTTCCGAATACGTTCTAAAATCATGTGCGGTGCAAAGCTATACTCCGGAGAAATTGCGATTAGTGGATTTAGCTCGGGAACCCAGTTACAGTAATTTCTTTCTGGGCACTTATTATGTCTTCGAGTTTGGCACAAATCTCTATGTGGGATCGGAATTATCAGATATATCATTGGAAGATATTATTCATTGCACGTCGACCTCGCCGAACATCACCTTGCAGCTGTACTAGGTCAAGTGGTAGGTGCGTTATCTTACTTTCACGAGAGAAATGGAGGACCAATCGGAGCTCTCATCCAGCAATACCTCGCATCAACCTCTCGACAGACCAATACTACTCGATTCTCTCTCAGTTGGCGATACATCATACTGTACTTTCATCTTACCTGCGAGCGAGTGTACTGGTGCGGCTGGGCTCGAGCTCTTACTAATCCCCTTCGAATTTCTACTCTACAAAACATTCGCACTACAAGATTGATTAATTTAAATATGGCAGACAGTATGATTCCGGGTGGTAGATGTGGCGCCGACCTAGGTGCACTGGCCATCGAATGGCTCTTATGGAGGTCGGGGTTCACTACTGTTCATATCTTTTGGGGTACGCACGTACCCACCCTGCCAGTTTTTTGTGAGTGCGGAGCCAGCCTCGCTAGCTTACCCGCCTTTCTCGAGATCCCGGATTCGATTCAGCCTCAAGTTCTCAAGCCTTTACTTTTTTAGGCTAGGCTACCAATTCCAGCGTCAAAACTTTTAAATTTTTAACACACATGCCGCGAAGATATTAACAATCCGAAATCATCTTGACATTCAGCGATCGAGAGCGCATATTTTGGCACATCTTTCGAAAGCAGAGTGGTCGCATACATCAAAACAAAATGGCCCCCACAAGCGCGCAAGTTACGAAGCTGGCGGTCATGTCGTTGCGACTGATAGGTCAAGCTTAACCTTGCAACATGATGTGGTGAGTGCTCTATGAGGCATAGCTTTACTATTCCCTCTGCATTTCATATGTGCTACAGTCTACTTACTCCACTCTCATTCGCGCTGACAATATATAATAGCAACGAAAGCGAGTACGTGTATCAATAGCACAGTCGTCCAAGGCCCAAATCAATAGAGGCGGCTTCTCTAGCTCCTCTGAAGACGAAAGCGATAGAAATACAAAGGAGAAGAAGGGAATATCTATACCGCCTGGCACCCAGTGTATCTTGGTAGCCTTGCAACCTCCGCCCCGAGATTTCTTGACATATTAGCAACTCTGAGAACCGATAGGTCACTGACTACGACAGACTCAGATGCGGACGATGCTACGAAAAGAGAAGCGCTATTCCGGGATATGCACAACCCAGGAACAGAGCCCAAAAAGGCTCTGTTCACAGCAGAATCATTATCAGCAATCAAAGCTTTTGTATACGCCTCGAAGAGATCAATAATCTCAGTTGTCATAAGACTCTTCACCATGTACCCGAACATCTGAATTAGAGAGGTGGCACCAATTTCCTATCGTCAGCGACTGTATTCCTCTTGAGTGCTGGCAACCAATACATAATTTCGCCATTGACTGTATCCCAAGACTCCAGGTGATTCTTGATATGGCTATCCATTGGGCAGTGAAAGTGGATAGGGCAACGTTTTTGGAAACCCGTCAATCAGCTTCGGACGCACCTCTGCCAAGAAGAATACAGACAATCTTGTCTTACAGAGGATCCCCAAAAACGAAGAAGGTGAACAATGGCTGATAAAACTTCGAAACATTGGGATGATCTATAAGGACGAGTTCAAATTGCTTGCTCTATGAGAATACATCTAGCGAGTTGTGCCGTCCAAAACTCGGGAACGGCTACGCAGATTATCTGTGGGTCGTATCGAGGAAGTGGGAAATGGATTACTCGGGGGGTTTAGACCACGTGGTCACTCTATTTCGGAGGGGAAGTAGTCAAAGTGGGTAGCCCATAGTGGTACTTCGATCAGGATTAGGATCCTGATCTTTAATGTTTGTCGTACCGCGCCTACTTATGTACAGTTTTCTGGTGATCTTAATCAACTGGCCATGGCTCATAGTTCTTAGGAATATCTCGATCTGATCCGGCGCGATATACTTCTCGGTATTGCGTTTTTTTCATGTCTCAGGTAGTCACTTCTCCCTGCTCACTACCGCCAACAAAATACACCTATCTCCCCTGACCTTTAGTTGGGTAGATCCTAGTTCGGTATATAGGTGTAGCTCTAGGTACACTCTAGGTCTCTGCCTATATCTTGAATCGTAGGTCTCAAAGTCTAGAATATTATGGGAAGTTCCCAATAACAGCCAATTGTGTGAAAAATAGGTACGAGTACCATGATGCACCATATTCTCCAGTGTCTAAAGAAGGTTCATAGCTCTTAAGCTGGTATTCGCACAATAGTCGTGACTTTCCATATCTCCCTACACCGCCGCTTTGTACACAACCGACTTTGACAACATTGATACTTCCATCGTTGCCGCTGCAACTGACAAAAGAATGAGTCTGCTCCATGAAACACAGTACTATGATTTTTGTATTTTTTGTACACTTATGAGTCTGCCTTGATCTAAACGCAAATTTTCGCTCCAGCCTGCCTGTATCTCACACTTTCACACAGCTATCATCACCCCCAGTAAGAAAAAACACATAGTCCGGAGTCACAGCAATATGATAAATAGGCCCGACATGCTCAGCAAATATAGTGACAAGAATTCCTTCCGGTCTCCATGATCTCTCAGTACCTTAACTGTTGCTTCTGGTGATAGCCCGACTTCTTCGGTCCAATCTCCTTAATTACATCTCACCGGCCCGGTGCTAATCCGGTCATTCAAGTGGTGAATTCTAAACGATACCGACGATAGAAGTACGATTCGGTCTGTTGCTGGTCAAGATGCGAATAAACATATACAATTAGAGCAGAAGCCAGAACTGGCAAGCACCGAAGAACAGAAGTGTTTATACAGGACAGATACAGTCCATGGATGGAGAGGTACGAGGGGAGATCACATATCAAGGATTCTGGCGGGATATCTTGCGGCACCTTACAGGGATACTGTGGAACTCACTATGAACGTATCATATTCTTGGACACAGTTTCGAACCCCACAAGTCCAGACCTTGTGAGTCTATGAGAGGATGAAGTCAAAATTCCCCTCTTGGCGGTGACTATAGATCACATGCTCGATCGCAATGAGAAGACTATATACTGTACTAGCTGTACACTTCTCTGCTGTTTGCGGGGCACGAAGCCCAGACCTGCTACTGTACTAGAATAGAACTTTGTATATAAGATACTTCTCGAGAACAGAGTTCTGTGCTTACACGACTATATACCTCATGGGAGGTTTGACTTAGTCGTAAATAAATACAATAACAACAACAACCACAACCGGAAAAATAATAGTTAAGGGTTCTTTAACCACTATGAGTTAGGCTTGTGATTACCTTAATAAGCTCTGCCTTTCGGCTAGAGCCTTGCGCTTCCCCTACTTCCTTGGGCCGTCTTACCTCGTGGCATATTCCTGCTTTTTCTCCTGCTGACACACATATGGTTAAAAATAGTCGCTTGTCAGCCGTACTATCTTCAGCTCCGTGAATAATCCGATAACGCTATGTTTTTAGCTCTTCATGGTCTAATACACTACGATGTGTCACTCAAACTGAGGCTATCAATTGATTGTGCACTTACCAATCATATCCCAAAACACCAAGTACGATTGATGACAACTTTGAGAAGTAATATATATGGTCTGTGTAAATAATACTGTAAGTATTTTTTGAAAAATAATAATAGTTTATCCATTTTAAATACTTCGTTCATCCTTATAATCATTTATCTATAATAATTTCTTATCATCATACATTATTTCGAAAAACACAAACTCTATAACTTATCATGAAAACCAAATCTCTGGAATTGATATCGCTGCCTGCGATAAAAGAATTGGCGGAATGGAAAATTAGAGAGGGATGGCAAGAGATATCAGATTCATATCAGGGAATTAGTAGTGGTATAACTGCATATAATGACGGCAAATATATCGATAGCGCAGAAGCATTTATAACAGCATGGAGAGCTTCTAAAAACAATCTGGCTCGTCATTTTCAAAAGTCTATATCTCTACAGAATGCATCTGAGTCTCTAGATGCAACATTATTGTGGGGCGAAGACAGAGCACGTACTAATCATTGGCTGGGAATATATGCTCTTCATGATGCTGCTGTAGCTTATTTTCAAGCTTCAGATGAAAAACCTGCCTCCTCACTAATGAAGAGTACTAGTAAAGTTCAAGATAAAGAAAATTATTTTGGAGATGTTACGAATCAACAGTACCGACTTAATGGTGAAATAACAGATGCAGGCGAACCTGTCATTAATATAATTGATGTTAGAGATGAAGTTGGCAGAATACTGCAATATAACAAAACTAAAACACATAAAGACAATGCACGAGATATAGCTCTATTCTGTAATAGACATAAACGAATGATAGAGGTTTCAGGAGTGAATCTTCTGCCAATAAGTTTGCAAAATTCAAGCTTATCGCTGATGGAAGGCAGTCTATCATTGATGATAGTTCGCAATATTCCAAGCGAAGATTGGGTTAAATTTGCAGCTTTGAAAACTTTGGAACAGATTAAAGACAAAACCAATAATGATAATCCCACTTGGAAACGTTTGATGGAAGCTACAGTTGAGTGTGCTTCTAGGAATCTATTGTCAATTATGTTACTTCCAGATCATACTAAAACTGCTCGACAATTATCGTCCAGGTAATTGAAGGTATGATATTGGCTTTACGAAGATGTGCCTGCTAGTATCACGTGGAAGTCGATACTAGGACGTGGTATTGTGTATTGAAGACTTGCAAGCAGGAGATTGGACTGGTGGTTTTCAGGTAGTAGTAACTAAGTAATGAAATTACTATTTGAGTTGAGCACGAAGCTCTATATACTAAGGAAATACATCTGCTTATATAGACATTCGTTCTCCTATGTCCCATCGCTCCCACTGCGTCCTACCGGCAATTCCCAGTAGGACCAGTAGGATCTAGTGGTACAATCATGTGACTCCATCAAGGGTTCTACTATGACTAATCTGGTCATTGAGCTTAAGGTCCCTTGATCACATATCAGAAGACGTTGCGACGCCTCCTAAAGTTATCCCTAAGAAACCCGAGGGCAGTCAAATCGTAAAATTTGAGATATCTTTTTGCCCCTTGAATGCTCTTTATATTACTTTTTAGTTCTTGTTCTTCGATTTTCTTTTCGAGAATATTCTTAAATAAACAATAATTATAAAATAGATTTCTCGAATAAGAAGCAATTTACTTAATTCAAAGCTTATTTAAGAAAGACATCGTTTTATATAGAATATTATACTATAAGAGACGATAATCATAACATATATATCTCTTACTAGGAATATTCGAATTATATCCTAAATGCTTATCACTACTACTAAACGATGTTGTGAAAGATCGAGACAACGTAAAATTACTCTTTTCAAAAAAGTATACAATATAGGAAGAGAATATCAAGTTGATATAGCAGTGATCATTTACCAAAATGGTCAATATTGTACATTTAGATCTTTGGATCAGAAGTTGTGACCTCCATCTATAGGTGAAATTGTAAGTACAAATATTCATTGTAATAGATATCAACTTATATCATAAGAAATGTTCATTTCCTATATGTACCGAGAAACATGTTACCACAATATATGAAGAACCAACTATCGAAGATGAAAGATTCTTGTTCAAATAGCTTCTAGATAGCTCTATAACGAATTGTTATTACCACAAATACAATATAGAAAATCTCCTTTAGACTCGTTTCACTTGGATTATCTTCGGAAAAACCTTGAGATATATACATGGAGCTCCCTCTACTTTGACTGCTCTACAAACTGGGCATGATATTCTACCAAAATGCTTCTCATTCTCTACCTTCGTATGTTCTACAGTGCACTCTTCACAAAACCAATGTCCTTAGTAAGGTCAGCACTTGATCTAGAAAAAATGTTCCGTACTGACCGCATGACATACGTGGCTTCCTTATCCCATAGAGATCAGCCAAAGATCGAGAACATATTGCACAGTCAAGTCCCCAAGTCCTATATGCACTTTGCATTCGGGCAGTGCATCCACTTTTCTTGCAACATATGATCCTATCAATCCTTGGCAATATCATAGGTTTTCCATCTATATTTGACAAGCATGGAATACAATTACCGCAAAACATCTGCGGACAAATATTGTAAGCCTTCCATATCATCAAGGTACCATCTATACTTACGCAACCACAACGACGTAATGTATATATTGCACTCTCACAGCCTTCTCCAGCTCCGAGTACGTGGGTGCAGCGAGTACAGTACGCGTTGTCGTCTGTTAGGTCAAGTACCTCAATATCTCGATGATATCTGTGTTTGAGTTTGCGTTGGCGGCGAGAGAGACCAGTGGCGGTCTTACAAGCGGGTTCATTGGCTTCCATTCTTAAGAATTATTTTGCAGAAACGTGTACAGAAAAACAATCCTTCTCGAGGTTTCTGGATCATATTTTCAAGCAGGCGATACCTACTTCCTTAAATAAGTACAACGACTATTTGGGAAGCCTGTATATAGAAGGCCAAAATAGGTAGAAAGCGGTGGCACAGGGTTTTTAAGGTATTATACATCAAAAAGGACAGATACGGATCTAAGCCACAATGAAGTATAGCTCAAATGCCAGAGAATCCTTTATAATTATACGATGCACCCTAACTCGCATCGCTGGTCCACTTATAAAGCCTTACATGCTCAGAGGTGGTGCAACGCAGAGATGAGGTAGTATATGGATTCGATTCGGGTATAGGAGCATATGAATTGTTACCAAAATATATAACAATTTTTATATATATTTAATATAAATAACTAATCAACATTTTTAGTTAAAAACTTAAAAAGTCGAACTAGAGAAGATATATTTGTTGATATTTAACAGTATAAGTTATATACTCGTCAATCTTTATAAAATAAGAGATTTTATTATATTAGATCTCAAAATTTTAAATCTTAAGAATTATTAATGTTTTTGTCTTTTATCCTATATATACCTACTGTAATTTACTAACATATATAAGTTAGTTATTTAATTATAAATATGTGATTTTGTCTGTTTTTGGTGTGTTTTTGAGGTGCGCAGAGTGGTGATATACCGTAGGGTCATATATGCCTTAAATAGAGGAAAAGTGGTAGTTAGAGTTGGTTTATGCCAAGTGTACCAGAGAGTATATGGAGAGCATTATGGAGACAGAGTTGAGGAGAGAAAAGAGAAAAAATATCATTATAATAACTGCTAATATAGTGGTAAGGAGTGGTAAGTATACTCTGAAAGAGATACTCAGCAAATAACCTATTCTAGGGATACATATACTTATTATTGTATAGCTTGTATTAAAAGCAGTCTATTAAAATAAGCCTGCCCTCGGAGGAAGTCGCCATATCCTCTAGCTGGGTGTCGTCAATTCTGCCTTAGGGTGGTCTACTACCCGGACCTAGTGCAAGTATAGTAATCATTTAGGGTAATAGGGAACAGTTGGCTTTGAAGCCCTCTACTTTCTCGCTACTTCACTTTGGATACTTCGATAAAGCTTCTACTACAGTAACAAGTAGTACTGTTATAATAGGCTGAAAAGGATAGATGTTTCCAAAGGATTAAAATCAGAAGTATAAATTATATAACATTTTATTATATTTTAGATATAGTACTATAGAAGCTGTATCTCAATTTTACTGATTTTCGGCTACTGTATAGGCCTATTACTTAATTATTTTATATATAATTTGTAACCTGAAGTAATAATTTCCGATTAGCTTGGGAGTTTGTGGAAGTTTAAAGAAGTTTCAGGTTAGTAAGGAAGTTTGAAAAGTTAGGAAATTTGAAAAGTTCGGAACATTCCTCTTCAGGCGTTCTATTTTTAATTTTAATTTCTTCATTTTTCAGAAGAGCGAGATACTGTACATATCATAATACATCTCATATGAGATATCTTATTGCGATCAACCCTCGAAATTTTTCAAGGCATATATATAATGATAGAAGAACAGCAAATCAAACAGCGTGAAGTAGTTATGGATCATAGTATTTTAAGAGGAGACCCTATACTACAAAGGTGAAAATGCTTACAACGACCTCAATTCTGGGCATACTTGAATTTGAAAGTGTAGGACAAAAACACTTCTTCTAGACATGCCTGAACTAGTTGTCTTTATTTAAGGACCTGATATTATTTCGGATACTCTAGAGTTCCAAGTTGAGTTCAAAACCAGAGCCAAACTTTAAACTACTACACAGGATCGGAAGATAGACCTTGTGAAACCGCAAGTAAAGATCCTCTTATCAAGGCCTCCAAAGTGGTGGAAACTCCATCTCCTGTCCCGTTTAGGCTGTTTTCAGAACCATTGCCGACTACTTGATGAATGGTCTCCGGCCACTCTGAACGAGGTGTTACTATGATCTTGAGTCGGTCCATTGCTTTATCACCCATGAGGCTAGCGGCGAAGAAGAATTTGGATTCCTGCCGTTCCGCAACATTATTCAAATACTGGCCGATTTCACCTGTGTTTGCCAGATCGGTGAACATTTTTCGCGGAAGTGGATGTTTGAGGTTTATTGCAGCGTTTTCAAAAGCCATCGATGATATTTTATTATCCTTGAGAAATTCGTGAAATTTAGTAGCCGCCGTTGGGTCGAATTCGTTATTTGCACCTTTTTTGACCTTCAAGTTTCCGTCCACCACCGAGTAGCCACCTTGAAGCACGACTTTCCCTTTTTCGAGAGAAGCACGGAGAAGAATTGGATACCTTGTACAAAATTTTGCTATGTCAGTCAGACTGGAAAGACAGAGGAGAATGATCTCTTCATTATCACGGTACGCGTCCCATAGGAGCCGATGGAGAAGAAGCATCCACTCCTCCGTAATATCGTCCTCCTTGATGAACGAGCAGTCAAACTCATAATCATGCTCATCATGTTTTTTATTCTGTGGTAATCTTCGAGTTCCATTTGCAATTGGAACTCGAGGCAGGAGAAGCAGATCTAACGCACCTCTGCCAAAGCCCGCACGTTTTCCGGCTGGCTCCAGATTGGCCACGAATCCTCGAAGCACAATTAGGCCTAACCTGTGGAGTTCCTTGAGTAGCACCATTGCTAAAAGATCGTCGTAATCTTTAGCAAGATCCGTGATGACTATGACGACCGGCGGCTTAATTTTTTCTTGATCATTTTCGTGCTTGACGTCAAGGAGAGTTCTATAGACGGCCCTCAGATTATCTGGCAAATCACGAGGAATCAATTTGCTATCTATTGGTATCATGTTGGTGTTATAACTTTTCAGAATATTCGACAATTGAGGCTGTAATGCAATCATGAGTTAGCTTATATACCTGTTTTTCGCCGTCAGAATATTTTCAAGCAATCCTAGTGAGCAAATGGATATATAGCCCGCAGGAGAGCCATGTATAAAGGAGGTTGTAATTTAATACATTAATGTATCGATGACAAAGTTATCGGTGGAGCTGAACGACATGTCACTACTTTTTCTTAGCCTCATTTAGATTCAACCTCTCCTTAGCACTCTTACAAAAATTTTCAAGGGTTTATAGTACAAATGTTATAGTATAGTGGTTAGTTGTCATACTTTATGATAACTTAATATTACTGTACTGTAGGAAGTTAAATCGTATTCTGCCTTTGCGAGGCATACGGTATAACAGGAAAGGGCTCCTAAAAACTCGACATAGTGACGACACGAAAATGACTGCGTTGCTTGAGACTATAGATGACTCCACGCCGTGATGAAGTGGCTTCTTTCTCAATCTACTGGAGCCCCTAGAGGCTACTATCAAAGTGCTATCACTCGTCAGCATACCGCGTATTGCACCCTACTAGAATACGAGCTAAAAAGCCTGAATGTAGCCTCGTTAAAAATATCTGCCGGCAGATAGGCGTTTTACGATAATACCCATAGTTTTTCTCTAAATGGCATACCTTGCTGCGACAATACTACAACAAACTGGTGGATATATAAAAGGTTCTAAAAAAAGTTGCTCCTGAGGCATCTTGAAGTTAGTGTCAGTCATTTGCAATATTATTTCAGACAATTGGCTCTCTTGGTCTTCCATCTTGTGTTATTCAAAACTACTATGCCAAGATACAGTTTATTGCCAACAACAGAATCTCCACCCTTTCCCATCTTACAAGGGAAATCTGGATCTAATTCTCTATTGGATCTGGCAAGTTACACAGGATAATAGGCAGTAATATTGACTTAGTGCAGGCTTGATTCTAGCAACTTCTGGGCTCTTTAAAGTGGGAAGGACTAGCTATATATATAAAAAAACATCTTCAGGCCTATTACCACAGGTTTCGTAAGCCTAATCAATCACTACATTGTTCAGTAATAGGTAATGGGAGCAAGCCCCACCGACCCTGCTACAGTGCTTTCAAAATTGGTGAAAATTGGCGAAGGTCGTTGGTTAGAATTCCGGGAAAATTCATTTGGTCTCAAGGAACTTTCCATAAGGAGCCATATAAGTTGCCTGTTTTAAGTTCTCAAATACTGTAACCTGCTCATATTCTCTTTCATCAGTCGTTGTGAGTGCACTTGAGGAGTACATAGATGATCTGGTACCTCCGAGGGGGCTATTTTCCCATAGTAGTATGGGAGGTTCCTATAGGCCTTTAGGGATATCCTATAGACCTATAGTACTACCCTATAGGCCTATGGGAGTATAGGTACTTGGGACGTCCAGTAGGCTTATAGGAGGTTCCCATAGGCCTATTGGGCGTGATAGCCCTATAGGAAGCCTATTTGAAAGCTCAAATAGGTTAGTTTCATATAAAGAATAAGCTAAAAGCAGGGCTGAGATTAAGGTTAAGGTGCTTAATACTTAAGGTTAAGATGTATAATATCTTCAAACTTTGTACTTCCTAATTAGGCAATTGTGAAGATAGTGGGAATATGTATATATTTGAGATTGAGATGAGATTTATTTGAGTATAAATATATCAATAAGATATCTAGATCCAACTATATCTTCGTAGCTCTTGCCCTAGTGGTCACCCCGCTGTTTACAGGTACATTTGCCCAAGTTTTAGCCCTCGCTAGCGCTATATTATCGTCGCTACCAACTTTATGTCTAAGAGCAAGTGTAAGTGTAATTACAAGTGTAATTAGATGTGGGATAGAGAAAGTATAACTAAAAACCATTGTATCAGCTACGAAGCAAGGGAGAGACAGTGGCGCCGACGTGGTTGCCTACGCAGCAAGGGATATGTGATGGCTTTATGGCGTTGATGGCGCCGCCATGGCTTAAAAACCTCTCCCATAGCCCTATAGTAAGACCATTCTACCATAGGTCTATAGGATGTCCCGTAGGCCTATGGGAACTCCCATAGTGCTATGGGAAAATAGCCCCCTCGGAGGTACCAGATCTCGGGCATATCGGGCCTGTTAGGCCAACTATTATTTTATACATATAATGTTGCCCTAGTAAAAAAGGAAATCAGTAGCACTACCACTAGTGGGTGCGCTAACTCGTTTGACACCCCCATTAAAAGCGGACGGTTCTTGGTGTAGGCGAATAGCAGTCATTTTACCATTCTCTAACAAAAACCCACAGTAGCAACAGGAATATTATACCTAGAGAACCTTAGAAGGTAATCATGTACTAACTGGACCATTGGGATGATTGGGTTCAATCAATGACGTAAGTGACCTTGAGGGAATCATAAGGATCACTGATTCTACAATATGGTCCAAATGACCCAAAGGAGAATAAAGGTCTATATAAGTCAGATGTATCGTGGAGGCATCGGTGAAGCGCGTGATCCCGCTAGCGCAACGGGGAAAGCGGGCAGCCTAGGTTGCGCACAAACACCAACCTCTGAAGCTTGCGCCGGTGTACGTTTGCAGCAGTGAACATTAAGCTCCTCCGCAGACACCAGCACCACCCTGGGCCAGGAATTTCGTATCTCAGGTCAGCGCCAGCAGTCGAGACAGCATCGACGCAACAATTGATCAGCTGCCGCTTCAGCTCGCGCCCGTCGTCCGCAGCACTTTTCGCATGGGGGAGAGTTCGAAAGATGACGCGGGCTCATCGGGCTGTAAGAAATGTTGCCACCGGTGCTGACCTGCCCAAAGATCGCCAGGGTGTCAGCCGCCAGCCGCTCCCTTTTCAATGGTCACCCCGTAATTTGGCGGTCGTCTGGTCAGTGTGACTAGCAGCAAGTCGTCCGGAGTCTCGTAGTGCACAGTACCATCCGTGTCATCCATGTTCTCAAAGTCTGCTTTGGCTGTCACCCTGCTCGTCAGCATGCTTCTTACTGGCGATATACCGCCAATCCTGAAGCGTGATTTGACAGAAACAGAAACTGTAGTGTGGCCACCGGGTACGACATGCGACCGCTCTCCCACGATCCCTTCTTCCTGTGACAGATGGACCACGGGTTAGTGGTGTAAGGGGGGAGGGGTCATCTGGTTATAGATAAAACTTCGAACTTCCAAATCGATTCTAATTATAGTTCAAGCATTAACAAATCAAAGTTCTTCTTTCTCCATACTGTACTAAAGCTTCACTTCATGCACAAGGTTAAGTGTTTCTCTGCTTTAGGTGTCACGCGAGGGTCAAAATACTTGCCACACTAAATAATCGATCTAGCGAAAAATATATTATTTGAACAAAAAGTCGACTTTTATATTCTGTTACGTTTTCACAAAAAACTACCTCATTAACATAAAAAGAGTATCATAATACTTCTGGAAGCTAGCTCTATATCTTTTGTGTATAGAACCTATTTTTATGTTTATTATTGACAATGTTATTGAAAGTTATAGATTTGATGTGACATGTATTTTGACCCTCGCGTGAGTGTATAGATGAGTCACAGCTTCCATTGCTTACTCCATATCTGAAAGCTTGAATTGTGTAGTCTGGGCGCGAATGCGAGGGTATAACTAGGGGTAATAGGTGAGAATATGCTTGTGCAGGGATATTGTATAGGAATTTGGCTTTCTAGGGTCCCGGACAAGATTCATCATTTGTGTTGTGGCTGAGCAGAAAGGGTAGCAGTATTCGAGGCTAAGTAATTTGACGAATCTGTATAGCCGTGTCACTTTATAGTTGTTTTGTTCATTTATATATGTAAGAATATTCCTCTCCTCCGTAGGTGCCTAGTTGTATCAGATAGTTTCATTCTTCTATAAGCTTCTCTGATTTTATACTTCTCTCTTAGATATATTTTATTATATCTCGATATAACTTTCTAATGTCCCGCCGTTCTCGAAATAGCTTTGTGAATAAAGATGAAGACTGGACCAAGATATCCGATCTTACAGAGCGCAGAAGAGTTCAAAACCGCGTTGCCCAACGAAATTACCGTAAGTAGATGTTCCACACTCTCATTTACTATCAGTCGCTGATTCCTTCCTACAGGCAAGAAGCTCAAGAAGCGTCTTGAAGATCTTGAACGCCGAGCTGGTTCTTCCTCAGCTTCCCCACCTCAAGTTCATACCGAGCTCCATCAACAACCAGATCGTAGCAACGAAACTCAGAAATACAGAAGGAGCCCAGAAAATGTGGTGCAACAAGTTTCTCCACGCCTTTTACCTAGCCAATATACTCCACCGATGCAAAGCGATGACAAGATTATCTTTTCCCAAGGCTTCGATCGCGATGGATCCCGTACACCACCTCTTTTCGCATACCACACATACCCAGGTCTAGAGGACGTTGTCTACCCACCATTTCCTCATTCTCAGCCTTATCTTGCAATCTCTAGCAATAATCGATCAGAGCTATATAAGCACTATAAAGCTCCAGTGACAGATATATTATCTTCAATGATACATTTCAAAGATCCCATCAAACGGGAAATAGACGAAACTGTCAGCCTCAAAAACACGACCTACCAAAGTTTGCCAGTGATTGATCCTCATGTAAGGCTCCTTTAAACTGCGAAGTAACTTGGAAAAGGTCCTAACAGATATCTGTAGATACTATCACCTTTAAATTCTTATGAACAGTCCACAAATTGTTCTGAAGTAAGATACCAATATCCTAAGACACCTTTACCAATGCCCCCAACGCCTAAATGATACTTATACACGAGAGCGCCTGAGACTTGAACGAAGAATAAGTTAGATATTTTGGTTTGGAAGGCCTTCTTGGATATGATCGAGGTAATAAGCATGATCGGACGAAATTAATAAGAGTTTATAATATTTGGAGGCTTAGAAAGTTCGCTTTCTATAGCTCATAGGAATGAGGAATGATCCTAATGTAAGTACCAAGTACAATTTATATTAGGAGAGATTGAAAGGTTCTCCTGAATACACGAAGCAGGAGCAATATATCATAGTAAATCAAACAAGAATCAAATAGAGATAGAGTTCAATCTGGGCTCCTCAAAGGCTCCTATTATATGAATAAAGCAGTTGAGGTATTTCAAAGACTCAGTATACTTGAAGGATTTGTAGAGTACCCAAGGAGATAGAAGTTGCCGGACAAGTTAATAAGTATAATAGTATAGAGAATATTCAGTATAGATAGCACACTGATGGCAATATCATATCTTCCGCATTCCAAAGATTTCAAAGTAATCCTTGTAACTAGCCTACGTACTGTGTCACATCATTTGCATTGTTATATAAACTTGTTCGACAATCTATGTCTTACTATGGAAGCCTGAACTATGTTTAACTTCAGGTGGTTTGCGTTGTCTCATTTCATTGGCTCTGTTGTCTTCTAATCCTCATATCACGGAAACTGTTATTATCTTCCCTGCTCTTGCCAATTATACCTTGGATATCGAGATCTGTGAAATGCTTTTTCGTTTCCAATCATGTAAGAATATTCGCACTTTTTGCTCTTGATATGAGGGACCTTGTTATGATGATTACACTGGTCTAGTGGGCTCATTTCTTCTGTTCAGGTATGCTGAAGTATATATAAGAACATGGTTTCCATACTGTCACTATTATTTACTTTACTTCTATTTAATATCATCCCCAGTTTCCCAGAATCATATATTTAACCAGTAAACCATGGGCTTAGCAATATTACCTGTAAGCCATATAAATTATTGTATTACAATAACTACTAATATCCTCGAGGAATCCACAAGCTACAAAGTGGAAGCACAGCAATCGGCAAAGACCAACATTGAAGTGATAGAGGAAAAGCCGGGCAAATACATAGAGTTTATGTGTGGTCTAACGGATGCCGAAATAGAAGCTACAGAGGGGGAAGATGAAGGTGAGAATGAACCCTTGTTTAATACCTATTCTAACCTTCGAAGTGAATTTTCCAGTCAACGGCAACGAAACGCTCGATGAGTTGGGCATTATGAAGACAAACTAATAGGAATATTGAAAGCAACCAATTGTACCTTCGTGTTACGAACTGTTACACCGGTAACATGTAATCAAGAGACCTAGGCTCAATGGCTGGTTAGTTAAAGTTGGGGAGATGTCATATGACCAGGGTGATTAGTGTTGGAACCGCTGTAGTGGGGCAGGTGGTGGGGTAGGTGGGCCTATACCCACCACCTTAAACTGAACGTCGTAGTGATCGATTAGGCTTACGAAGCCTATGACTTCAGGCTTGCGAAGCCTGTAGTTCAAGCCTAAGGCAATAGACCTGAAAGGCCTATAAATATAGCTAGTCCTTCCCACTGTAGATAGCCCATCAGTTCAATCAAGTCAAGCATTTTGCACCTTATTATTAAGTCTCTTAAGCCTATATTTACCCGCTGTGCCTCTGTACGTGCCTGTACAAGAATTAGCAGTGATTAGTTGTCGCAATGATCATAGCGACCGGGTGCTAATCACAGGAGAACGGAGGCCTATTCAATGAGAATGTATTTCTTTAGTATATGGAGCTTCATGCTCAACTCAGATAGCATTCTCACACTAGCAATACATTGAGAGTTAATTGTATGACTGATCAATAGTCTTCTGGTATCTCAATTAGGGATATCATCCATGGATATCCTTATTAGAGTCGTTAATTCCGAAACGAGAGAAGAGAAATAAGAGAAGCTTCCGACCGTTAATGGTTATGAGATAGGATGATTAAATAACCTTAGTAGCTCTATTATACCTTCGAGGATTATATAGATTATCAATATAATACAGAGTCAATATTGAGCTTAATTGACCACTAGTTCCAACAATGGCCTCCATATTATACAGTCCATATCCTCACCTCTACCTAATTCCACCTGTAGGCTTCATATCGTAAGTGTCACGCTTGTTGCTCTGAAGTCTCTCTATATTTGAGTTGGGGCAGTATATTTGACCTATTATACCTCAAGATCTGGGTCTGGATAAACATAATTATTGCTTGGATATGGAGAAGGTATATTTGAAGGTGATTGCCAACCCGTAGTGGCCATATAAGGGCTGTAATTTCCGCTGCCTAATTGATGCTGCTCTACGTTGGTAGGGGACTCAAGAATATTTGATGGTGAGTTATAAATGGTAGAATATGTGGTAGGATATATACCATTGGCAAAAGCTGGGGTGAAAGGTAGAGGTCGACTAGGTATTTCACAATCACCTAGGCGACCTAGTAATGAACTATTGTTCAGGTACTGATAATCACCAGAATGTCGTTGCATTGCCCTCATTGGTGCTATTTCCGAGCTTAGTGAGGCAGAAAGATTTCGCTGACCAGGTGAAAGGGTTGACATAAGAGATCTGTTGTTGGAATAAGACTCTCCATGCAAACGTTGTCGACCTGAGCGATTGTTCCCTGCGAGAGTTGCGAGTGTAGCGGCAGTCGCAGCGGCAGCTTCTTCAACAGTGCCAGTATGGTGACCTTGGTGTCGAGTCAAGGTCGTCCTACACGTGAAGGTCTTTTGACAGTAGGCATAAGGGCACTTGTATGGACGTTGTCCCGAATGTATGCGTCGATGTCTAGCGAGGGCGCTGGAATCGCCGAAACGCTTCAGAAGTTTTAGTAAAAAGTCTTGGTACGATGCAGTACTATGCTTACCTTTGCACATTGTTCACAAGTATGTGGTTTTTCTCCAGTATGAACACGTAAGTGAACAGTCAAAGCAGACTTTTGAATGAATCTTTTGCCGCATTCCGGATAGTTGCAGATATGAGGACGTTCTCCACTGTGGATACGCTCTAAAGATGAATTAGTATATATTCGTGTTACGCCGTCAAGGAATCGATGCTAAACTTACCATGTCTCACCAAATCGCTTCTTCGTTCAAAGGCTTTATCGCAGATGCTGCAAGTTGGACCCACTGATTGTCTTTCACGTATAGTATCTTGTTGTTGATGTATTATACTAGAAGGGAAAGATGAAGGATATTGTAGATTATTCGGTGCTCTGTTTATTCTATCCATAGTCATCCGTGGAGCTGTAGTCATCCATGGAGCTGTAGTCATCCGTGGAGCTGCAGTCAATATTTTTTGCCAGATCAATGAGATGAAGGGGTAGTTATAGGAATTGATTGGCAGTCATATCAGATGTTTGTCCAAATTCTCGCACCAGAACTGATAACTTGTCTCGAGTGATGCTTTATTTCTTGGGTGGATACGAGTGTGCTGCAGATTTTGCTACTCTCCCCTCCCCTGAACAAAGGTTAAATTTTTGTGCGTCTTGCCACCCAAAAATTTAACCTTTGTTCAGGGGAAGGGAGAGTACATTATGCAATAATAGGAACAGTGTCAAGCTCTTTTAATTGATTAAAAGTAGTAATGATTGGATAGTAGTGCTCTCACCAGATACTTCCAAGTCCAGAATTCTATACCCTGAAAAGGTACAATATATGCGGACTAAACATAGCCATCAGTCATGTTTAATTAATCCATGGTCTTGTAACGCTACACATAGCTTACGATCGAAGCGGCTAAGTCCTAGGGATATATGGAAGGAGGCGATCTAGGAGATGGCAGATAAGGAGTAGAGTTATTCAAGCATACGGATGCTAGATTGGGAGCCTGATCTGCACGTGTAAAGTAGAATTTTTATACTTTTTTCCCTTGGGTCAACGATGCCAATGTAGAACCGGTAGACAGATAGTCCGGTTAAGCAACGTGTTGGGTCAAATGACTTCCCTATTAGGAACGCTGGCCGAGGAAGCAGGTGAACAGGAGATCATCCATTTGGGTTATAGGTTCACCTACCAAACAGGAAATACTGAGGGTATCGTCAGATTGAGCGGCGGCTATGTAGATAGACACAGTGTGTGCATATAGGCCTACGGCCTGGATCGATACACTTTAAACTAAATGAAACATATATACATTATCGTTTTCAAGTTCGTAAGCTGATTCCTAACTATAAAATGGTCTGTACTTTTTTATGAGACTAGACCAAGATATATGCCATAATAAGCTACACCTCAAGTGTGGCGTCACCTTTTGGTTTTACATTTTTATATAAGTAGGTCCTGGTTTTCAAGCTATTTGCTGCGCAAATCGGTCAAATATACCACAATATAATTACCGTGATCATTTGATAAGAACATAGAATTGTCGGCGCTATGGCTCGAAATAGTCGCTTGGAAAGCAGGGAGTGAAAAGATGCAGGTTTTCTGCCTGGTAAAAGCTATACAGGTTTAGAACGTGCATCAAGCAGGGATATAATTTGACCAGAACCTCCGACGAACAAACTCGTTCGCTATATACAGGCCAATCGATTTCTTCTTTAATTTCTAACCAAAATGCGACTTCATCACTTCTCTATTCCTTAAGTTTCTTGTTATCCTTTCGTTTTTCCAGCTTCAGGTGCTCCCAAACAAACCCAAAAATAACCTGTTTATCATATCTCGTAGATTGGTTTTTCTTATCCAATAAATTTTATCCTTTCTGGCACCGCATTATGACTCACTCATAACAATAATTGAGAAGGTTAGCTACTACTATTAATTTTCAGAATTAAAATAAAGCCTAGAATTCCTCTTTAATTATTATCCTGAAGATTGATTTTAAACTTCTTTCTTTGTACCACTACTATCTAAAAGCCTAATTATGAGACCTCCACCTTATCAAATGGAATATATGTACAAAAGCCTAAAATAGGAAATCACAATGATAGAACGCTACGGACCTTCCCTTCTTCTTCTTGGCAATTTTGCAAAATGCCACTTGTCCGGCATACGACCGTTCACTTTTCCCTGCCGTGTAACGAGAAGGAGGTACATGCCTGAGATGCCCTAAACTATGTGTCACCGCTTTCATTCTGCCACCTACGAGTTTGTTGCTGCCTACAAAAAATAATCCTGACACTTGATGGCGATAAGATATAACTTACGGCATAGTTTACATAAGCAGTAGATTGATAGTCAGCAACGCTGGGCGACTTCTCACAACTGGCCAAGTTATCGTGAGACTGTTTGGAGCTGTGTTACCTGGACTAAATAGCATTATGCTTGGAGCTGAATGCGACACTTCACTATATGAGTAAAAAAAAAGTGACCAATTAAGTCACCTGCCATTTGAACAGGTACCTTTCCATAGGTGATACCACAGTTCTCCTCCTCAGAGCATATTGTATGACGCAATTCAAAGTTTGGTAATACTATAGTCCGATTACTTTCATTGCCTACTTCTCTCTTATCCACTCTCGCAGTGTTATGGGAAAAGTTGAATCGATATACTAGAGAATCATCGAATAGAGTCAAGTTAGAGAACCTTGAGCAAAGAATACCAAAGTCTAAGGGAAGAACTTTGGTTTTTATAAGCAAGGCGAACAAGAATATTGTAGTGTAGAATCGGGTGCAGAACAGTTATTTCGGGAAGCTCTGGGTTTATTTCACTACCATTTTGCGATAAAGACTGCAAATTCCGATATACGCCACTGCCATTGTGTATCTGCCAAAGCTTTTGTCACTTGTGGAGCATAGCCCACAAGAAGTTCGTTTTGGAATAAAGAGTGCTGAGTAGCTGTATTTACCAGCTTCATATTTATGTTTTTTGTTTTCCCAGTAATGGCGTGATGCCAACTATAACAATGGAACATTGTGTTTGAATATCAAGTCTGCTCCAACTGTACTGTTCTGATGCGGTAAACTGGGACAAATCAACAAACACATCTTGACTAGAAGAAAATCCTTGCATATGCACTGCTAGTGGCGCCGGCAGAAACATCTTTCTCGACAAACACCATCTAAGCATCGACCCATATAATAACAGTAGCTCCCATCTCATAATTCATTTCGGCAGTTCGTATAATTGTTCGCGCTAGCAGCGGGACTGCTCTTCGAATTTTTTACACTAGAGATATATCTGAGGTCGGCTTTAAAATGATCATCTCTACTGTGAAGGTGATAGCGAGATTGGTTATGAGGCTATTAATATACAGAAACCACCAATCAATCTACTTACGAATAGTCAATTTGGAGACAGTATTCAGTATGTCATATGCTCCAGGCTCGTCGAGTGCAAATGGAGCGTTAGGGAAGCGAAGGTTCACAATCAAGCCCAGTGTTACAAGATCAAGAGCTGTTTAAGCTTGAATGGCGTTTATGTCTTGTTATATCGTAAATGGAAGCCTCTAGTCAAGAGCACTGTCGTCCACCCAATAATCTTTAAGTTTAAACTGTTGTTACAAGCCGGAGGTTTTACTATCCAATTATATAATCAGCATTAAGTATGCGAAGAAATCTTCGGTGCCTATCAACTCCAATCAAGCCACTTGAATTACTCTTGATCGACAATGGAAAACCACATCAAAACATATATACCCAACATGACTCTATATATAAACCTTTATTACATCGATATAAGATTCTTTCCCGTTCATCATTTGCCATTTCTTTCCTTTCAATGTCATCTCGTTAACCTCAATTACAACCTTCCTCAATACCACTTTACATATACTCTAGCGGATATGGCTTCATGCGATCCTGCTCTTCTATCACGCACAGTGAACCAGATGGGTAATGGAAGCGACGGTAATGATGACAGCCTTACAGCGTGTAAGTATCTAATTTATACGGAATGTTGCGATGGTAATTAATTTTTTATCGTCTATAGTGGACGCCTGTCTTCTAAACGATTACACCTTCATTTCTCAAAAAAATCTCCTATCGCATTCGCCGGATGAGCTGGAATTTTACTATAAGATGCAGAATGCGAATATGATGAAAGAGAGAAAAGGAGTAGAAGTGAAGGGCACGATGATTTATGGAAGCACAAATCATATGGTGCTCAACGAAAGCATGGTTAATGAGATAACGAATGAGATAATGCGGGAAGACCGAAGAGAAGTGCTTGTACAAAGCGATGAGCTCTTCGGTATCGTTTTGGGGGCGGATTATGATCTAAACACACTTTCTGGGGTAGAATTGGCACAGAACTCTATACAACGTATATTGAAGGAGTTAGATCGTCGTCAAGATGATCTTCAACAAGGGAATTCGCTACCTTATATTTGTCCTCCATTTTCTAAATGGGACAATGATCTGTCTGAAACTATCATCCGAACTCATGGTGGCCTCAGTCCGAAGATAAAGGCAGAGAGAAGGCAGAATACCTTTCAAGATCAGTTCACTTTCGCCAATATATTTGTCGACCACGATCTTCCTCAAACTTCCCCAGATCACCTTTCCAAGATTGCAGCCACCGAGAGTACTGAGTATCTCCAGAAAATCATCGACGAATTCACAACCTTTAATGATACATCTACACATTGTGTCAGTACTCCATCTCCAGAGACCACTATCAACAAAGATTACGATATTATTGATTCACCTCATAAGATCGCCCCTGGAGAACATTCTGTTCAGATGAATTCAACTTCTAAACCTGCGTCTAAGAAACGTGGTCGCCCCCGCGGTACTAAAAACAAGGGATACAACCATCGAATTCTTGTTCACAAAGCGCACAATCAAACACTAAATGTCAATCGGCAACGAACCTTAATCAAAAGAAAAGAACGAGAGTTGCAAAGTACAACAGACCTCCCAAACAACAAAAAAGACACTAAGATAATTTAAACTTTGAACTTCTTGTATTATACGTATTGTGATATGTACTGTCATAATAAGTTATACAGAGAGAATAAATGAATAAGAAAGGTGGAGCTGGGATCTACCCTGACTCTACGGATCAGAAAAAAGAGGCCGATTTATGGCAAAGGCCACGCCACCCAAAATCACCATTTTGCTCACAACCTCCATTTTATTTTCCCTCAATATTATACTTATTCACCAAATATGAGTTAAACATTCATATCAATCTTTTACAATTAGATTACATAGTTGTAGAAGAGCTTTAGGGCAAATGACGAAGTATTAAATCTGCTCTTAAAATGTAAAAAACTGGAACGTTTTGGTGATTGTGCCACAAATCGGCCTGTTTTTTCTGACTCGTGGAGCCTGACTATTCTTCGCAACATCATCTCTTTTCCACCCTATACGAAAGTTATTTATTCGCCCTGAATATTGTAATCATATGCTCAGGACTAGTTTTTCAAACTGTGTATATATTGTTTTCACTTTCTACCACAGTAGATTTGACTATGTACTTGCACTTACAAATGATATCTGTGTAAATGTAAGAAGTGATGATTATTCTCAACTAACTATGAGATCTTAAGGATCTTTTATAGACTGGTTGACTGGCCAGATTTACATGCAAACAGTGCAAACTGAGGTCTTCTGTACATTTATAAATAGAACCGGACGAGCGGAAATGAGGGCATTCGCAAGTGAATCTCTTCCGTACGGTCGTCTCACAATATCATACCATCACCCCGAAGGGGCGAGGGTGGGGAATGATGGCTATAGCAAAGGCTGATGCTATCAGCCTCACAACAGATACTTGGGAATACAGTAAAAACCTTGGAGAATGCTATAGATCTGTAACTATTGATGAGGTTCGTTGGAGGAGGCTGGCAATAATAAGTATTTTGATTGAAACTTGTACGGAAGGACCCGCAGTTACCTCGGCACAAGATCCTACAATGTCTAGAGAGTAATAAATAATAAGTAATTGATATTGGAAAAGTTTTGGCATCGTTCGGCAGGAGATTTGTAGACGAGGAGAGTGTTTATAGATCGAGTCACGATGAACCGAATCAGAGAACTGGAGAGGGTAACTAATGGCACCACATGTAAGAATTCAAGCGGCCTAGCCGGATGGGGTCACATGACCTAATTACAGAGAAAAGTAGAGGTTCATATCCTCAAAACTGTGGCAAATCAGTGGCAATAAGAATATTTTTAGATGTACCTGAAGCCAGATCTTACTGATCGGACGCTCCGACGGAGTTATGGCACTGGCGGAATCGGACTACTTCCGAATGCCCTTAATATCTCTACAAAACCTTACAACGACTTGCTTACCAACTAGAGTTTTCCTTGCCTTAGTCAATCTATATCGACTTGATTCATAAATTATAACAACTCTAGTCGCGACATAATATTTACCCGGCTAACATTTTTTTCCCTTCATGCTTGCTCTTTTCTCTTTAGCTTAGTATTTTCGAAACAATAGAGATTCTACCCTTTCCTGGTATTTTCGATCGTGATATTTGTAGCTAATAAACTTATAGTGAAATCAGATTTATAAGGCTGAAACTTATACTTCAAATCTCTCTGAAGTAGTTTAGCTTCTATCAGGTTTAGTATTGAATATAATATAAGTTACTATAACAATTGAATTTTATATTAGTACTAAATAGTGAAAGTTTTCATTAGCACTTCCCTGAGCCCAAATGAAGGGGCTCAATAATAGGTTCAATCTGACCTAGATTTATCAACTAAAGAACTAACTACAGGAGGTATAGTAGGTCCTTTTACAACTCAAGCACTGAGTTAGTAACCCTAAGCGGCCAAATGCACAATGCCTACTAAGTGGTGGTATATGGGTGCGATTCGGCCTGAATCGAAGAAGAGGTTCTGTCGATCCCATTATCTTGTATTGTAAGGTGACTAAGTAAAAGCAAATACTAAAAGCAGAGCATTGGAAGGTAGCCGCCTTCGCACCAACTGCCATTTCTCACTACTATATATCACAACACCCTCTACTTTCTCTACAGTAGCAGAAAGTATCTGACCGGAACGCAGGCTTGTCGCCCCCGAGAAGTCCGCCCTGTTTAAAAATCTCAGCAATCATTTCCCTAGACCAACAAAGTATGACTCACTTCTCGCAGGTGAGGGTCTCACGGCCTGATAGGTTATTGGTTCAAGCATAGTGCTCGTACAATTGTAGTTTTGAAATTAAGTCTGGCAGCATCGAGAGATACTCCTGACAATGGCCTCGGTCGGTCTGTCTCGAGCATAATGCTTAAAGTGAATTATGAGAACTGGTGGGACTTTGCCAAACAACATTATATTCTTTTCTTGAGTAGTGAGTAATCGGAAACTCAGCCAAATAAAACAGTTAAACATTGTGAAAAAAGACGATTCTACCTGTTATCAGGCTGTATTAATAAACAACCAGCTTCCGGGCCCAATCATGAACGCAAAATTTCGAAATAGTGTTGTCCGCCAAGATTACGCTCAACCTATTCCGCATTCCCTAGTCTTAATGAAACTTTGCCTCATACTTCGTTCCTACTCCCTGAAATCCGTCTGTAGTAGCCTCTCCAACCGCTTTGTAATCCCAAACTTCTTCTTGACGGAAAATGGTAACAGCATGCATACTTCGCATTCCCTGGTAGTCTTTCCCTGACAATTTGAACATTGCAAGCTCTTCCTCCTCCTTAGTTTCATCTCCCTTAAACAAGCGTGCAGATGCTCCCTCAATTTGGCCAAAATGTTGCTTTCTCTCCTCGCCCTTGAAAATGATGATCCACACATGCACACAAGCAATTTCTTTCCCGAGCTTATCCAAATTATGGTAGAGCTGCTCATCATCGCCCTCCCCTTCGCCAGTCAGATTGTCGCCTGAAAGACGCACAGCACCACAACCGCTCTTCTTATGGTTGAAGAATACGACATCTTTAGACTTGTCATCCTTATCAACCAAGAATGCGACTGCATCCAAATCATATGACATCTCAGAAGAATTTTTGTTGACATCCCAGCTTAGACCAACAGTGACACGGTTAAGTCCTTTCTCTAAAGAAAAGACGCCACCTTTCTTAAGGGAAAAGGAAGTTGCCATGTTCAATATTTTGTATAAGGTGTACGAAGAGGGATACCTTTACGTGATTAATTAGCAAAATCAAAGGACTATAACCTGAGATAACACACCTAGGAGATGTAAGTAATGAATCTGGAAGAGTGAATTGTGTGCTGTATTGTGTTGAAGATCGTGATGAGTGAACAATAGGTAGGATTGAAGTGATTCGAGTTGAAAGTTGCGGGAAATCACAACAGGTATTTATATCTGAAGCATACTCCGCCTCGGCTCTTTTCATTCTGTCAATCCAAGCAACGGAATCTGCCTGATGAAAAAGCCTACCCATTATACCACACTTATTCCGTAGATAGATTACTTATTAGCCGAAGGCGACGCCAGAGCTAAAGTTCCATGTTGCCTTGTGGCATAATAATACCTTGATACGAGCCTCAGAAAGGCTCGTATTCCTATCATTAGAGTGCCATTTGACCAATCATTAAGTCTAGTGCAATATCTTGTTTGCCTTGAAGCCACCGGTAATTTGATACTTATCGAAAAATCAAGAAGGCTTAGCTAGCTGATTGGGAATGGAAATACTAGTGCTTCTCATAGGGGCCTGCATCTCAGCACCATGTTCATGTATGGTTGAGTCAATTGAATTTCATTAGCTTTTTTGAACAGGTTTGGGCAGAACTCATTCCTACAAGGGCTAGAAATATTTCAGATATATGGAGTGTTGGGTTGGCTTGGACAGTTTGCTAGTGATTTAGGTAAATCATTCTCTTGAAACTCTTGTGGTCTGGTAGAATTGTGCAGTAGAAAATCATTCACTTGATGTCCGCAATAATTATAGGATGAGATCAAATGCCCCTCAGATTTTGCAGAGAATGTTTACTCATCTTAGCCCGGGGTGTTGCTTGCATTTTCATTTTCATTGCAACCGTAGGCGAGAGTTGAGTGTTCAAGCAAGCCCCGACCATATACCTACTTTGTATATCAATCACAAGCTCCTGTCATGCCTTTTATTTTGCGAAGGCACGTGTAAATGGATAAGTCGAAAATCCTGTTTTAACTTCTGGAAGAACGCTCAACTCTTAGCCAACGGAACCCATCAACTTGCGTTATCTAAGCTACTTGCTTTATGGATTGAATTGAGGCTTGCGATATTTAGCTAGACATCCAGTGACATCCTATGGATAATACTTAAAAAATGATGGGAATTGATAATCGTCCGACGCTTTTTACTATCCGTCCGACGCTTTCGCCAAATTGGTACTGAAAGCTTAACTAATCGGCTTACTAATTAGCTTCCCAATTGACTTCATTTTCGATTTGAGTATAGAAGTATAGTAGTTTTATTTTGCCTTCGTTATAGTACTCTTTATATAGCATTCGATCCCAAATAGTATATCCTCAAATTTTATACTATACTTTTTTCCGATCGAGTATCAAAATTGTATAGTAACTATATAGTAAATAGGGAAGTCTCTAAGAATTAGTACATAATATGGGGTGTCGGACGGATAGTAAAAAGCGTCGGACGATTATCAATTCCCAAAATGATTTGATGCCCGGGAAGAAGTATTGGCCAGGGATATAGATGCGGTGCCTGGCATTGTCCCTGGGTAAGCTTTTAATTTCTGTATTAAGTGATACAACCACAAAGTGAATATGTAATACTCAGCCATTCAAATGTCGAAGCAAATGCAACGTAGCATATCAGCCCATAGCAAATCCAGCCACCATTTTACAGCTAAGATCTGCTTCCACTAGTACGCTTTACATGATAATAAAACTTCTTTGCATTCAATTTACGTAAACAGTCACCATTGGTCGCCGAGCTACACATCTTTACTTGTTCAGCAATTGTCACACACCTTGAGCAATCGGTTGCAAGCTTGGCGGCATACTCTGTAAGTTTGTTCAAGCCAGCGATACAACGATCAAATAACAACTGGTCATGAGCAGCACAAACTCGCTTCAGCTTGTTGTCGCCCCGCTCCGAGATGTGCAGGGAGATCTAAAACAACAAATGCAAAAGCTTGTATTCATTAACTCCTAACATAACATGACAGCTAGCTAAGGGTCTACATATAGAAGTTCGATGACTAAGATATGCATTGATGAGCGTTCTGTAATAACGATGAAAGCAGTCTCTCAGTTCTACTATCGAATCTTAATCAATTATATATCTTTTGGGACCGGATAGCAGTACTCTTTACCAGATGCTTCTAAGTGTATCATTACTCTTTTTTAGAAATATAGAGCATATGCCGAGTCTCCTTTCTAACCAAGATGTACTGGTCGATTTTCCTCAAAAATCAGGCTTCACTATTCCAAGTTCAAAAAATATTCACTAGGTGATGTGCAAAAATACTTTCGATTGCAATTTCGCCTAGTTATGTTCTCACTTATCAACCCTACTTATGCCCTTCCATATCAGTCCTGACTGCAGAATCCAATAGTTCTGGACATTCGAGAAGCAACAAGTTGTCTATTATTGGTTAAAGTGGAAATTGAGGCTATGACCTATCCAACTAAAATAACATGCACTAAGCCATCTCATAGCCCCTTCTCAAGAGGACTATCTCATGCAGGAAGGCCGGCATTGTACATATAATTCAGGGTTATCATTAAAGCTGCTACTGCTAGAGTTAGAGGAATACGGTTTTAACAGATATCTAACCTAGTACTGTAGTAATTTGCTATTGATCATTTGATTTGCGTCGTTGGTTGCGGCTGCTGCTGATAATCCTTAAGCCCCTCATCTTTAGACTTTTGAAATACTTGGCTAAATTATTCCCCTACATTTGGGATTCAGATAATTGGCGAAGACTCGATTACTTCTAAACTCTCATGTTACATATCCACCAAACCACACCATCTTTCAACCAAGATTTTTACGATAGAACTGTCGTGTTTATGGTATTCATGCGACAGATTGCTGTACAATCGCTGTTTTAAGGACAATGAAATGTCTGAGGCGAGGTGAGACAAGAAGAAAAGTGTCCAGACAATAAGCTTTCGCCAGAGTTTTCACCTCATAAGACTGCTTGACCTATTTAACTGCTCTGTTGATCTATATATTGCTCTGTATTTTGCAAACTATCATTACTGATAAAGTACCTTGTATTGTTATTAAGAATTAATTCTATAGATTCATTGATAGAATATTCTTCTCTAAAACTTATATTATTCATATTTGCCTATAACAGAATAGAGAAATTTCTCGTCCTATATCTCTATACGTTTTGCACCAGTAAAGAATATATCCAACGTCATCTTTAATACCACTACTTGATAATAGAGGCGGAGTTTCATCTAATACCTGACCTCCAGTAAAACACACCTACCACACCATCGCTACCAAAACCGACCCCGGCGTCTACCTCCCATATGATCATTTAATTTTACTACATAAACTACAGTTCTCCTCTTCAGCTGTTTCCTTCTAACACACCTTCACACACTTGCTCGTGGTTCGCTGCGTTCTTCATCAGGGGCAACCTCAAGTTTTATACCTTTATATTTCGAGCACTACCAAGAGTCTGCGAATATAATCTGGCTGGTTTTGACAGAACGAGCCTTATACCCTTTCACACGTCCTGTGAATTCCTGTCGTAGAGCCTAACGTGGTGGGGTAGTTATTGGGTTATTCTAGAATTCATTCATAGTAAGTTTTTCACCGTTCATAACCGTATCAGTACAACTCCCTTATTATGATTTGTTTTTGAAGACGCTGTCGTTCCATCAAGCATGGGCTCTTATGCTCGATGGCAAAGTTACTACAAGCAGCCGTAAGGACTTGGCCTACTTAGGACGAGGGACAAGTGGCTAAGACTGTTGGGTAGTTTCTCTTTAACTCCAAATGAATCATCATTCAGGTATATTAAAAATATTGCTCATCATTATTGCTTTATAGCTTCCTGAACCTCGTGGATCTTCTACTTCCGGCTTCCATTTCGATCCGGATATGACCTCTTCACTAATTTCTGTTGGTGGAATCACTAGTCAAAATTTCTAAGTCCTTGAATGCTAAAATGGATTCTTATCGATCACGAGAGCGCGACAAGCGTATGAACCGACCGAATAACCCCGCAAATACTCCACAATTCACTGATAACGGACATGATATTTTCTGGCGCCGCCCATCAGTCCACAACCAAGCTGGCCCAAATGCAGCTTGCAATATATCACTGGTGGTGCCTAATGATGGATATACTCCTATTACGTTTATTAGATCTGGACCTGCGTTCATAATACCAGAGCAATTGGAATCTGCTTATGCCTACGCTATCCAGCGTGCCAACGGCATGTATACTAGACTCATTCCGGCGGATCTGCTCCCGCAACTATCGCAGATCCCTCAGCATCAAGGTCCTGAAGGTCTGATCATTGTTCCCCAACCTCGAGCTGCCTCTCCCAAACCCTATGCTCCACCAGATTTGGTCTCTAATATCGTGAGTTCGGTTATCCCATTTTCAGTACATCCAGATATACTAACCTATTGTCTCTGAAGATTGTCTCCAAACTCCCAAACTTTTCGTCGAATGACACCAGGAACTACCAAGACCATATACTGGAAAGTGGCGATCAGATGCAGGTAAGATGATTCGTCCCCTCAAAAATGCCAAGCGTGAAAATTATACTAAGTTATAACAGTTTGCAATTGATAATATTCTTGCTTCTAATAGCCCCACAAGGGGCTTGGTTCCGGGCGAAATGGGTCTTGGTACAGCTATGACTGTTACTACTACTCGCAGAGAGAAGATCTACTGCGATAAATGGGTTCATGAAGGGACTTGTGCGTTCACTCAAGTGGGATGCAAATACAAGCATGAGATGCCAACAGACAAAGCCACTCAACTTTCTCTTGGTCTCAGCCATGGATTTCCAAGCTGGTACCGACGTGCGCATGGACTTAACCCATCACCTCCAACCACCGTGGTTCCAATGATAGGAGCGGGACGTACAACGGCATCCTGGCGCCAGCAAGATACTTATCGCGCTTTAAATAAATTTCCATTCATTGTATACAATGGTACCACTGTCAATTAAAGTATGAGAATGATCCTAATCCATAAATATACTTTCTTTTTTTGTCTTCAATTCTTCCACAACGCGCCGCGATATTAATTCTAAATATTGGCTGTTTATAGTTGTTAAGCTTCTATTTATAAGAAATTTTTACAATAAATATATAATAAAGTATTTAAGTTATTATTTAATAACTGATGAACTTATAGTTTTTAAAAGATTATATTCAATCTAAACTCTATTATTTGTAGATATTATGAAGTTGCCTCTATATTAGTGATAGACAAATTATATATATAGTAACTTGTTTATTAAAATTAATATCTTTAACGTGGTTTATCATCGAGCGGATCATATCATCGAGCGGATCACTTGAAAACATACCAAAATCAGCACTTTTCGAATATTGATATCTTTACAGTTGATAATTATAAAATGCTAAAACTTATCATCTTTATATATTACTATATGAAGATACTTATAATAAGATATCAAATCAATATAACTATTGATTGTTTGAATATTGAAGTTTTAATAAATTGTAGGGGTTTTTGGCCCCCAAGTTTTTGTATCTCAAGAAATAATAGTTCATTAAAGCTAGATTTTAGTACATAGACTTCTATTCATATTGCTATAGATATATTAAGTTTTTAGCCTAAAATGATTATCATTTATAAAGATATTAATATTCGAAAATGCTGATTTTGGTGTGTTTTCAAGTGATCCGCTCGATGATATGATCCGCTCGATGATAAACCACGTTATAGATATTATAGATTTAAAGGATAGGAAGTTAAGAGTAATAGAAGTCATATTAGAGTTAATTAAATAAATTAGAACTAATTATTAATATACTAAAGATAGATACACTAGATATATATAGTTTAATCTTCATTATATATTCTAATATTCTTATAAACCAATTTTCAAATAACTTAAAAACAATAGATAGTGGATGCGTTGAATAACTAAAATAACTAACCTTTAAGAACAAGAGTTTATGAAAATAAATGGACTATTCATAAATTGCCAGACCACTCAAGGGTTAAGTTCTTAAGTCCCATATATGTATATCAAGGTAGACAGCAAGGCACATAGCAAGTCATAAGATTAGAGGCAAAGATGTAGAATATCGCGTGGTAGAATTGCATATGCCGCAGATCTCGGACCTGGTTGCTTCCCAATACTAACAAACCTCAGCTCCGCTCTACGAGGAGCTGCTCTTTCAACTTTCAAGCCAAATATCTGATCCCTCTGGAGCAGTCGACGCCCAAGGATGACCCAAATCTGCAAGAGTATGATATCTGGTGGTTCCACCATTCTAGCAATTCTGAGTTCTGAGATGGTGTTGACATCGCTCTCTTTCGTCATATCCAGCGCGATGACGCACCAAGGCAAATGATGGAAACATGGCCTTATGTACTTATGTCTAAGGACTATGGCTATCTACAAGGCGCACGCCCAGGAGTTCCTCAAGCGGGTGATGGTGCTCTGCCACAACTACCCTGGCTCGCCACTACGCCAGCCAGAATTACTCCGAGGTATGTGGCCGAAAATGCTCGACAGTACCACCTGATGATGTTGGTGAAGCTTTTCATGATTGTTACCTAGTTTTTCAAGGGCCAATCGTCGTTCAGCATGTACAAAGATGATATCCGCTTCCTACCCGAGGTAACTGAAGATCTGCTCCCGTTTTACAGTACATCGCATATGTTGTGTCCCTTCGGCAGCTGTTCAATCGACTCTGAGCTTAGTTTGACTGGACTATGTAAGTTAACGGGATGCTCTCGACCTGATTGATGAAGTTATGCAGTCCTTCGAAGTTGCCACTCTCAGACATGTCAAACTGCTGGCAGCTTACAGCCCCGTCACCAAGCCGAATATTCTGGCAAAGAGTGAGAGAACGTAGATATCAAAAAGGCTGTAGAGGAAGAGATCGAAAACGAACTAGTAGTAATAATAATCTATTCAAGTTCGGCAATCACACATATTACACGTTCATCATCTATACTCTGGCAGCACCACGCTTACCATGAGCGCCCGGCTAAATTAAAACTACTGAGCGTCTGAGAGTTGGTGTACCTTCTTTGACTTTGATCACATCCTTGCGAGAAAGTAGCCCTGAAGTGCTTCAAAGGCGAGGCAGATTAGCCCGGTGTGGCTCAGCAACCGCACAATACTCCGGATTTGCAGTTCTGGTTAGCTGACACGCGAAATACTCTGCTTCCTATCATGGGACCTCACCCATCCGAACAGATAGTCCTGGTCCTGGTAACAGGGGCTGTCTCGAGTAAGACGCTCGTTGTCTTGATTGGAGCTGCACTTCTCAATGCCGGGACGCCAATTCTGATGCCGCCCATGATTGCTCTGCGAGACGATATGCTCCGATAATTTCAGGGAGTTGGTATCCACCCACTCGTCTCGTTTACCAATTCTAACCAATTAGCTTCGTTGGCCATCCTGTTAATCGAGGCTGTATTGTACTCCAAGCTTTCTTGAATACTGCCAAATTCACTTTCGTAAGCAGAATATAGCGAATAATGTGGTTGACGAGTGTTACGTTACGGTCATAGATAGTGACTGCCAACTGCACATACTTTAGCTGGGCTGGTATACCAGATAAGTCCGGACGCAGACCGTCTGTCTGACGGCACTTCCGCCTCTAATTATGGAAGAAGAGTTTGATGAGTACATAAAGCTAATGAAGCTAAGGATGATGCATGTTACATAGACTGACGTAATATTAAGTACATATTTAGCTTTAAGACCTCCCTCGGAACGTTAATTGAGAGCGCTGTCAAACCGGTGTACGCATGCAGATCTAAGCGGGAAATTTTTGACTATGCTTGGAACAAAATCTACTGCTGAACACGAGTGAAAGTGGCTGAGCTTACCGACTTTCTGCGATGTCGATTGTAAACCTCTAGGTCTATATCGGAAGTAGAAAAGGCTGCTATCCAGCTTTCTTGGTTAGTTGATGATGTCTGCTCTCGGGATTAGGTCCGACTATCCCCACATATGCTATATCGCCACATCATTGCCGCTAGCGAGACATCAACCTTCTATCAGGAATCAGGCAGAGCTAATCAAGGCGTTAGGAGTACCGCAGAAGAATAATAGCTGTAGCTGTATTGAAAAATAGGTTAATTATATAATGTTTCTACTTATATGTTCATTACAGTCTTCTTGTTTTATACGGTCATTTAAGTTGGAAATTTCATCCAGACTTGTAGAACGAAACATTATATCATATATTAATTCAAATATGAAGACACAGCTTTTATTCGGGCCGATGTTCGGTTCCTATACCGTTTGTTCTGTAACCACTTCTACAGAATAGAACGAGCCAGTATAGGAGGACAATAATACTTTGATAAGTTAAACTCACGGAAATGCAATCTTGGTCGATTCCTAATTCCCCTACTAATTGCACTTGCCCGTTCATATCTAAATTTCGATTGCCGCGAAATGCAGTCTCTAATGTACCCACTTGTGTTGGACTCAATATCCTCCTTGTGGTCACGGCTTTCCTTTCAGACCCATTGTGATCCAGTTCATCATCACAAGACCTATTACGATCCTCCTCCTGGCTAAGGGGAGTTTGAGAAGTTCTCTCTAATGATGCCGAATGTTCGAAAAATCCAAACTCCTCATCCTCGAGATCCAGCCCTTCATAATAACGATCATTCAAATTATCGCTATCTCCCTTCCTACTCGACTTCTTCAAATTCCATATGTTAGAACAAGCAAATGATGAATTTTCGACGCATAGAGAACTCTTCAAGTCGTACGTGCTCTCGAACATCCATTTCTCCGTCGTGTAATTACTCAGCTACTATTTTCGACTTTAGTGCCACGAAATCAACACTTGGTTTGTCTTGTACATAAACCATGGGACCTAGCCAGTTCTCTCCCGTCGCATTTTTTATCTGGCGCAATCGGTCCTCAGAGAACTCCAGAGCGTCGCATAACCGGAGGCCATCAACATAACTGATATATGTCTCTTGTATCCCGTACATCCTAGAATGAGTACTATGAATACTGCTACAGCGTAGCAAATCATGCAGCTTACTTCGATGACATCCCCTGACTGCAAGCAAGTTTGTTGCATTTATCAGCGATCTAGACAGCCAAATACGGACAATTAAGGACGACTCTGTATCTTCTGCTTCATCCGTGGAAATTTCAATAGAGATTTGTCTCACTCCCTGCTTCATAGCATCTCGCAATTGTTCACTAGGTAGCTTTAGCCGAGAAGCAAGATCTAGACCGTCAGTATATGATATATATGATTCAAGTTTAGTGTAGACTGTGGTTCCATAAAGTTGCAATATAGCCGAGGTGGGCCAGCGTCTTTTGCTGGAGGCTTTGATCAAGTCTGTTGCACAGATGAGGCTCAACTCCGTGTTAAAACGTATTACCTGTATCTCTTTGACTACCTGATGGATGTCACTATAGAGTACTATATTAACACAAGGTTGCCAAAATATTGGGAATTATGCTTACTGAGATTTGGTCTCTTCAGTGTCGAGCATAGAAGAATCTTCGATTTCCTCCAACGGGAAGCATTGGTTGTTCTTCTGCTTATTGGAAATGTCGGGGGCGCTTGCTGAAACAGGGTTTTCGGAATGGAAGGATGTCCAATTATTTAATCTACCCTCGTCGTCTACGGCAGCAATATCAGACCCGACACAATATGAATTCCGCAGCCAACATGATTTAAAGGTGTCAGTAGCATTGAAAATTCTAAAATGACGTGAATTCAGATTACGTTCTTTCTGTTGTGTCGGCTTTGGCTTTGATTGTTGGACGTTTGAAGAAGAATGTCGCGTGCTTCCTTTGGGAGTGTTTAACTGTCTTTCTCGCGGTGATAGACCTAAATCAGATGGGTCCTTCTTTCGCTTCATTGTCTGTGTCTTTCGAACTACAGTCTCCCCCTGTGATGGTTAGATGGGATTGTAGATAGATCGGGTCTTAGCTCTTGCAGGTTTTCGTTCTAGTCACTGCTATTATTTGGATTTCGCAGTTTTTATTTTGGACACTGGTCCGATTTCGCGCAGGATAACTCATCAAATAGTTACTTACTTTGTTTAATGAGTCTACTATGCTTCCTCGATCTTTAAGCTTTTGCTCTTTAGTATTGTAGGTATATAAGTAGTGATCTACTGTCGCCTGCGATAACGTCATATTGGTCTCTTGAGGTATGCCATCTCGAATGGCTTCCATAACAAAGGTAGCATTTACCTCTACGGGTGTTACACCAGGCGCCACCGCGATGGGGCTCAGAGGAAGATGCTTGCGTTGGTGTTGGGGAGCGGCTTTGGGACGGAACAGAGAGCTTTAATGCCTGCTCCCAACACTTCCCAGTTGGAAGTAGCTTCTCTGGTTCCATCACTAACATTGCGGCTGAAAGAAAATCGAGTAGGGTGTCATTATTCCAGTCATTAACTAGGTTTATGATTTTTTCACACCACTGTAGTCCCAAATCTCTCTTGCTTAATTCTGGAAGGGGGCCGTATGCGTACTTAAAGACAACGACGCCCAGCTACCAGATATCACAAGCATTTGTGTAGTATGTACCACGAGGAGTTGTATATATTTCAGGCGCAGCATAGAGATGTGTCCCACAGAACGTTTGCAGATCAGCAGTCACTTTCGAGAGACCAAAGACTGAAAGCTTTATGTGGAGCGGGATTCGAGAATGAACAAGAATATTTTCCGGCTTGATATCTCGGTGGACGGTGCCGTCTTCATGGACGGAATTTAAGGCATCAAGGCTTTGACAAAGAATAGTCAAGCTTTCTTGATCTGAAAATGGCTGTTGTGTGTGTTGATCTTCTAAATTTCCGAGCAGAAGATATTCAAGGATGAGCCGAGGTGACGGCCTTTCGATTAAAGCAACAAACTGTATAATATGCCCCTATTATGCTAAATTAGCAGGAAGTATCTGTAGAAATAGGGAGAGGAACCAATATTTGAGAGCCGTGAGACTTGGTTCATAATGCTTGCTTCCCTCCTCCACTCAGGTTCTTTCATGTTGTGTAGAAACTCTTTAGAAGTATACACGGATCTATTGCTGACATCCCAAACACGATTCACAATCGAGAAGTTACCGCTGCCAAGATTCCATTGGTCAATGTAAATTGGCGTTTGGGAAGTCGGAGTGTGAGCTCCACTTTGTTGTGCGGTTGAGGTCGTACTCTGAATGCCTAGTGCACCAAGGGAAAGCTCATTATCTGCGTTTGCCTCACGGAGGAATAGATCAACGTGGTCGTTATAAAGGTCCAGATATGTCTCATGCTTCGAGACGATGATCTGAAACTTGATCTTATCGATTTGAATGACAATTTTTTGGACATCCTTCGGTACCTCTCTACCGCTTAGAATCCAGGTAAAGTATTGCCTCTTCTCCCGTCCTTTATCGTCCTTTGCAGCGATGGTTTGGCGTTTCTCTCCTCCTTGTCCGTTGTATGTGACGATGGTTCCATACTGCGAGAAATTTCGCAAGACCAATCGTCGTTCTGGATCGAATGTTAAGACGCAATGAAGCCGGCTAATTCTACATTTTGGTAGTCTCGGCAGAACGATATCGCAGCGATTTTTATCGGTTCCAATCATAAACCCTTGACTAGTTTTCAGTCCTGGGCTGAAGGTGAGTTGGAGTCCTGAGTAAGATGTCGGTTCGGTGTCCTCCTCGTCTTCTACTGAGATAGTTGACTCGCGACAACCATAATCTGGTTTGGTGGTGCAATGTATCGCCTACTGTTCTCGCGCATGCGGATTGCCTCCTCCGTTTGTCTGTCGTCATCTGCAGGATACAGGCAAGCAATCAGGTCCGAGTCTTCCATTATTGAATACGATATCTCTTAACGATGAATAGCAAAATGGTTTCTAAAAAGAAAATATGGGGTTTGGATTCATGCTTATGTATGCTGGGCGGCGGGGTTGGATGGAAAGGTGGACATATTACTTGGTCTCTAGGATAAATAATTGTAGCTTCGTCGCTCCACCTTATTGTAGGTTTCTTTATTTGGGCCAATTAAATAAGCAATAAGATCTACTGCCCTTTGGTATTGAGCAACAAGGATATAATTACTTCCTCACAGGCCAAATAAAGGTTAATTGAGGGGTCTAGCCATACTTTTACTGTATGAGCCCGAATGGTATTGCTGTTTTGAGATTTTGTTAGATTACCCCTAGCGCGTGGAAGACGCTGGAAGAAATTTAACCTCTATTCGGGCTCATAACAGTATAATACTTACGCTCCCAACCTCAATACATCTTATCATGGAGCTTGCTGGGTCCAATCGAGTTGCCGCCTCTGTCGTCGGATGACAACATGGGTTTACATTACTTGGTCCGAAAGGATAAATACTTTAGTTGATGGCCGAATAAAACCAAACACTGGGTCCTATATCATTTCTAGTATTTAATACTATTTGGGTATAAGATACCAGAAAACGAGATTGGTTTGGAGTATAAAAGCTATATATTTGCCCATAATGTTACTGTATTAAGCAAGGCGCTAGAAGGTTCCTGGACCCAGTGTTTGGATTTATTTGGCCTGTAACTAAAGTAATTGTAGTCTCTGTTCGCTCTATCTTCTAACTTTAGCCAATCAAATAACACAAAAGATGTTCTATTTGTCAAATGATTGGTTGACAAATTAAAGGTACTAGAACATAGACCACAGTTATTTATCATTGAGACCAAGTATTAACTTATGTTGTTATTGGTTTGTATTTGGACGGTTATTAGTGATGGGTACCAGCGTAATTTGCTTATCTTTTAAGCGAGGCTAGATAATAGGTTACTAGTGACGCTTAAAGTGTGTCGATCCTGACTGGTTAATGCCCGAGGCAGTTGATTCTCTCTCCATACGCCGCTCATGAGTTCCTTCTCCCCACACCTTTGTGAACAAACCATCCTTAACCTCTCTGCCTTTCAACTTGCCCCTTCTATACCATAAGCAATGCCATCGTCTCAAACTGAGACTGCAAAATTGTTCGCTGGTGATATCGCTGCTTACAGCGATGCAGAGGTTGACCAGTACCTGGAAGCCAACGGAAGGTCAGGATTTTCTGAAGCTTATCATCTACCTGGGTCGCTGAGGTTCAGAATACAGATGTGTTAAAGTTGAAGACCCAGAGAATCTACCCGAAGATTTCATTCAGAGACTAAGGTAAAATTTATAAATCATCATTTTATCATTTCCTAATCGCTATTGGGTAGGGCGCGAGCAGGCACGAGCAACACGGCACCGTCCCGCCCTATTGATTTGGACTATGTATCTGCACGCCTTGACGAATTACCCGTGGATAGAGATCCATTGCCTCAACGATACTCCTCTGAATCATCGACTACAAGTATAGACGAGGAGGAAAGTTGTCGTCGAAATCTCGAAGAGGAGACAGGGTACTACCACAAACTTATAAATGACGGCGGCCGACCTTCACACCCGATCGGTCTTGGCTACGATGTTGCCAAGAATATGGAAGAATACCGCGAGATCTTGTCGTTCTGGAACCCGCACTGCAACCCCAGTGACGAGTATGGCTGGATGGTGTTTGCAAAGCAGGAACATATATGGAAACAATTTCGCGAGTCGCAAGGACGGATGAGAACAGATGGTCCCTTGGAGGTGGGGACTGTCTTTCCTGCTCGCCCAGCAAAGCCAGGACGCTTCGCTGCATATAACAGGGGGCTACATAAGCGCCTTGCAAGCCACGAGTTTGAGCGGTCATTTCAGTTAAATGAGGACCCGGATCGACAAGACAAATTGGCGACGTGGAGTGAGTATCTAGGATTTGAATACGTGGAGTATGACAAACACGCAAATATTATGATGCGTCTACAACAGCAGTATAATGAGGCATGGAAGAAGCTCGTAGACTGTAAGGTCCTCACACCTTTTGAAACGGCGGAGTCCCTATGGACTCCGGGAATCGGATTTCAGTTGAAGAGCGAAGAAACCCAAGCTAAGAAGGCTGTAGAGTCTGCGATATCAATTATGCAGTCAGCAGAAAAGGTCTTGCTAGAAGCAAAAGTCGCTAGTCTATCCAAACTCTCTTTCTCCCAGTTAGAACAGAAACTATCTGCAGCCAGGTCCAAACTGGTCGCAGTAACAAAATCGCTCGAGCGAATCAGTAGACGACGTAGTCTTATCAGTGATTTTCATGATCAAACGAAGGGTTATGAAATCGCAAAGGGTAATGCAAATCGCCAGAGTATACTACTGCGATGGATACTACAGCAGGTCCCCTTGATTGAAATCGAGTTAAATCAAGCTAAGGTGACCGAAAACAACTCAACCGACGGGAACGGCAAACGTCAGCGAAGTTTCAAACGCAATCGCGCCGACGACCGCAACGAAGAACCAGCTTCAAAGCGGCTGAGACAAGATGGCAAGAATCACATACTCCTAGAGAGCAAAACACGTACCTCTACTGTTCAAGAGGTATCCTCGACCAGACATGCAAGGCAAACCCGGAGTTCTAGCATTCTACCTTTGTGGAGACTATCAGATACAAAATCAGACACTGTGAAATCTGTTATAGTGCCGAATAATAATATGCAAGTGAGGACGGGAAGACGGCATACCAAATTCAGTTTGGATAGCACGCTTGACTCTGGAAATCTCCGTCGAAGCTCTCGACCGAGCCGCCCCCCTGAAAGGTACCAATGAGGAAGCAATGACCTCTCCGAGGAGGCAGATAAGAGGGCAGAGGATGAAAGAGGTATCAAATAGAACAGTTTTACTCCCTGCCGATACATTACTATTTTTCAAATACCCTAGCTCTATTCCTCTGGAATCATGCCATGATTCCATTTTAAGGTTAGATTATTATCATGCGTTACACAATAATATAATTGATATATTCCGTATCGTCAGAGCAAGATCAGTACAATGATGTATGTTTTATGTAGTTTATCCCACAATCTCAACTTGAGATATTTGTGATGGGTCGTAACGATGTTATTTCACCTTCCCGATATTAGCTACTCTTATGTCGTACGGTATTGCTTCGCATCGTCTCTCTAACGACTCGTCAACCTTCAAAAATTCAAAACAAATTTAGTTTATAAGATATCTTTCTGAAAAGTATATCAACCAATTATTTTAGCTATTAAAATCTAATAACCTGATTATTTCTTATAGTGAGTATTAGCTCCTAACTTATAAGTAACTGATGCCCAAAAATATACTCCAGTTATACGGAATCGTAGTACGGTCGGCGTGTGTGGCTATGCATGTGCTCGCACTAGATTTCTGACTCTAGGGTTATAAAAGGCTTGATTTCCTGTAGCTTGCTCTTCTGTAGTTGTTAATTTCTAAGGTCTGCGATTCCATATACGATATACGTCACACTTCTAGTCTTGGATGAATATTTTTGATATTGGAATCCATCAACAATATGGATAAAAAAAACTGTGATGACTTCTTTGCAAACATCAGCATAATTCTGTGCTTCTCCCAAATGGTCAAAGGCCTCCTTAAGTTAGTCTTGAAGATGCGAAACCAATGCTCTTTTTATGTACACTCTTTAGTAGTTTATTTTAGAAACCTAACTTAACCGCCGTTGACTTCGGCTCAACTAGTGCCCATCTCAGCAACTGAAGTATATTCTGTGACTCCTCAGTTCTGGACAATCTCTACATTATGCACGACACCATCAGCTCTTTTCGCTAGAGCTTGACATACCAGTGTTTCCGCATATGAGAGTTATAGAAGTATGAACGATATCAGCGCTTTTCACTTTAAACCCTATTGGTCCAGATGTTCGAAGTCCATCATAATCTGACGTGAAACCAACTCTGCAAGATCTAGTTTACCTTGCCCGCAAAATGCTCCTACAAGATAACCGATGATATTAAAACCATTATCATCAAATTTGAAACAGTCTAAGCAGTACAGTCGGTCAAAGCTATCGCTGACTTGACGAGACTGGCCTTTCCACCGATATGTTTTCCCAATGAAAAAGTCATGCTGGTATCTTTCCATCTTCTCCATTTCCGATGGAGCAATAGTAAAATAAATGAACTTCAACAATTCTCTATGTGCATCTAAGAAAATCGGCTAGTGGTTCGGCTACTATAAGGAATACTCAAATGTATATTTAAATAATATTTACAAAATAGAATAAGTAAATTATATAACCAGTATTACCGTTTTATATTGTATCTCAATACAATATAATCCGAAAATCCAGTATCTATTATTAATACCAATTTCATTACTAGAGACTAATCATATTGATTGATTGATTGATTGATTATTCTTACGCTAAACTAGCTAAAGCTATGTAGAACTCCTATAATCCTAGGTAGGAAACCATGGCCGAAGCCTGGAAGAAAACCTGCCTCAATATTCAAATGAAACTATTATTTACACGCTGCCTTCAAATGCTCACCGGTTTCGTACGAGACTATTCGTACAAGAGAGAATTGGCAACTTGAAACTGTCTTAGTCTTCCTGCTGGATCATCCACCTGCTAGCCATACCCGCCCCCTCCGGGGTATCGAGAAGTCGTACGAAGTCGGCTCTCTCTCCAAATTCCGTACGGCGTTCCCTTTCCCTCGGGCAATAGAGCAATATATGCCTCGGGGTTTCCAGTATTTGCTTGCACTCGCATATACCGGAGTCCCATCCGGGGACTTTAGCTTTGTGTAGGAAGTATGCAAGCCCTGTGCGGCCCGTTCTCATGTGAATTAGCACTGTTCTCTCTGCCTTACGGAGCTTCGAGTGTGGCTTGAGGATCACCTTGTCAGGCGGTCGATGGATCTGGTCCCACTCTGTTCGAGGTGTCGTCTGCTATCTATTTGTCCAGGCTTGTAGAATCTTCTTCGCTTCTGGGGTATCCTCCCCTAGTTTCGCGTCTCGAGCTATAGTCCATTCCGTTCAACGCTGGCCTTGTGTCTGAGTAGTCCTTGATTTTCGGAGCTTGAGCCTCCGTGCGATTGCTTGGCACGTCCTCTGGATTTAGTCGTGAATTGGGGATGCCTGGAGCCTCCGCTGGAAGGCTGCGATCCTGCTATCTAGGTATAGCTCGATGGGATGGGTGAAAGTCTCTGTCACTAAGACCTGAATTGGCGTTGCTCTGTATGCTCCTGCGATCGTACGGAGGCATTTGTTCCGGACTGTCCGAAGCTTAGCTGCTACCCCTTTTGCTTTTCCTTCGGTAGGAGAGTGCCACGACATTGCTCTGTAGGCCAGCATCGGCCGAACTACGGATGAGTAGATCTGACGGGACCGTGCAAAGGACGCTCCCCATGTTGACGCTGTGAGTCTTGTAAGGGCCCCGATTTGTGATGCTGCCTTCTGTGTGACTTTGCGTGCGTGGACAGACCACTTCAGCTTGGTGTCTAGCCATATACCCAGGATTCCAACTTCCCCCGATGGTTCCTTTCGTACAGAGCCAAAGTTAACTCCTGCTGCTAGGTTGAATTTTGTACGACTCTTGGTGAAATGCGTAAGTTCGTATTTGCCTGGTGAGAACTTCATTTCGTGGCGGTCTGCCCACTCGAGGCACCTCTCGTGGATACGTTTGAGCGTTCTGCAGTTTGACTCTGTAGAGTTTCCGTATGTAAGGATGTTAATATCATCCGCAAAGCCGATGGCTGAGATTCTTGCGTTTTGCAGGAATAGAATTATTATAGTATTTAGAGCTAGTCTATAATTACAATATAAGCAAGGCAAGCAACCTCTTTGCCGCGCTTCCCCTCAAGCCGCCGAGTTTTGCCCTAAGGCTCACTTATGGTCATGGCTCGAGAGTTCGGCCCAGCAAAATCTCCCTCTACGCCCTCTACCCTGTTTGCTCCTTGAGCCTATATCAGCACACCATGCCTACTGCGCTATATGCTCTCCATATAAACCGACGTGCGCATCCGTCCTCTCGAGCCGTACAGAAAGGTCTTACTGTCGCCTCCATTGTACGCTGCGCCCCATGGCTATGAACCACTTCGCGCTGCCTTGCCGGGTCTCCCCTCCCTATAAGGTCACCCACGCCTCGCAGGAGTTGCCCGAACTACGCCCCTAGCCAGGCAGTATAGCAGAGCGTTTCCCTCCTACTGACCAAAGTGGAGCTTCCGTTCTCCCTATCTGCTTTTGCCTGTTCTCTGCCTTCTCCATCTTTGTTCTCCCCAAGCCCGTTTCGCCTGTACTTCTACCCTATATCCCTTCTCCTGCTTTTGTACTGAACCGCCAGCACTTGTCCACCGAATTGAGTCCGCCGCTGCAGTAGAAATCATCCGTATTGACTGCTAGGGACTATGCCGTTCGAGATAGAGTATAGCTGTATATCCCGTCCTCCTAGATTCCTCGATTCACCGGCCTCCTGCCGCTCAATATTCCATCCATCCACAGTATCCGTGTATAAGGTATTCGTTTAACAGGAGCTCAGACTCGGTTCGTTTAATAGATGCTTTCGAAGGTCCGACTAACAGGAGCTTCGGTAGGTCCTTCAAGCGACTTATTTCGCTTCTGCGGACTAAATGCAGTCCGGTGAAAACTCTGCTTCGCCACCCCAGAGGTGTCCTATTGTACGACTAGGCCCGGTTCCACGCTGTCAATTGCCAGAGGCTAGTTCCCTACTCGAGTACTTGTACATCGGATGGTTTTCATACCCATTTTGATGGTAGCCCTCTGTTCTGTGTCGCCCACGTTCCACCGGAGGCCCGGCTGGCAAGGCTTCGCAACCGCCTCGACGCGCAACCACAGCTCCATCGAATGCGCTGGTCTCTCATCGGCTCTCTAATAATTTATTAAAGGTTCGTAGCCAGCGCCGCGTACAGGCTGAGAGTTCGACTTTGCTGGCCGATACCACCTCTTGATATACAACAGAGTAGACATATATCAGTTAAACTAGTCTCAGGTACAGTTATTAGCTTCTGTTATTCGAAGTTAGATGAGTCGCAGAGTTCATATTGACTTAATCATTAAGATCGACTATGTATATATATATATATATATGATTCAGCAACTTGAATCAATATCACATATAGGAGAGTATAGTACGCTCTCTAGTATACTAGATTGGTTGATGGTTTGTCATAAATTTTCACAATTATTCTCAGATGCAGATATAAACACATAGCGATACCTGATAACCAGATATATCAAGGCAGCCGGACAATCACGTAGAGTCACTATGATCAGTTTGATCAGTTTGGTCAATTTGGTCAGTTTGGTCAGTTGGGTCAGTTTGGCCAATTGGTTATTTCTCCACAATATCTACTTATGTTTTGTTCTACTTATCTATATTTAAAACATAACTAACCACTTCAAATTATTTGTAGCTTCTCTTTTACTATTGTAATTGATACAATCCTTCTTAGTTTCTATCATGCTCGAATTTTTGTAATTATGTAAAGTGTTGAAGGTAAGGAACACTGAGCCAATGGAGCTATACCAATTAAGGGTTAGCGTAAGCCTGTGTGAATAGTATATCAACCACTTGGTCAAGTGGTTGATCCAACGAGTTAAGAAACATAGTTGATTTCAATCAAGTTATTTACGCCTATATTCTTGAGCCCAATCGTGACCCAACAACATAAAGTATAAAGATAAAAAGTCTTCTATAAGTCGAGAGTTAGAGTGCTACTCTATTGATATATTGATTCAAACTATTGATCAAATCATTTATATTCAAAATATATATCTCTATCAGTTCTTCTTCCTATTGAAGATAATACAGTCTTCCCAGTATCCTCATCTCGTACTACAAAGAATATATGACCTTTGTATAACAGCTATTCCTAGTAGGTATAGCCTGTTAGTATACAAATAATATTATATTCTTTATAACGAAGAGTAAACTAATATAATAGAAAGTTAAAAGAGTTCTTATTACAGTAATATATGTACTATTATTCTGTAGGGATTCTGTATTAGCTTATTTGGAAAGTGTAAACATTTCATTAGAGGAATAAGCTCTACACAATTGAAATAGAAGCAGTTAGCAAAGATCCAAAATTCGATAAAGAACTAATCAGATATTGATTGATTGATTGATTCTTACACTAAGCTAGCTAGGGGTATGTAGTACTTCTATAATTGTACGAAGGAAAACCTAGCTCTCGCTTGGACTAAAAACCTTCTGCGATACTCACTGTTTCTCTGAATTTACCCGCTGCCTGCCCATGCTCGCCGATTTTCACATTGTGGACTCATACAGCAGAGAATTAGCCACCTTAAATTTTCGGAGTGGTCCTGACTGTATCATCCATTTACTAGCTACTAGCGCCCCTTGCGGGTATCCAGTAATCTTACGAAATCTTGGTTTTCTCCTAGGGAGACTCTTCTACTATCCTCGAAGGTACAATGTACTGTAGTAGAACATGTCTTGGGGTTTCCCACCCGTGCCAACATTGACATTGTTTTGTTGGAAAGTCCGGGACTTTTGCAGTACTTAGGAAGTGGGCGAGACCTATGCGGCCTGTCCTCATCTGTATGAGGATTGCACTCTCCGCCTTTTTGAGTTGTCTATATAGTTTGAGTACTGCTAGGTCTGCTAGGATATATCGAGGATCATGAATGAAAGATATCAGAACGCATCCAGACATTTCTTATCTCTTAAAGTATGGATTGAACGGACACGGGTTCTAGCAGAAAAGATGCGAAGTCTAAATAGGTCAACCGCGCCGAAACACCTATTATGTTATACTCTTTCACAACACCAACGGCCCCTAAAGTACATGAAGGTCGAGGGCCCACCTTCAAAACTTGAGTTAATGCAAAAGTTCTCATTTATATACAAATCAACTTCGAAGTTCTGGTCCATGAAAGAACTTGTAGATACTGTCTTACAAACTTAGGCTATACTTGGAATGAATAGTGGGCTATCATGGGGTAAGTTGGCTTAGTACGGTTTATCCAATAGTTGAAGATACAAAGCACTAACTATTTACCCCTGGGTTCGACGAGTCAAATTTGGCAGGAATTTTTGTCGTTCTCGAGAGCTGCATGTAGCACACTCATCATATGCTCGAGTATTTCTAGTGTTGTCAAGCTCTCTATCGGGACAACGACTGTAGCATATTATAGAATGTTCCTTCTGATATGGTGAGCGGTAAATATTCTAAATACAATTCTCTATCTAGCTAAGTCGTATAATAATCATCATGTTTCGAAAATACTGAATACTGATCCTTTCCATTTTCCATACACCATTTTCCAAAAATACCATAAAAGTGTTTCCTTCAATAGACACCCGATCAATATTTGTAATATATCCTAAATGCTAAAACCAGAGGGGCAAGATCTGGTATTTCAACACTGTTGTCTGATATCAAACTCTCAACAATATATATCACTCAATCGTCTTCTTCTCTACGAACATGTTCTCCGTTTTCATCTATACTTGTGTCTCCGGATCCCCACCATATATCCCATCCATTCCATCCATGCTTCACAAACTGCACAATGCAATATGTAACAAAAAATAAAACAATTAAAGCCGTGATAATGAGCATTAAGCCTGTCGTGGTTTTATTGATTGACCGCTTTGGGGTAATAACACTCGTAGGCATATTTTGCTGGATCGATGTAGAATCAAGATAGATATAGTAGTACAAGCGCTTTTCCTACAGCTCAAAAGCAAAAATTTGAGCTTCTAGCTAAAAATATTGATACCTGTACGTCAAAAGTATCTTGCTAATCATCAACAACGAAATACAAATTTACATTAGATGCGAAGACGAAGACTTTTCTGCCTTAGAGACCATTTTAGTATGTATTCCCGAGAACACTTGATTGATCACCTGAGAATTTTTCATAAGAAGACATGGGTTCCTGAAACACTAATTCGCTGGGGAGGCTGAGGAAGTTGGCCATGTTAGTATTTATGGGCTATTCATATGGTGATCAACACGAAGTCGTTAATTTTACCACTGCGCAAATGTGTATATACGGTACAACAGTTGATCAAGGGAGATAAATAGAAGAAGATCAAATTCATCCACCGTATTTTGGGTGTTAAAGATGGGGTGATTGATTGGTTGACAGTTTAACGCCCATTTCAGCAGCCTTGGGGGCGCTATGACACCTTACGTGAGGTTCGACTTTACGGTTGGCAGCGGTTTGCCTCGACGCTTATTTTTGAGATTATTCAAAGGATGGCTGTATGTCATCACGATAAGAATTTATCGAAGGTGCTAACCTTATACAAAAGTGGGGATTTATGATTAATTTCGTGATGACATGATGACTTATAGCTGGCAGGAGTTTCTCCTGCACAAGCCTCTCAACTCAACTACTGAATAGTATTGATTTACCTATACCTTCTATCTACTGAAGGGGGGCCCCGAGCTCCCCCCCACCCAAAGCGGCAGGGCAGAATTTCACGTGGACGGTGACTTTTTTTGCCAAGATTCTTCCAAGAAATAGCGTAATAATCCTTGCACCAGGGCGAAAAGGCAATATGGTAACCTTCGTAAAAACCTCTAACCTAAAGGTTGAGAGGCAATATGACTCCAAGAGAAATTGCCTCAAAAATTTAGCCAACAATTTAGGTCAGCAGTTTTCAGATTACAGACATATACATGATCAATATTACTATCGGTCCGAATGGGAGGCGCAGCGACAGCATACATCGGACGACAGCATACATCGGATGATCATGTACATAGAGGACTATATAGAAGGGCCTTATGCCCTGATTAATACGAATCAGCCTTGATCACTTACACGTTGCCCTATGCACCCTTTTGTTGAGTGCACTTAAGGCAATAAGGTGACTCAGGCGACAAATACTGTAAGAATTGGATCTTAAAAGTATACTAAAGATTGGTCTTGTACGCTAAAGATAACACAACTTTGGTGCAACCTCTAAAAGTGATGTTACTATATTGCCTAGATATGTAGCGCTGTGAATCCAAAAGTGATGTCACTCCTTAGATAGTGAAATTTGTTGTGGGAACTAAATCCCGTTTACTTTCTGTTTGCTTTCTGTTTGGACAGCATCATTATTTCCTATTTGGGACTTGTGAAGAAGTTGAGGCTATTCGGAAGTAGTCCGATTCCGTCGGATTACATGATTCCGCCGGAGCCTGCGATAAGTAAAATCTGGCTGCAGGCGCATCCAGAACCATCCTTATTATCACTCGTTTGTCACTGTTTTGAGGATATAAAACTCTGATTTTCACTGTAATTAGTTCTTCAGATAGACTCAATCACATGCATTTTCAGAATCTCATTTTCTCACATATTATGCATTTGTACTCGTAATCAGGAGATATGGTCAGTTTGACAGGACTGGACGTAAGAAGATTTCAGAATGGCAATAGCGCCAAAAGAAAATATATAGAAGCATGCTTGCACTGTACTATATATGGCATCCTCTTCATGTAGACATGGTCCCAGTCTTCAATCTTCGGTTTCTAAGAGGAGAAAGCCGTTGCCAGGTTGGATTCTTATAGCGGATTCAAGATCCCCGACGTATAACTGTGTGATTAAAGGGAACCTTAGAATTGATTTGGTTCTAGCTAACTAATAGAGAAATGACCACTAATAAACGGTAAGGACAAGGTAAACGAAAGGCTGAAATACCTCATAGATTAAAAGAGAACTGAGGCTTAAGAAAGAAGCAAATACACTATATCCATTTTCCAACAGTTCTACCTATTCCATAATAGCTCTGCTGAGCAATCTTGGAAAGGCTGCTTTTCTCGAATAAAAACTTTTCCAGAATCTATACGAAGCCTTGTATATTCATGTAGCTTCAGCGGAGTCCCCTTCGATTCCAGACCCTTTGAAATAGAGTGTGCAATTAAAAGTCCGCCCTATCCTAAAAGCAAATGTCTCAAGGTTTCTCAGAAAACAAGTCGATATCCTAACTCATCGAGGCATCTTTCTCCTCTTCTGTTGTACTTTTATCATAAAGATAGACTAATGGAGCCCAGACTCTCCAATGCAAGATGCCAATATGAGCAATTCGAGTAGCAATATCTAGCAAGTTATCTTTTTGAACATTTAACTGTGCGATACGGTCTATCGGCCCTAGAACAGGATTCGATGATGTCGCAGCCTCGAAGATCTGTTGGCCTGTAAGCGATGTATATTTTTTGACCAATCTTTGTAACTCCGGCAGGAGCTTAGCAAGGAAGTTTGCTTCTGCCTCCAAGTAGACCTTGGAGTTGGAATTTGAAAGATAGAGTATGAGATACTTTTCGAGGATAGGAAGACGATTCATAGGTGTCGATGTAGTGCGTAGTATTTGTAAGGAAATATTTGACGACATATCTTCCCATTTATTATGAGAGGATGAGGAAGCCAGCAGAGCTTGAAGTGATGTGCGGGCCTGTGAGGAGCTGTTTGAATCTTGCGGAGATAAATATAAGGGGGTGGGAAGATATGTCTCTGATGTAAAGAGCGTCGTTGAAGGGGATGATCGAGGACTTGCCGAATCCATTTTTTCGTCCTCGGGAATCCATATTTGTTGACTGAAGCTCTGGTCGTTCTGTGAGGGTGCAGTGGGGACTGAGAGAACATCTTCATCTGTCGGAGTTGAGATGGATAAAGAAGTCGCCAGTGTATCGTCTTGTAGCACTGATCTCGACTTGTTCGATTTGTATATAGCTTCGAGATTATGATACATATACATACTGATCTCGAGATTGATCAAATCTAATATATCCGAACGAAGTTTTACCAGACGTTCTTCGTCGAATAAGAATGTGTAAGGGGCTGGTTCGGAGGCTCTGGATGGTAAAGTCAAATTCACAAATGCTTTCATGAAATCCCATATCTTCCCTTGCAAGTATACCGAGCCTTGAAGAGGTATAATATCTGGCAAGCTTCCGGCTCGTCTAAACCACTCGTGTGCCCCATCGATATCTACTTTATCTATTGCAATCTTTTTCATGAAGAATTTTTGCTCGAATTGGACTGTATCCGCGATAAGAAACGGTCGGAAGTATCGAATTTGATGATTGGCCGTATCCTAGATCTCATATTAGAAAATTGATATAAAAGAGAAGAGTCCAGTGTGGTTATTAAGCTTACAAGTTTCATAGCTTCCAAAACACCAAGAAGATTTCGTATTCCCGCAACTAGCATACCTATATCCCAGTTTCTGCTGGCGTTACTAAGTTGAACAACCATTTCATCCACCCAAGAATCCCGCATCGGAGCGCAGTGACACTTCAGGAGCTGTGATAGCCATAACGCAAGCTTCTCTAAGTCGGCTACACCTTTTCGGAATTGCTGCATAAGTAGATCGATGTCAAAAGTCTCTTCGACAGAAGATCGATCCCTCTGAGGAATAAGTATCTCCAAGATGCCTCTAATAGCCTTTAAGGTTGCTGGCAAGCACCACTCTGTGTCTCCCAAGTCTCTTTCAAATTGCTCTCGATCTGTGAAATATCCTTGAAGCTGTAATCGCATCGTATCCCAGAATTCATTGGCCTTCTGTGTCTTCTTTAGGCCTTTCTCCCCATGAAAGCTCGGTTCAAAGTGTAAATTCGGCTCGAAGTTGATATCATGTCGGACCTTTGGGTTTTGTACGATTTTGTTGTAATCCAGTTCACTTAGAGTTTTCTTAGTCACTGGGGGCTCTACTACTGGCTTGGCAACAGCTTGTGTTGTTCTCGATTTGCTTGAGCCGCTCCCGGAACTATCCTTATAATTTTGTAAGGTTGATATGCCATATTCTTGACGATTTCGTGTTTCCATCTCAACAGAGTTCTTATAGCTATTCTCTTCCTCAGGTCTTTCCTCCTTCTGATGGTCTAGCATCACTTCTTCATCACTATTCGCTAGGTGTTCAGAAGAAGTCTTTGCATCCTGCTCCATTTTTATACAATGTTCAGATCAGCCCAGTTTGTTTTGCTCTATTTCGATTGTGTATTACATATATAAAGCTATAGTTAAGAACCTGTAAAGCATTATTGTGTTAGTAATTATTCGATTAGGAAGAGTATCATTATTTCATACATACCTCACACCTAGGGCTTTAAAGTCTTGTGAGAAAAATCTTTGTGTGTATACACAAGAGTGGAGATATCCGATATGCCTCTATCTGCTTGCGAAAAAAAATTTTAAGCAGCAGAAATTGGTGTGGAAGAAGAGTTTCCGGAAAACTCCCCTATCCCCGCAACAGACCTCAAATAAGAAGCCAATAGTGTTACTGTAAGCACTACATAAAACAATATATAACTCAACTACAACAAATGAAAGTAGAGAATCAAATGCTCCCGGCCTACAAAAACCGAATTTTCTCCATAAAAGCTGTTTAATAAATGTTAACAATTGGCTTATAACTGAGGTATTACAACTAGGATTGGATGTGTTACTGTACCAATCATAAGATCCGTCTGTAATTCTGATAAGGTGATTTCGGCGTGCGACATTAAAATTGAAACAGTCAAGATATACACAACCACAATCTCCTTACTTCCTGTTAAGGATACTACAGAAAAACTAAATAGAGTGAGCTAACGCTCAGTAATTTCCTCTTTCTATTCGTAGAGTGTACGGGAGCCTTGGGGTGCAAGCAAAGGAACCCAGCTTTCATCCCCCAATACCATTCTTAACATCCTACACTCAGCTCCCTTTCGGCAGAAAGACGAGGTGGATAATAGGCTAGCAAGGTCGGGATGTTCACTTCCGGCAGGGGTCAGATTCAGTAAACTGTTCCTCGGAATATTTTATGAAATTTCTTCACCTCTCTTTCGTATGAAATCATAAATTTTCCAACAACCAATGCTTTTAAGTTACTCTTCGAGCCTGTGACTTCGAATGGAGCTTGCAGTGTTCGTATGGAGTAGAGTGATATGAGGATTGTTCCCCAGGAACTCTACCCATGTTGGAAAAAGAACACCCCGTCATACTTGCATCCACTGTCGACCATGAAACAACACATATGGGTAGGACAGAATCCTCGGCAGAGTTCCCGATGAGTCTACCCACTTAGCAAACGTACGATCAAAACCCCTCGAGCTTCTTCTTCTGTTACCAGCAAATGCGAGTCTAGAACCAGACTTTGAATTCAACAACAGGGACAGGGGGAGTAAATCCGGGTGAGGAGATATAGATGGCGGGAAGGCGAGTTTTTTTACTGGTGCGCTGTGATCCACCTTATAGTAGCAGTGTAACATAGCCAAGTGTCACATTTCCACTCATCCTGCCCAGCATCGAGTTCACTTACTATGAGTCTGTGTAAACGTAAGCACAATTGCATTTATAAAGGCCTTCTGCATAACATCTTCACATTATCCATGGCTGGAAATTAGTATATGTGATATTCAGAAGTGATACTAGAATGCAGCTTACCACTGGAAGCTGCAGTCTCTTAGCCTTCCCCATGTTAATTCGGAGTCCTTCAGACCATTAAATGTAAGTTGAACTGAGTTGATATCCTACTACAGTAACTAGGTTGGAATCAAGCACTTTAATTACTTTTCTAGGGCCAGATTACGAAGTGAATGTATTCCTTCGTTCCATCTTCACATTAAATCACCGAATGATTCAAGTTGCACAGGTATTGTGAGCTTTATTCCCCACCTTAACTATCGTCTGAAGTATTATTCGCCAGAGGTTGCATTGTACATAATGTTAAATATATCGATAGCGCCACCAATTTTTATTATATTACAGTCCTATACAGTGCAGTGATATGCATAGAATTGACCATTTCAAGGTTATTGTATAAAATGGCAAGAATCATGAAGCACAGAGGACAATCTACTGGTAAGGTAAAATATTCAGCGGCGTCAATTGCTCGGGATTATATATCTGTGGGCTACATATAGACTCCAAAAAAAAAACACGCTCCCAGAGGTTACAGACTAACTTCTTTGTTTTATAGGTTGCCCACAGGTCATGGCCGCAAGCCTGGGAACCCTCGGACTGAATGCTGGTAGTTCAAATGGGACCATCATATCACAGTATTTACTCTTGGCTCTACCCTAATCTATCCGCCAACGTTCTACCAGGAATGTAGCAGAGAAATCATTGCCACTCTCTCTTCATGCAAGGAATGGGATTATATATCAACCATTTTGTCTTCTCTTCTTACATTTATATCAGAAGCAGCTCCATCAATCGCTCGATTGAAGATGCAGCAGATAGTTCCAATAGAGTGTTGTCTTGTAAATGAACTCATCAAAGCTTTGAGCAAATTGTCGCCAAATCATATAGCCAAGTCTAAGTTGATTGATTACGTATCCAGTGTGTCAATCTTCTACTGTCCTGAAAATAGAAACTAGAAGATTTCTTCACCGAGTTTTTTGAACGCAACACTACGCAGGACCGTTAGCATCTTATTCCACTTCGCAGTACATATATATCCCTGAAAAATGGAAAAGTGTACACAAGTTTGGAGTTCGTTCAGCAGTGTGTCTGCGAAATTCTTCTTAGAATGAGTCATATACTATGTGCTCTAGTTAAAGATTGGAGATTGTCAAGCCTAGTTGCAGTATGATTGTTCTCAGGCGGGGTCGTATACTAGAGTCTGGATATGATAGGCTCGGATCAACTTTATGTTTACTTCTCAGCCAAGATATAAATTTGTTTATAAATAGTTGGTGTTTGTTAAACTAGAGATTGTGTTACCTATTAATACTAATCTTTAAGAATAACGGTAGCCTTGTCCTTAAGGACCTTGCCACCTTTATATCGTCAGAGAGAATATCTAGGATGAAGCCCTAGGTTTAATGATATCTTGCGAACATAACCAAATCCATTGATTCCATATTTATCGCAGTCTTTGAGCCATTTTGAGACTGTGTCTTAGCTGAATCCTAGATGCGGGTCGATCGAGCGTACCGACTCCTGAGGCGGTTGTCGAATGCTTTAAGGAATTCTGTTTTTGTTTTTGGAGTTCATTGCCCCGGTTAAGTTTTGTAGAGAATATAGCGCATAATACGATAGTGATAGGAGATGGTTAACCTCTTTGGAAGAGCTGGGCACAACGATTGGTCCATCGCCAGAGTAAAAGATGCGTTATATGGTGTAGTCGATTTCCGATTTCTATAACTTCAACGAAATAGGCTTTATGATGGGAGGAATCACTAGTAGTATAGTTCTGACTGGTTCTGAACAACGGAGTAAAGCTAAATATGTTCAGCCAAATAATTGCGAATGGGTCACAGCAGTTATAGGTATAAGTGGCGAAGGTTCGAGTACCGCTATTCCTAGTTGTACAAAGGGTTTACCACCTTTCGACATGATATACTGAGACCAGCCTTCTTGACTATTGGGTCATTAAACCTACTACGAATGGGTGGTCAGATAACGAGACTGGTTTAGAGTGGTTGAAGCACTTCGATAAACATACTGCTCCGAAGAGTCGATATCGTATACTAGTGCTTGATGGCCACGAGAAAGTATTGATTCCTATCTGTTTAGGGATACGATACTGTTAAGAGTATAATATTATATGCTTAGAATTACCAGTTGGGTGATTCAGTCCACTCAAAAGGGCATATAGTGCTCAAATTGAGAAATTTATCGGAGGCAATATTAAGGATGTGGCAAAGATGTCCAAAGAGTAAGGCATCCTGGTAGAGGCCTAACGACTATGAATCGCACAATCTTGATGATGGCTGATGAAATGGGGGGATAATTGGATGGGCTTTTCTATCCCTACTTTCTCACTCCCAATACCGCTAATGCACATACTAATACGCTATTGTACTCGGTCGTATGGATTTTACGCCGCAACCTTGTTAGATAAATTACAACATCTTCAGATGTCCTCCTTGTACTTAACCGGTTCGTTGATCTCGCTATTGTTATTTTCTCTCGCATCCTCACTTCTGTTCTCACTTCCGTCCTCACTTCCGTCCTCACTTCTGTCCTTATTTCTCTCCTTGCTCTCCTTACCTTTCCTCACTTCGCGGATAATGGCGTAGTGTAATCGTTCAAATGTGGTTCTCTCGCGGGAATCTATCTTGTACTTGTCACTCACCCAATGATGCGCTTGTTGAGTCCGCAAAACGAACATCATGATCTGTTTCCATGGGTGACTATAACTTTTGATGGCTTTGACATCTATATACGCCATCAACGGATGTTACTTGGTTTGGACCATCTCAACGCGGACTACTTCCATGCGAACAAAATGCCCAACATGAGTGGCTACAGTCACTTGACACATGCTAAACAATTTATCCATCGTTTCCTACATCTTGGCGGCTACTAGCTCCTCTCTCGCATCGGGTTCATGCATCACCTCCAACAATTTACCCTGCTCGATCTTTTGCAAACATCATGCCCACCCGGTGCGGTCTAACCATAGATTGTCTCATCCGGTTCAGCTTCTTGACTGGTACAGGCCTTTGCTTCCACGATGGCTTGTCGTCGGATTAATGCTTGGTATGCTTCTTCAATACGATGGGCGGATGCGGGGATGATGGGTGCTTCCTCCTCATCGGGCTCCTCCACGGGAAAATACCTGGAGTCTTGGACTCCCCACGACTGGCAAAAAATCATTGACATACCACTAGCTTTCATGGCTTCAACTTGCTTGCATCTAATCCTACGGCTCCATATCAGCTGCGTCTTCCTCATGCCTCTCGATACTTTTCGGCTACATATGTCTCGACACTTTTCTCTCCACGTCGAATATCATAATACTTATTGCCTGTAACCTACCTGATATATAAACCCATCGCGATAAATTGCTAATCCGGGCATCGACTTTTGTGTACAGTCGGGTAAGACTAACGTTTCTACTCGATGGACAATGTTGGCCTATTATATCACCCCTTCCTGGATGATTTGGGCTCCTTTTCTCGGAATTTGATAATAGTTGCTTTGCAAATGTTGCTGAATCTCGGATGGTCATATGGCATATTTACATTCTTGACAACATACAATCGGTACAAATCTAACTTGATAAAAAATCGATTAGCCATTGCTGATATATTGAATTATTCGATGGTTTGTTTTATTGATAACATAACTTCCTTTAATTATGTACTTTTATATACTATACTTTATTTACTTACCTTTAATTTTTGTTTACCATTTTCCTTTTTCTGTTTTCCTGATTTCTAATTTTAATCTTAAACCCAAAACCCTTACCTTGACTACGTTCCTGTGGGAGCTCGAACCCCACACGATCGTACCTGAATTCTCTTGCCGTGCCTCACGAACTTCAACACCTCCAATTTCAATCCGGTTTATCAATCCACCACGATGGGCTACGAACTAACGGACAACGGGGATCGGGTCGCCTACGATGGAATTAATTCGAAACTTATTCTTACCTATTTCCTTCCTATACTCATAAATATATCCTACCCTCTCTTTTCAAATATATCCTACCCCATGATACAAAATACAGAGCATACCGTGGACATATCATCCCTGTATGGGGCTTGGCATTTTTTAAAAAACCCTACGTTGGGTTTTTTTAACCATATGGGTTAGAGACTGACAATTGAGAGAACTCTAAGTGCACGGACCATATGACGCGAGATCGCACCATCTCATACACGCTCACCGCTAGAAAATTGAGTTTTACGATTATTGAAACCTGTAGACTTGGGTTCGTTCATCGCCGCCCTCATTGGTCCCCGCCTAGTCGGCATCTCCCAATTGTGTGACGTGGTTCACGTGGGTGTTAATTACCGCAGGAACACCTATTCCTACCCCAACCGCAAAGTAAAGCCACAAACAACGCCTTCGTGCTTTGTCCTAGTCATTTAGTAGATCTCATGGAAGCGCCCTTATTTGCACGATTTGTGGGATACCCAACGCACGGCGCTGCATGACCTGACGCTCTGCTCTATACTGCTCTATTGAGTGTCAACAAACTGACTGGCGACCTCATCGACTCTTGTGTCGCAAATTTAAAGCCCTTTCCACTTCAGACTTTCTAACTCGACCTTCATCAAGGCATTTCCTTGCGGTGTTGTTTCCTATGAGTAAAGTCTCACCCCGTCTTGTCTGGGTTGATAGTAAGGAGAACGAGACTGAGCATGGTTATTTCAGCCCTGAACTTGATCAGACTCTACTTATTCCTGGACAAACCCGATATATCAGCCGCAATCTGCTCTGCGTCCGTGGAAACACCCTCCGTGGACGAAAGTTGAATAAGGATACTCTCAATATTTGGTATCTCGACCAGGACTCTATTCCAAGCCTGACTACCAACCAGTCGATTCACGGAACAGCCCCTACTCTGATTGGGGATACGTGGGGGGAATTTATTTGGAAGGGTCCTCTAGTTGCGGTGATGAAAGTAGGGAATGCGTATGATCCTCGTCTTCTGACGAACATGACCTTGACCGGATACCGCGATGCTATTGACTATCTGGGTTACTACCGAGATACATTGGGAAGCATGATTGACAGGATTGGGATGGTACATCACCTTGCCAAGAAGATCCTGGCCGAGAGAGCAAAGAAGGTGATGGGAGTCCGAATCAACTGTGTGGGCGATCAAGCCAGCGGCAAACCTGAGCTGGTTTCTGTCCCTGTCCCTACAACGCATCCCTTGTTCAACCTCGAAGGTGACGACCCACTTTCTATTCCTGATCGTCTTAACCGGCCTTGGATAGCTAAGGTGTATGGCAAAGCCCAGGGTAACAGCCTCAGTTCTAGCAATGTGCGAAGCAACCTTGAGAATCCGCTAGCACGTCTTGTTCTCCTTCAGACATCAGTAACGGATAGGAAGTGGGACAGGTTGCAACCCTGGTGGCATGACCCTGAGATTGGGAGTATCTTGGTTGTTGATCGGCGGAATAGAGATGTTGAGATAGGCCAGGTAAAGGCCATGTGTAAGTTTATTGGAGAAAAAATAGCTCCACTTATGACGGAGGCACGTGCTCTTACTGTACATGGGCGACAGGAAGTTTTAACTGCGATTACAGAAGAAAATCTGACAGAGGTTTTGGATGTCTGAATTTTAAATCGTATTAAAATCAATGCCTCTTTAGGGTGCCGCAGACCCAGGGAACAGAAGTTAGGGGTAAAGAGACTTATATTGAGGTTGACTAAAAAGATCAAAATTATCCACAATCGCGTTCTAGAATATTGAGCGCGAATCAGGCGAGACCTGATTCAGTCTGATCTTCAACACGTTATACTGACCTACACAAGGGATAATCCTTTGTTCCAATAATTCTATACGATAAAAGATATTTGTGTGACGATTCGACCTCTTACGGGCCGTTACTTGGGGAAAATAAATAGTTACTTGTATTCAATATTCAGATAGAAGTCGATAAATTATGATTTGCATTTTTGGGATCGTCTTTAATATAAATTTTTGATTTTATCTGATCGGATCGCTCTCTTGCAATTGATAACTTTAATTTACAGCAATCAGGCTAAATTGGTTGGGAATTTATGTGGTCCTTTTTGCCTGAGGCATTAAATACGGTCGCGGCGCTCCCGCAAAGAATCGTTACGCCCGCATCACGTCTAGAGCACGTGAATGAAACTTGTATCTAGGGACTTTTAAAGTCCAACCTTCTTTTAGTCCTTTAATTGTTGATTCTAAGGTGGCAACAAGCACCTGGAGCGATTGTGCCAATGAATCCTTGCGCAACGAGCAATCAGTCCCGCAGTACCAGACCCCTACCTTGTCCAACAATGCTTCGGAGACAATATTGACGTGGAACCCCTCCACGACAGCTACATTGTTGAGCACAAGATTTTGCAGTTTGTCATCTGAACCGGTAAATAATATTTTCATTATTCGCTGGCCACGCCCCACAATCGGAAGTTGTGAGGTTCCCGCCTCGACCACATCATACACAGTGGCGGCTACAAACGAACCCTCAACGAGCAGGTCCTTGGTATTGACCAAGTGCACAGCGCCGCAATTGTTAAAAAAGTGGAATCCGACAATAGGTGCTCTGAATGTATAGTGCTGAATACACCCGCCGGTCCCATTAGCTTACTCAACATCTCCGGTGCGATAAGAGCTGCTGCAATTCTATTTGTGTTTCCCTCCTCATAGCGCGGCCTATCTCCTCTCCACTTGCTCTTCTAACGTCCAGGTCCACTATCCCCATCGACTACCTTTATCTTGGTAGGATCTTTTCCTTGATCCGTGAATTCTTTTGCAACAGCAGCCCACCGAGGGGTAGCTAGCTGTTCTTTAATATAGGCTCTGATTCGGGACTTCAGTCTACCCGTATTTTTCACGGCCATTTTTAGTTGATGGCAGTCGGAGGGGTACCCACTGATGGGAACGACAACAAGGACATGTACTATCCTCCCACTTATCTCTGCTGCCCGAATTCTCTTAGTGGACGCATATGCTCGCCGTACTCTTCAGCTGCAATGAGTTTGGCCAACTCGGTTCTGGCCCACTTAGGTTGAAATCTTCGCCCAACAGCTCTGAGGAAATCCTTAGTAGCTATGTGGGTGTTGACCTCCTGAATATTGAATGCTAGAGCACGGTTTTACACTTCACTCCAGCATCCGTCCCAGGTGACTGGATCCACGTTTCCATGCTTAGCTTGCTCAAGGATCGTTCGATACTCATCCCGAGTGCTCTCTTGTAGGAAAGTTGGTGTGAGGCAAAACTCTTCGTAGATGGCCTGGATAAGTGGGAAAGTGCCAGCTTGGTTAGCAGCAAGTTAGGTAGAGATGCGTCTAAGAATTCCTTCCTGAACAGTCGAGTGGATCCAACGTGTCAGAGCTCGTTCAGAGGTTTTGAGCTCCCTATGCGGGTACCCTCATTCTCATACTGAAACTTGAGCTGTTCGAGCGTTTGCAGCTTAGGTTTGGATGCTCTTGCAGAGTCTGAACGGATAGTGGATTGCGTGCTCTCAGGTGTTTCTGATTGAGCCTCAGATGCTTCCACCTGCTCGTTCTGCCCGATCCATTCAGCAAATTCTTTCGTAAAACTGCTGGGGGAAAGTTGTTGGATTAGGTAGTATGAGAGATGGAAGCTCTTTGGGACCTTGGCGGGGAGCTGCAATATCTCATATTTGTATTTTAGTTGCAAGCAGTTTGAGTTGAAGCTCCCATACAACGTAATCTCGTCAAGCTGTAAGCTTAACATTGGTTGGGAATGATCCCACCATTGAGGATACTGCGATTTCTGACACGGTGTTCGAAGAGCAAATGGACAGCGAACTGAAAGCTCAGGAAGAGTTGAAAAGAATAGAGAATAATATTTGTTTAATGCAACGGATAACTGTGTAAAAGTAATAAGTGTGCGGAGGTGTAATAGATCTAAGCACGAACCGGGCTCATAACTATCACGAGTTATTGAACCGTAGGTGTTGCATTAAGAAGATTGAATTGATTGATTTCTGAATTGATAAAACTCAAGAGGTCTTTATACGCATCTAACTAGGTATCGGGGAGCTTAGCGAGCATGTGAGTCCTTAGTCAGATGCTCGTGGTAATGCCTCAGTGCATGCATTCATTTTTCGTGATATCTTATTTATATGATCTTTCTCGGTATAGTCCACGAACGAAAATCCTACTCTAGAACGTAACTACAGTGTAATTCCATTCGACTCGCGGACGGACCACACCTTAATTTTACCACCAAAAAACCCCCCCCAAAAAAACAGTATTACGGTGTAATATCAGGAGAATAACGTTAAGTGAGCGGTGGTGGAACAGCTTATTGACTTGACAGCCGGCTGTCCACTTTTTCCCCCTTATTTTAAGTAAGTTATGTGAAGGAACAGCCCGCAAGACTGTCCCCTTGGATTTCTGTCGCAATTGAAACCTCATCTGGGTTGTACTACGCATCTGCGCAATCCCCGGTGTCCATATCCATATACACTTACTCAGCGATGTATCAGAGGGGCAACAATAGCTTTCTGAAACCTCAATTAATGTCTTTTTCTTACAAATTTCAACGATGAATTGCGCTGCTGAAGACCTACTCCAAGGATGAAAAATGGTGCACCCATCGTGTGCTCTGGCTGACTCTATTTCAGTGCTTAAGTCACAACTACTACCACTGGAATCAAGTCAATAGATGGCAAATCTGGTCGAACTAGGGAATATGCTTATACCATGAGGCCCAGCAACAGCCAGCAATTACGTCTTTCCAATCCCCTGCATCACAGCAGAAGACCTTGATACCACAACTGCATTTATGATTGGGGTTGCTTTCATGTTCGAAGCCACCTCCCCTGTTGATGGCATTAGCTATTTTTTAATAATCAGGCAAATTTTGTTAGAGTCATGATGTAATAGGCAATGAATTACAAAGATAGATTTACCATGAGGATCTGAACAAGATTGCTTTGCTGGGATGGCATTGCCCGTTGCGGTCTCCGCCGCTTCCGCGCCCTATCTTTAGTAAGCATTGATTGCGCTATTATTGCTCTATTAAATCATCTCAATCAAATACATACAGGTGCATTTTTGGGGTGAGGTGTCGGTGGGATAGCAGATTAGCTTCCCACAAAACTAGAGCATAGGTTCAAGATTAGGATTATAGGTTTATTAGGCATGTTATTCCACGAGCAGTTACTCACTTTGCACCCGGCTTTGTCCCTACCCAATCATGTGCCAGCCATCTGGGCAACTCATGATATCAGGGTCTACACAACCAGTATCATCCATCTTCTTACGGTTCTAGCCATTATCACCGATAAGGTTCTGTGCAATGGTAACTTGAGTACTGGTGAAAGCTTTCACCGAGAGATCAGGATGTGATACACTTTTCCCAATCAACCCGGAAATAGCACTGTACTTGTCATCGTCCGTATCCGTAGCCCAGATAACAGATCCTTCAATCCCCATACTGTTGGCCCCAATCAATCGACAGATATAGCGGATTGTGGAATTTCGAGAGTATTTACTTCTGTTATTCTACAGAACCTATATTGACTGCAGCAGGTATTCAATAGGCACTTCTTCCCTGCCGGTACAGCATCTTCACCGCACTCTGTCATAGCGGCACAGTTCGACACGTACGCATTCCCACAATACGTGCTTTGATATCCGCAATAACCACTCACACCACAGCAGACGCCATTAGAACACAGATAGCCGGAGCTACAACTGTAATCATTGCGCCGAGAAAGTTGAGAGTCGTTGGAGGAGGAAGTCCCAACCCCATAGCCAACGAAGGTCGAGTTGCGTGCTACCAAGAATACTTGTAGTGTTTGATATACCTTGCAATGAGTAGGAGCCAAAGAAAACTAGAAAAGCGAAGGAGATGATTGTCACCGCAGCACTCAAAAACGGCTTGCTCTGAGAACTCATACTCGGTAGGTCTAAGGTAAAGTAAGGAACGTAAGTGGAAATAGTGATATAAGCAGTATAAATATCATTTGACCCCACGGGTGGACACCATATGTCATGATTTTTTACGTAGACGAATGATTTCTACTGTGGAAATCTATTGTTGACATTAATTTATCCAGAGGGTGGAGAGATGGGCGCATACAGAAGAGATTGTGGGCAGGCAAGCTCAAACAGATCAGTCCCAACGACTTGCTGTCTCGCTGCGACTATTAATTATGATTTCATTTTCGACAGCGCTGATGAGAGCAACGGATTAGCAATCTGCAGAAAGCCTTCTCCGGATACGGCGAATTGCATGCCGGTGATTATTTGTACAACGATAGATCCGGTTAGAATCATTCAGGTGATTATCCGTAGGGCTGTCTGATGCCCCGGCGAGGAGTACTATGATGAATGTAAGATGAATGAGACACAACTGGGAGATAACATCATGCGGGTCTTGACATGAAGAGATTTCTAAAGTTACTGTTTGCTATACAGTACGAGTGTAATATATGGTAGGAAAGGTTATAAATAGAGATTCCTGTATGGTAGGCAGATACACACTGTCTGGTTGCCTATTGGAGTTTGAGGGTGAGAGATGCTTGATTGTTGTGGAATTAGTTGGGCTTCCTCGTACGCTCTCTATATAGACAGAATGCGTCGATCGGGGGTGAAATCGGACCTTGCCGAGGGGTATTTTGCAGAGTGATCCGCTGTAACTTCCCGTGGTCCGGTTTCCTAGTCATTAATTTGCGACAAAGATCAGATGGATTGTGGCGAATATTGAATTCCCGCTGTCCAGCCGTTCTCGGTGATTCCTTTGCATTCACCACCTGTTGCCTCCCGCGAAGTAGGCGGTGCTCGTCGCTCGATCCTGCGAAGGGATAATTTCATAGTTGGCGGCGTCGACGTAGGAGGACAAAGGATGCTTGCTGGCTAGTTGATTGAGGTGCGGCAGCTATTGCATTTGTTCACCCGGGCACATTACCTGTTGCAGGTCACGATTCGAATCCAATAATCGAGGCATAATCTCTTGATTCACTACTAGAACTAGTAATGGATCGACCACTGAAAGGTGGTTGATGTGCCTTTCACACTGCCTTGCGCTAACCCTTAATTGGTATAGCTTGGCTCAGTGGCACCTTACCTTTAATACAAAGTATAAGAACTTGAAGACAGACCTCTTCCAATTTTTTATCTCCTGTCTCTTCTGAACCCAGTCCCATTCTCGTTCATCCTTGGATTTTTACACTGCGCCTATCAAGTCTGCCTTCCCTCACTAGCTAACAGCCCAATATCTAAAACCTTAAAACGATATGCCTCCTCTTAGCTACGATCAATCCCCTCAGAATTGGTTTCTCAAATTGATTGACAATCCTACTCTACTGATATTGTTTTATATCATATCAACCATCTGCGGTATTTGGAATGTCGTCATGGTAGTTCTTCGGATTTAAGTGCACTTAGCAATAATTAGATTTGTACACGCTCACTTCTGGCTCGTTTACCGGATTCTCTATCTATAATGCCACTAACTTGTCGCACACTAGTGTCCGGAAAAATAAATGTTGTTTGAAGGTACACACAGTAGTCTGGGAGAGGAGAGAGAAGTGATGGGATTAGGTCTGGGTAGAGGGAGGAGGATAACGAGAGCAGAGCGAAAACGAATACAAAAAGCCAGAAATTTCTCTTCTTTACAGAAACGTTCATCTACCTTTCCATGGATACCAAGATCTTCCAAATAGTCAACGCGGGCAATAGAGATTTGGCTATGTATGCTTATGTGCAGAAGTGAGTCAATCGTTTGAGTAGTAAGGATTATTGACAAATGGTCTGGATGAGGTGGATTATTAGCCTAGTTTTTTCAATGAGCACTCTCATATATCAACCTGCCAGACCATTACATCATCACTAGGCACGTTTTGAACCTACCGTAAGTTGGTTTTTCAGTGTCGATCAATCCAACACTTTGTATCAATGGTGTAGAGTTTGCTTTTTCCTTTGGTTAGTGTAACGCACATGATCTGAAATCATCCGTCGGCATAAATGATATATCGGCGATAAAAGAGTCCTGACTGGTACCTTGGCGATATAGCACTTGACCAAATTAAGAGTCGGCATGCAGTCCTTACATGTAGGTAAATCATGAACCCCTCTCTAGGCCAAGGATTACTTTGATCTCCGAATCGTCTCTCCTAATTTCGATGTCAGCAAAACGCTTCGGAGGATCGAGATCGAAGTCAGTCAAATAAAGACAAAATTTCTGAAGGCCTATTATATCAAGACGACTGGCCTAGTCTCCCGTAAAGATTTCCAGAATAGTAACGTATGTGCTAAACTGTGAACTGTTAATGGGGATACACTTTTGAACCAACCAGCCATGGCATACACTGTGGCCAAGTGTAATCCTGTGAAGCTCTCCTTGCCAAGTGATTACTCCGTAAGACTCCATGCACCCTTGAAACCCTCCTCATAAGGGATCTAGCCTTTCAGGGGTTCAAAGGATGAACTAGGAGTGCTGAAAGCTAATTTCAACGAATAAGAAACGTGATCAGCGTTACTTGGGCTTATATGGGCTGTAGTCGGTTCAGAACCTTGGATAACCTGTATCAAGGTTTACTGTATATGGCACTGATAAGAATTTGAAACTACGACGGGCTTTCCTCATTTACATATTTCCTTTTGAATTAAAAGTGCGTAATCCTACAGTATCAGCTTGCGAATATAATCACTTGGTTATCATATTGTAGCAACTTCTCAATGTCGACAATCGATATTTGTCAAAAAGAAGTTACCTCTATATACAAATTTGAGCTCTAGGGTGTATCCATTGTTGAGTTAATATAGTAAAGAACAATTTTAGATTCTGGGAAATAGGAGAAAGCTAGAAGGCACAGGGGCAGAACGGGATAAATAGAGGTCTGTTAGTTCACTATTACCAGTTCAGATATATTTCTATGCATTTCGCTGCATTAAGGACTCTGGTGTATGTACGGCGCCACCGATACAATCAATATTGCGTACAATACAGGTTTCGGCAAATAACAAATCAGAAGATTTTGCTGCCCGATAGGTGCAATTTCGATCATCAAGAGATGAAAATAATCAAAAGTATTCCAAATTAGCGGGGAGGGGAAGCTTGAATACTGCGGCGTCCAGTGGTAGCTACTACATCCATTCCGGTGCTACCTTCTGTTATTAAAAGGTCACGATTGGGCTCAATATTACAGTATTAGCATAATCTCATGATTGAATCAACTGTATTTTTCTGGTTATTAATCTAGGTCAACCACTTGACCAAGTGGTTGACCTAGATTGATACCATTCTCACTGGCTTACGCTAACCATTAATGGGAATAGCTCCATTGGCTCAGTGTTCCTTACCTTCAACATTAAGTTACTATTATTAGTTATAATTAATTATATTTTGAAGTTGGTAAGTTACAGTAATTTCAAAATCATTACAAATGCGCAGAGTGGTATGCGCAGGGTCGTGGTACCGGTACGTTATCACCATGGGTCCACTAAACAAGGGCAAATCTAAGCAAAACAGGTTCCCAGTCAAGCGCTATAGCCAGTCAGAAAAGCTGGTTAGCTAGAAGCAGGGCTGAGGCCCATCAAATAATACTACAAGTAGCTAGGGATACATAGCCCACTCGGAGGTTCCACATCCGAGCCCGTGCGTATTCTCTTGCGCCTCATCCGTAGTTAATCACAGTAAGCCAGTTCTACTCACGTTTATATATACTTGCTCAATGATTTTTATTTCAAAACTCATTATCCAAATTTCTTTCTAAGCAAGATATGAAGTGTTCGGTTATTTGCGGCGAACGAGTGGGCGAAAATGCCAGTCCACTATTATTCGACGATAAAGACATACAAGACATACTTCCAGTGCCCCTTTTTTCGATCATCAAGGACAGCAACATTACCTACAACTTCAATCCTCGGAATAATTTAGCCGTTTGGGACAAGGAAGTTACTCCAGACATCGATGATCTTACTTTTGAAGACCAGTGTCCCTATGAGCCAATCCAAACTCAATTAGGAATTCTGGGTTGGGGGACCACTCAGAGCATTGATCCACTTGCTTCATCTGGTTTTTTGGAAGTTCGGATAAAGAAACTAGAGCGTTCAGCAGGTCTAACGTTCGTGGCAATCCAATTACTAAAGAAAAGTCTGCATTCATCACAATCCAATATCGATCTGCAGATGACCTACCTTGCGAAACTAGAGAATGACCTGAAGGAAGCCCACAAATTGGTTAATCGCAGCAACCAACGCCAGAAATTACGTTTTTCTGATATCAAAGGCGATTCTCTATGCCAAGCTTTACAGGATCGTATCAATCTAGGAAAGGAACATGCTCAGCAGAAGCGCCTGGTAATGGCAACGCAGAAGGACGAGTCATTTTTATCGAGTCAGGTCACAACGAAGACCACGGCTCTTCAACAGATTATGACTGATCTGTGGAAACTTGACAGACAAGTGAATATGTATGTTCAATCTCCTCATTAGCTGATTAGACAAAAAAGCAATCTGACTGTTGGTTATCAATAGGAATAAAATTAGAGTGCCTCGACGTGAATGTCGTCTCCCACAGGAGCTCTGGATTCTGGTAATCGAGAACGTCATGGTTGATATCCCCACGTTATGGGCTGTTGAAAAAAACCCGGACCTGGATGCACTTTACGTATGGGCAATATCAAGCCATATCTACACTGCTGCAAAAACAGTGTTCTTCAAAAAAGCGAAATTTGTACTATCACCAAGACGTTTGTCAGGTCTATTGTCTAAGGCGCCAGCTATGGCAGTATTGATGTATAAGGTCACACTAGAGCTATGGGATTTGAGATCTTGCGACTGCAAACAGGACAGCACTGAACACGCACCCGATCTTACATCTCTGTCGCGTCAATTAGAGAAGTTGAAGAGTCTACGACAATTGCATTTTCTCCTTGCTCCTTCACTCTTAGCGTTATGGACTGCGGAGGTCCTGGATGGGAAGGGAACATTTGAATCGCCATATCATCTGCAGGTTGTCCGATTCAAAAGACATCATGGATTTGATATATATATGAAGCAGAACTGCAAACAGTGTCGCAAGATACCAGGCTATCATAGCATACTTTCAAGCCCAACTGTGCAGGAGTATTTGCTCAGAGACAATAAGTCTAATTGATGAAATACGTGTATATTAATGTTAGGAGCCGACGAAGTTCTTTGAGGTATTCTAAATCATATACAGCTTCAGAGAAATATAGTATCAAATTACCTATCGAAGGCATAATTCACAAAGGCTGTCTGTAGGAAATTACGGTAAATAGATAGTATATAATCTCGCTGTATATACCAGCCGGTTGAAGTTACATCGCTATAGATGCACTCCGGGCGTAAGATGCAATATTCAAGAATGATATCCTGGACAAACTTATGATGAGTTGCTCAATCTGGTAATCAAGACATTATAGCCCAGAGGAAGTATCAGATCTAAAAGCGACAAATATATAAGATTATATCACGTACTGATAGTTAGGCATATGATTATAAAGTGACCGTTGAGTTCTCTCCCTTCAGCTAATCCCCTCCTCCTTTATTTCTAGGATCGGGTGAGCTTCTCTGAAGGCAGAGAAGAAGAGCTAGTATGCTCAATTAAGTTAATTACATTCCCCACATTCTCGCTGTTCAGCACAGATACTGCTGGCAAGCGTAGTCTGAGTCTTCCATGACACGTACATCCGATTCCATCATGCCAACTGCATGTCAGGTGATTAATTTCCGTGACAGGTTACTATAATAAGGTATCTGGGTGAACCACCCGAAGTATGAAAAAAATAAAAGAAGAGACTGAATTTCGGAAGTTGAAAACTGCAAGGTGGAAGAAGTATTAGAGAAATCCTGTATATGTTATTGCATACTCTGTGTACTGGAATTTTTTGCGAGGAAGTTTGTGTCTTAAGTTTGTGTCTTAAGTTTGTATCCAAAAGTGGGTGTCGGAATTCTATACGCACGTGTAAAATCACAAATTGCGATTTATCTGTCTAGAAGATATACTATCATGTGACGTTTAGTAAGTCTACAGACATATCCTAATTAGCGTAGCCGAAGGCAGCCCAAGGTATATGTTCCGGTCCGTAGACGAATATCCTCATTTCACGAATGGACTACGTCCATTGGCCAATGGACTGGATTTACAGCTGGACTAGTCCATGTAGTAATATGAGGCTATTCGCAAATGGACTACGTCCATTTATAAATGAACTTAGTCCATTCGTTAAGACCCTAAAGTGGGTAGTATCCACTGCACAAATACATAGTTTTAATAGTTAATAATCCTTCTTTCTTCTATATTACACTACTTGAACGTCATTACAGTCAATATGACCTCGCCGGCGCCCCTCCAGATATCTTCCCAGATTATGAACAGAGATGCTTCTAAGTACGGTAGCAAAGAAGGTATCGACATCTGACAGAGTGGTGATATCATACAATTGTAAGGGGTTATATACTACTAAGAGGTGTAACTGCTGGAAGAATGAGCGTAAATGCTCAGTGTACTGTCATGCAGATAAGGATCATGATTGTGGATAGCTAGCTAGTATGGCATTACGTACTGAGAAAGCACTGATACCAAGAGTTGATAGCGACGGTGAGGTGGTAGCAGAGCCTAGGAAAAGTAAGCGGTAGCGAGCTAATACTACAGGGCAGGTACGGGGTAAATAGGATTAGTACAATGATTAGTAGAGATACAAATTGAAAGTGTTTATATATGGACTACGTCCATTTACGAATAGCCTCATATTGGGGCGCCGACTACATCCATTGGCCAACAGACTAGTCCAGCTGTAAATCCAGTCTATTGGGCAATGAACTAGTCCATTGGCCAATGGACGTAGTCCATTCGTGAAATGAGGAAATTGGCGTACGGACCGGAACATATATATTCAACGTAATTGTGCCTGAGATTGGATTAGTAAGCGACCATTGTCATATTATCCCCTAACTGGCGGCCGCTGGTGCCAGGCGCTGAAGCGGATTCTGCCTACGCGAAATGAAAAGCGGGTCCCAAATAAGGACGCCAGCTACAGTACAGTACACTACCGGTACCGCAATCGAAGCCCACTGTAGCACTGTACAGAGTAGTGATGTGCAACTCGCAGGTAAGATTTCCCAAATCCGTGTTAGTAGGCTGATAAAACAATCGCTTTCTTGTGACAGACCCACTTGCCGCATTGTAATCGCTCTCTACTCCGTACGTTCCGTACAAAGTACCGTACTTGAGTAGGAATAAGTGGCAGATTCGGACACGGACCACCCACACGGACCCTCCATCACCATAAACCTCATTTCCTGTGATTCTGATCTCTTACTTCTAACTTGTCACAACGTTGTCAATACTTTATCAAAATAAGATTTTCTCGATTTTCTCCTGGGAATCCTAAGTTTCTACGATAGCTAATAGGCAAATGATTCAATATTAATCCCTGTGAACGACACTCAAAATGAGGTTTTTGATGTAGGAGGTCCGTGCCCGAATCGACCACTTATTCTTACTATGGTAGAGTTTTTGCAATTCTAATCACAATTTCGCTCTTTTATTTCAAACAGCAGGCTCAAGCTTCCTCCTGGCCCTCTTCTTACTTCCTAATCCACCATATCACAATTCAGTTTACCAACAGTTCATGTCTTACAAGTGCTAACGTAATCCACCACCATTCGGTACACACCACCATTCGGTGCACTTTTCGCGATTCTAGCACTACCTAACTTCAACACGTAATTAATCAACAACCAACAATGGCAAATCAATCAAAAGAAGCTAGAATTATTCTAGCAATCGAGGCGCTTCGAATGGGACGCGTAAAAAGTTACAGGGAGGCTGCTAAAGTGTACAGTGTGTCCGGGACAACACTACATGCTAGAATGGGCGGTAGAGGTTCAATGAAGGATAGGATACAACCCCATCAGAATTTGACTAAAGCAGAAGAGGAGATAATAGTTCGATATATATTGGAACTAGGAGAGAGAGGATTACCGCCCCGAATTAGCTCTCTACAAGCATATGCGGACGAAACGTTACGATTAAGGGGGCATCGCGGGGTTGGCAAGAACTGGGCATCTCGATTTGTACAACGGCATAAGGAGCTTAAGATGCACCGGAATCGTGTATACGACTATCAGAGAGCGTTATGTGAAGATCCTGAACTTGTACGCAAGTGGTTCGGCATTGTAGGATATTACAAGACTAAATATGGTGTAGTTGATTCCGATATTTACAACTTCGACGAAACGGGATTTATGATGGGTATGATTACAAGTAGTATGGTCATTACTGCTTCCGATCGACGATATAAACCGAAGAGTATTCAGCCTGGGAACCGGGAATGGGCTACAGCGATTATATGTGGAAATGGTGTTGGTCAAGATGTGCCACCATATATAGTGCTTGCAGGCACTTATCATCTTTCGACATGGTATAAGGACGTTGATCTGCCACGAGATTGGTGTATTCGGACAACTGAGAATGGATGGAGTGATAATGAGACTGGCTTCGAATGGCTAAAGCACTTCAATAGTCATACTAAAGCCAGGACTGTTGGTGGATATCGTATCCTTATTCTAGATGGGCATGAGAGTCATCACTCCCTAGAATTCAAGGAATACTGCCATATCCATAATATTATATGTCTTGGATTGCCAGCTCATTCGTCTCATCTTACACAGCCATTTGATGTTGGATGCTTTGGGCCTCTTAAAAAGGCATATGGAACCCAGATTGAGGGGTATATACGGGCAAATATTACGAATATCGGGAAGCCTGATTTCCTAAAAGGCTTTAAAGCTGCCTATTCTAAAGCTATTACAGAGAAAAACATTAAAGCTGGCTTTCGAGGAGCTGGATTAGTACCATTAGAGCCAGAAGTAGTACTTTCTAAGATGGATATCCGACTACGAACACCTACCCCCTCTCCGCCGGCCAGTATTACTGATTGGACGTCTCAAACACCTCATAATCCGGCCGAAGCAATCGCCCAATCAACTCTAGTTAAGAGCAGGTTGAAAAACTACAGAGAAGGTTCTCCAACTCCTATTATTAGTGCTGTTGCTTCTCTAGCTAAGGGTACTGAGCAACTAGCCCAGCAACTAGCTATTGTACAGGCTGAGATCCATACTCTTCGGGAGGCTAATCATATACTCAGTAAACGTCGGCGTACTAAGAAAGTACATCTACAGCGTGGAGGAACTCTTACAGTTCAACAGGGTTTAGATCTTATATTAGAAAGTAGTAATAGGACTGAGAATCAAGCCGAAAAGGCATCGGCAGGAGGCGAAGCTCAAGGGGAGGCATCAGGTTCTCGGTGCTGTAGTAAGTGTAGTAAACCCGGGCATAATATTAGGACTTGCCCGGATGCTTTAATAGACCCTGTATTATTAGATTCTGAATAGCTTCAATTAAATTACTACGTTGTGGTGGATTAATCGTCATTTTTAAATAGTAAAGGAGGTAAAAGTGCACCGAATGGTGGTGTGTACCGAATGGTGGTGGATTACGTTAGATAGAGAGAACCCTGCATCTATATCTGCACCCAAACGGGGTTGGGCTGATTCAGTACCTTGCATACATACAACATATAGAGTGTGAAATTCCTTTCTTACTGTAACATGATAATTTATGCAATCTACTAAGCCCCCCCTCCCCATAGAGCACGCTTTCGAAATATTCGGATTAAGATAATGAATGAGCTATGGAAAAATGGGAAAGTTGAATTTTTATGGGTAAGGTAATATGCGACTAATTAGCAGAATCCAACGTGTTCGCAATATGTTTAGTATATTTCGACTATGTTCGATGAGTTTATAGCTGATTGGTGCTGCTTGTTCCTAAGATCGACACTCCAGAGTGATGGGTTTCAGGACCTGCATAAAATATGCTCCACCATTCTGCTGCCTAGGCTCAGCTGGCCTTACCCTGAACGCTGTCGGTGGCCGCCGGGGTACCCTCCTACATCTAGTTCATGGACGTAAATTTAATAACTTTTGAATCAGTGAGCGTACAAGAATAATCATTTTATCATTGAATAGCCCTGATCCGGGGCTATATGAGTACAACAAAAGTAATAATTTCATGATACTGTGATGGTACTCAACTATTCGTTGAGCATTAGTTGTACAGCATGGTCCACTAGCTACCACCCACCATCCAATTCTCATCCAACAGTTGTATTCTAATAGCGTAGTTGTACTTCTACCTATAAGAACAGAAGGCCGCCCCCTTCTGTTCGATGTTCCTCCTCACTTCGTGCATCCTCTTTTATTGAATCTTTTCATCAATAATCTACCTCAAAGTTAACATGGCATTTGTCGGAAGTTTATCTTACATTATCAATCATGTCTTCCTCCCTCCAAAATTGCCCCAAAAAGACGATAGCCATTTTGAGAATGATATCACGTTAGGAGAGCAATGTAAGGCTGCTTTGGGGTTGTTTCAAGCCCATCTCTCTGCGAAGCAGCGCTGGAAGTGGTCAGTTTGCATGAAGATGGTCGACAAGATGCTTGCACTTAGGGATCCATGTGGAGATATGATGCTCGAGGAAGTAGGAAATTCCTTTGTAGAGATGGATATTGGTGGTATGCTGGAATGAACTTAGAGCTTGTCTACCTCCAATTAATTTACTTAACAGAAGTCCTCACCTTTCATATACGCGGTCAGAATGCGGGCCTTATTGTTCGCAAATTGCCGGAACATTTCACATTTGAGTCGTTTGAACTCTCACCTACCACCAACTCTGTGATGACAACGAAAGGCCGGCTTCGACGGTGCTTTCCCGGTCCAGCCATTGCACTAGCTCATGACCGAATTCGCGAATCATCATTCTGTGAAGCACTGGCTCAAATCCTCACATCGTTGGATACCAATACACCAGTTGAGGCCTGGCCAGTCGTATCTAAAGCAGAGTCTAAAACCATCGAGGTTCGGGACACGGTACATCCGAAGTTTGTTACAGAGATGTTGACCGGAATGCTGCGTGCCATTGGACGACCCCTTGAGGTGAATCGCATTCACAAGCGTACGCGCGATGATGTCTTGTGGAACGAAACGCTCAAGCCATGGCGCCGTTCGCCTTTCTGGCTGTTGCTCCGCATCGCATTGCAAACAAATCTAGCGTCTGATGAAGGTGATCATAAAGATTATAAATCATTCATGATTTTCTTTATGGCACATATCCTACATCTTGCATTGCAGCGTTCTACATCAAGCGACATACTCTTTATTATGGCTGCGAAGATCAGTAGGCGAATACTGAAACTTACCCCAGGGGATCAGCAGCCTTGGATGCAGGATGTTAGCAGAGTAGTAGAAGCCGCTCACCGAGAACTTACCGAAAGGTGGTGTTTGGTAGAGCAAAATCCAGACCCACTAGGAATCTGTCAAGCATGGGATGCAGCACGACTATCTTTCCACCCAGACACAGAGCTGAGTCTCTCGAACCTTCGACCTTACCTCGATTGTATTCAAACTCGTTTAGACGTGCCCTCGAATACCAGTGAGTACAATGTGATATGTACTCCGCGCATCGATTGGGACGAACAAAGACATCCACAGTTTGACCGCCTCCTGGTTGGCAGCGACGACCAAGCTCGTCTATCGCTGCTGGACCTCGACCTCTGGGTGCAGAAGAGCCTCGAGGAATGGTTGAGTATTAACCTAACGGCTCAGACTACAGGTGTAGTACTGAAAGGGTTGATCGAAAATTATGTGAAAGCTGCAACTACTGTTTACGAAGAAAATCCGGAAGAGACTTCGTTGATGTTACTTACCACGATGGAACTATGGATATCACTAGACAAGTGTGCTATTTATCAATATCCTTTACTGAAAAACTACGAGCCAGGCTTTCCACACTCGTTATTTGATCCGCTTTTGTTACCTAAAAGAGTTCAGATGAAGCGTTTGATCCGTATTGAAAAATATGTTCAAGAAAGGAGAGATAATTCTTGTTATCCGTCCTCCCTTATCTTCCAAGATACCAGCAACCCTAAAAGCTTGGCGGTCCAATACTTTGAGCAGTCTCCTCACCACCAACGGCTGAAAGATGATATCGAGGTTGCTGCTACAAACGAGCGGGTCAAGAAGAAGGTCGAACTCGAGGTGAACACCAAAGAACATCGTTCCCTGTTACAAAGATTTAATTCCTTGAACCATGACGAAGGCACACGTTGGAATGGATATAGATTAGTGCCTCATCACTACCCCTCTAATTGCCAAAAATGCCAGCTGAAACGTCAATCCGATGCTCTCGAAATTACGGTTCATGAATGGCCGCTCCCTTATGTTGAAATAGAAGCAAAGTCTGCAGTATTTGAGCTTGACGTGCCCAAAACCATAGCTGTATGGCGAGACATCACTTTTACTCTCCTTGAAGACTGTTTTTCCCCTCAAACAGCTTCAAGCTCTTCAAGCTCTTCCAGCTGCAACGCTTACACACTACGAAATTTCAGTGGCTTGAGCGACTACGTTCACTGTGAAACGAGTAGGCTCCAACTAGCATCAGTGGCAAAACCGTACGTTGTAGCACACTATCGCTCTATGAAAATTCCACAAGCCAATGAAGGAAACATCTGTGTCAATAACGGCTTGCACTATTCCATATACGATACAAAGTCAAGCCAGTGGACGACGGAATTACTCAACCGATGTGATCTGACGAGAATATGCACCTTTCAGCTTCCATCTAGTTCTCATCATACGCTGCAATATGCTTTAGATGGAACCACCCATACTTCTAATGAGGTTCTTGCCTGGCAAGCCGATTGCCCAAGGAATCTTAACCTGCATGAGTTTTATGCCTTTGCAATGCTGCGATCAGGGCATCGGCTTCAATGGCGCAATATAGCACGTGAGATGATGGCTCGTATTCTCAACTTCAGCCATGAAGCGACATATATGTTGATAGTTCAAGCAGCCTGGCAGGCTGGATGCCCCGGTGCAGCAGGATATTCCCGCGACTCTCATATTGACCTTGAAGAAGAAGAGTTCGGGATGTCTCTCTTGTCCGCGCTCGAAGTTGCCCTCCAAAGTGTGGAGGGCAACTGGCAAGGTGCTGTGGCATTACGTACTTTTGTTGTTCTTGCGACTCGATTACTTTCTCTATCCGTGCACCAAACCATACACAAAAATTGCTACTTGTTCTTAAAAAGAGCACGGTATGTTTCCTTAAAGTGGTTACGTGAGTTAGTCCAATTGCTTCGCGAGGGGCAGGATGTGGAAGAATCTACAGTCTTGAACTTGAGGGCGCTCGAGATGGCCTTGATATGCCACGGTACCTTTGATGTTGATAATATCCATTTTTCCGCACTTCTGGAATCAAATGAAGATGTTGCAGCTATTACTGAGTGCTGTATTATTATTCATGATCGATGTCCTGTCACAACACAACATCTAGCTAGCTTTCTGAAGATATTACTCCGGCGTTTCGAAAGATTATCCCACCTCCTTGAAGCTACATTACGCTGCAAAATTCTGCAGGATCAAAGCGGCATTGATAGTACGATTCAAAAGATATGGCCTGGTTACCGTCCAGGCAGTTCGTGGACAGCAGTATCCAAGCTCAACGAGAGATGGCTCACATCCCAGACATCTGCGGACGGTAGCTACTTACCGTTTTGTGTCCATTACAATGTCTTAGACGGTAGCTTGCTCGTCAATGGCTTGCCACTAACGAGACTACCTCGATCGTACGAACTCCATGACACTTACACCCGTCTCTTCGACAAGGTGAATTATCTCCTCAAATATGAATGATATGGAACTGACCTCTTCTATTAGAAGGTTTTGGACATAGTTCCATCCACGATGCAAGGAATGGTATACGAGATGCGGAATGACTTCTGTGAACAACAGGTATTTCGTTTTGCTCAGGAAAGATCTATCAACTAACAATTTGGTAGCTTCACTTTCGAATGCACGGCTCGGAACTTGTAATTCGATCTCGACGACAGCAACAGATATGTGAGGTAATACCTATGACCGCAATGCTGGGTGACTTCCCCATGGCTTTTATTCAGGATTATGTACATTGGTGGGATCAAGACACACAATCGATCGAATGGCGACCGTTGAAGGATGTATGGGCCTCCTCGGCAGACAACTGGCAGATGCACAGGCATCACGATACATATATTTTGAGTCGAGCAACTAAGGAACTACTTGACATACGCAGTCCCACGTTTCAAGCCATCTCACATCTCCTAAGCCCCCTCGAGCATGCAACCCACATTCATGTCTTCGTTGACTGTCAAACAAAAGCGCTGGAAATACACTTGCCCCGGATGAAACTCGATTTTCACCTCAAGGATGCTACAAGCTTACTTGAGTCGAAGCAATTTCGCGGAATGGTTGTAGACGATCACCAGTCCTTTGGTGCATTTACCGGATTAGTGAATAAACTTGTTTTGCGCGACAGTGGACGGCTATCTCGATGCGTTATCATTCCAGAAGGCGATATTTCTTTTGAGCCCAAGGGCCCTCATGTACAGGTTACAATTGACACGGCGTCAGCTGTGCACGTCAAGTATCATTCCTATCAGATTGATAGCAGACTCGGACGACTTGTCGATAATGGTAGCCTCCCGAGCAGACTGTTTCGACTTTACCTTCATGCTACAACATCGCATTGCCTTGTTGACCAGCTCACAGGGAGAACAGGCACAGAGGAGGCGCTGTATGGCCTTGAAAGTGCTGCAACCCGATCCTTCGTCACTCTCGAACCTAAAACCGCTGAGCTTCTAAAGAAGCTTGCGCGCCTTACCCCACAGCGTGAATATTATCCAGAACATTTGGAGGTAATGCAGCAGGTAGAGTGGAATGGTCTATCCCCTCTTGCACAGCACTGCGCATTCTACACACAAGTGGCATCGATTTTAGACCAAGCCACATCTTTTCAGATCTTCCAAGAACAGCCTACTCAGCTGCCTGTTGTAGATAACCCTGGCAGCCAATTCCTTTTAGAAAGGGCAGCCATTCGGGATTCCTCATTCCAGGTATGCGGCTTTGGTGCAGGCACTTTTACTGCAGAACATGATACGGTATATAGCGCCAGAGACCAGATCATCAACAGCGAACGTGAGCTTAATACCTATCATACCGCTAAGCTCGTGGATGAATGGTCGCAGAGCCTGCAAATATGCCCACATTTGCTCTCCGAGATTGAATCCTGGGTCCAACCACTTTCTGGTCACCAACTAGTAAACAACCCGACTTTTGGCTTTGACCTCCAATGGCTAGATTTGCCTTCCAATATTCTCAGTAAACATTGGTGTACATTTCACGAAATGCTCTCCAATACCAGTATTAGAAGAGACAAGTACAGAATCATGATGCTACTATCAACCTTATCCTACTCTCAATATGCAAAACAGGAGCTTGTTCAGACACTTCTGGCTTTTGCAACCATCCCAGAACTTCGCGAACTCCGGCCTCCACGCTATACGCAGTTTCAACTCTCGGATGGATATAGTCCAGATGAACAAAAATTGACTTGTCTAACAGAAGAGCAGGTGAAGGTATTTCACAACTGCCCTGAATCCAAGTTACCAAACATGCATGGCGAGAAAGAGTACATAGCCGACGGCCGTCGAAGCCGGATGTATGAATCAGCAAAAGACAAGCATGTAAGAGCTTTTGTTAGTTATCTCATTAGCCAATGGCCCACAGTTGAGATTTACTCTCCTCCGAGTACGGATTACAGTACATACATTCTAGTCGAAAAGGTAATGGAAGAGGCACGTGCTTGTTTCAAAAGCTGGAATTGTAATTCCCAGTTTCGTACATACATTCAACAAACACAAGCGATTCTAGACAAGCTATTTCCTGAGCGACAAAAGTTACAACGATATTCCTTTTCGCCACCTATAGATGTCTACATTCCGAGACAATCATATTTAAAATTCAGCGACCTTACCAAGCAACCCAATCCGTGTCTTCCTCACATTGATCGAGACATCTTTAAGATGTGGAACGTGCCGGGAAATAGAGGTATGGCTAATATTCACAAGCTCCAAGGTCTACTGGATGATATCACTGCCCGGTGCTCCAGTGCACACGAACGGCGATACACTGGAGATCTGCTCCGCAGTTTTGAAGCGCTGAACGCAGATAGTACATTGGAAGCGCACTTGAAGCAAGCGACACATGATGTGGAGAACATGTATCAAATTATCTGTGATCACTTGAAAACAGGCACGCACAGTCTTATTCGAAAGGTAAACATGCTGCCACGCATTTCACCAATTTCACTTTTGCAACAACTGGCCAGTGACAAAGTTACCGCTCTCCCTGATGGTTGGAAAGAGTCGCTAGTACAATATGGTCTCTCTATTACAGCCCTTCAGCGCGCAGAACGTCTTCTCGCTGCGGCCGTGAAACCAACTGATCTCTTGAGCGAACTTGAAAATCCTGGCCACCAGGACTGGAACCCAATGCATCATCCGGAATGGCTCCTCATGGAGATCGAGAATGAAATCATGATAAGACAAGAACAGGCACAGATTTCTCGTGAGATGATGGTGCCATCTTCGGGTTCGAACTCAGTTATGCAGTTGAATATGGGTCTAGGAAAGTCGTCAGTCATCGTGCCCATCATTGCTGCAGCTCTCGCAGATAAAACAAAGCTTGTTCGAGTCGTTGTCCTCAAGCCTTTAGCAATGCAGATGTTTCAGTCGCTAGTGAAGAAGCTTGGAGGTATGGTCAATAGGCGCGTTGTTTACATGCCAATATCTCGGTCACTCAATCTGGATGTGCACCAAGCAGCGCAAATCCAACATATGTATGAAGAGTGCAAACAGACAGGATCAATAGTTCTCGTTCAACCTGAGCATATCCTCTCGTTCGAGTTAATGGGTCTTGAGCGGGTTTTCACCAACCCGAAGCTAGGTGGAGTCATGCTTGAGACCCAGCACTGGCTACAGACTAACTCGCGGGACATCCTCGATGAAAGTGATGAGATCCTCAGCGTCAGATTCGAGCTCATCTACACTATGGGCATGCAGCGAGCAATCGAATTCAGTCCCGAGCGTTGGCTGATTATCCAACACGTTTTGGGTGTCCTCAACCGCATCGCTCCTCAAGTTCATGAGCAATTTCCCCACGGCTTAGAAGTAATACCTGCTCAAGCCGGGGGATTTTCTCGAATACGCATCCTTCAGGCCCAAGCTGGCGTTGAGCTGCTGAAAAGCGTCTCACAACAGCTCTGCGAGAAAGGTTTGCCTGGGGTGAACATGTGGAACCTGTCCAGCAGAGTCAGAGGCGACTTGTTCAGATTTATTACAGATTCGACTATGGGCGCGGCATCAGCGCAGTTACTACTGAACTTTGTGTCCAGTTCCAACTCAATGAAGGATGGCCTCCTTCTTCTGAGGGGTTTATTTGCCTATGGAACCCTGAGCTTCGCTTTTGAGCAAAAGCGGTGGCGTGTAAACTATGGGTTGGATCCTTCACGAACGAAGCTTGCTGTTCCGTACCATGCAAAGGACAGTCCAGCGGCACGTGCCGAATTCAGTCATCCTGACGTTACTATTGTACTTACTTGCTTATCCTACTACTATGGTGGCCTCTCAGATCAACAACTTCGTGAAAGTTTTGAAGCACTGCTTCTGTCCGACCACGCCCAAGAAGAATACGAGCAATGGGTGAGAGATGCTCCATGTCTGTCGTCTCTTTATAAGCACTTAACCGGAGTAAATCTGATGAATTCAGAATTGTGCTCACGGGAAGTATTTCCGCCATTGCGATTCGCAAAAAGCGTAGTTGATTTTTATATATCAGCAATTGTGTTCCCCGTAGAGATGAAGGAGTTCCCTCAAAAACTCTCGTCTTCGGGCTGGGACATCGCTCAAGAGAAAGCCCATCCAACGACAGGATTCAGCGGTACAAATGATAGTAGATATGTACTACCATTATCTATCAGTCAGTGTGATTTGCCAGAGCAACTCTCGACAAATGCTGTCGTGTTAGGTTGCTTGTTAAGGCCCGAAAATACATTCATAGATGTGGCAGAATATTCGACAATAGGCTTCCTCAATGCTGAAGTTCTGCTAAAGATGGTTAGTAAGTTGGATCCCCCAGTCCGGGTCGTCTTAGATGTAGGGGCACAGGTTCTGGAGCTCTCAAATGAGGAATTTGCGGGCGCCTGGCTCTCACGTGTTCCAGAAGCTGAAGCCCAGGCTGTTATCTTCTTCGACGCTTGCAACGAAGTTTACGTCTTAAGTCGTGACAGAAGAAAAGAACCGTTTCAGATTTCACCCTTCGCCAAACAGATGGATCAGTGCTTGGTGTATCTTGATGAATCTCATACAAGGGGGACAGATTTAAAACTACCTGACAATTACCGCGCCATTGTCACATTAGGTCCTGGTCTGACGAAAGACCGATTAGTACAAGGTTTGGCAAGTCACTGACTTGATATTTTCTTGCTAACAGTTGACAGCTTGTATGCGTATGAGGAAGCTTGGGAAAGGGCAGTCGGTGGTTTTATGTAGCTCGATGGAAGTCCAACGCAAGATCCTAGAATACAGTGGTAAGAATAGGGGCTCAATTAATGTGGTTGACGTTTTGGCATGGTGTATCGCTGAGTCATGCGCAAACACGAGAAAGAGTATTCCATTATGGGCAACACAGGGGCTACGACATCAGAACCGTCAGACAAAGTGCTCGGAGTCTGCTATGACTCCAGAGCTTGTAGAATCCCTTCTCGAGCCCGAGGCACAAAGCCTTCAACAAAGATACGGTTATGAAGTTACTCAACATGAAGACCAAATGCTCCGAAATTCAACCAACCAAAACTCCACGACTCGTGAGCAGCAGGTAAACGACATTCGAGCGAAATGTCAGGAGTTTGAAATCCACTCCCTTAGTGGGGCGACATTGCAAGAGGAGCAGGAGCGTGAGCTTTCTCCAGAGAACGAGCGTGAACAACAGGTTGAACTTCCACCAAAATTAACCCCCAGATGTCACTCTATACATAAAGACGTACGGCGTTTGATTGCAGATGGTGTTCTCGATCGATTTTCAGATGCATTCCAGCCAGCCTTCAAAACCCTCGGTAACACCACAGCACATGCCCACTACGAAGCGACAGCATGGCCTGATGACTTGCTTGTCACGGCTGACTTCGCAAAGACGGTTTGCGCTTCAGACGAACAGTTTCTTGATTCTTTCTTAAGACCGGTGCACTGGATAGTGAGCTGTAAGAGTAACAGCGGTATCGAGTGTGTGATTCTAAGCCCCCACGAAGCTCAGGAACTTCTGCCATTAATTCGAAAGCACAAGCAAGTCATTCTACACGTATATTCTCCGCGCCTAAGTGTCTCAATGCGATCACTAGAGAATCTCTCATTTTGTGCTATACCGGCGGTCCCAGTATCGTGGTCAACTCCCGCTGTCATCACGCAGCTCAATTTATTCGCCGGTCAGCTATATATCCGAAACAACGAGGATTATATGTTACTTTGTGATTTCTTGGGCCTGTGCAATTCCCAACCAGCTGACCATATAGAGATTGCATGCGATGGATTTATAGGCTCCGCCAGCCGTGCCTTGTTAGATTCAATCTCTCTTCAAGCATGCCTATTTCAGAAGAGTCCAATACCATTTGTCAGAGCAATAATGACAATGAGGAGGAAGGGCCAGAGCATTGCCGTTTCGCATATTGGTAGAATCTTAAATGGGGAACTAATTACGATAGAGCAAGCTTAATAGAACTTTCGATGGCTAGCTAGAAATGATGAATAAGATGTTTGAACATGGGTGGACTATTTGGGAGACAGTTACTTTATGTTGGAGCTTGCCACCGTCGGAATAATGACTCCGCCGGCCATATGCCTCCGCTAGCAAGATCTAGATATACGTTCGATTATTAGAAATCAGGTGGTTATGGAAATGGATGGAAAGCAGAGATTTGGACAACTTTAGTATATACTTAGTAGCGGGGATAACAAATGTTAATTGGTGGGGTTTCGCCGCTTTTAGTATTTTATTGGGCCACCACCGGCCTCAATTACAGCTCTACAACGTTCCGGCATACTACGTACAAGCTCTTTGATTCTCTCAAATCCAACTGCCTCCCAAGCTTCTAATACTGCTGCCCGAAGTCTCTGGTACGAACTATGTACATCAGGATATCTATCTTCAATATAATCCTTCATATCATCCCATATATTCTCAATCGGGTTCAAATCTGGGGAGTTCGCCGGCCATGCTATAGGTGTAATATTGATTGCTTCGAATACCGATTTAACAAACCGAGAAGAATGCCCCTTTGCGTTGTCTTGCTGTAGAATCAACTCGGGATACTCTTGTAGAATCTCTTGAATAATTGGGATAATAATACCAGCATATGACCCCTCATTTATAGTCTCCCAATCCTTCTCCCAGAACAGTCCACGAAGCCGGCCATATCTCCCTGAAATAGAGCCCCAAAACATCCATCCAATCTTACGTTGGTAACGCGGAACTATACAATCAAGATTATATAGTTCTGAGTCTCCAATCCGTCGAGTAATCCAAGTACGACGGTGCTTGCCTGGTTGAACCCAAGTCTCATCTGTCCAACAAACCGAATCCCACTGCTCTTCTGTCCAGTTTATATGCTCTTCTGCCCATCGCAATCGTTCTTGAATATTTGTAGCTGATAATCCTGGCTTCTGTGGTGCAAGAGCTCTTACTTCGTCTCAGGCATAATAAAGGTTAATACGTATATCCCGGTTGTTGTTAAAATTCTCCAGTATTGTAGGATCTTGACGATATGATTCGATAAAACTACCCTTGTTGATAGAATCTACCAGAATAAATTTAACCTTTATTTCGCCAGATACCATAGTAGAGGTTTTTAGAGGTTTTCCTGCGAGGGTACCCATTTTGCCTTTTCGCCCTGACCCTAATTGCTTGGCAAAAAAATGAAAATTCTTGGCGCAAAAATCCGTCACCGTCCACGTGAGTTCTGCCAATTGAGAGGCCTGTGCAGGAGAAGCTCCTACCAGCTATAATTAATTTATAATGTAAAGCGGTGGTAGTAAACCCCCACTTAATACTCTGTGGGCAGAATCGCTGAACGCCTGGTACTAAGCCCGTACTACCACCCGAGCCACCGCAAAGGTCAACCTTAATCACGACACGATCGTCTCGGATCAGTTTTGGTAAACAATTACGACTTCGAAAGTTTCAAGAGCTTCAGCAGAGCCCAGCTGTTCTATCAAATTATTCAGGGCAAAATGTTGTTAGAGGTAAGAAAATATAAAGTAAATCATTTAAGGCCAATCAACTGGTAAATCTAATATTGATATGAGATGTTGATGCAGAGAAGCTCGCAGAGCGCCTTGATGGATTTCCGCTTGTATTAGCTACAGGAGCATATATATTCGTCAAACAACAGACAGTTTTAGAATCTACTTACATTTATATGAAGAAAGCTAGAAATGAATGGACTAACTCGGGGGAATAATAGACTACAGATGTATGAAGACAAGACTCTTTACTCGACTTAGAATCTATCCTTTAAAAAGTCGAAGCTTGTGAACCGGAGTTCCTGTACAAATTCAGTATTTAGACTCCGCATTTCCGCAACTCCATATGCGAGCTACAGAACTGCTTTACAGCTGCCATTTCCTTATAAATACGCCTATAATTACCTTAGATTAGGAGAATCAAGTCAGTCCTTAATATCACAAAGCTCAATCTAGAAGCAGCGCAGATGTTGTAGCTAATCTTAACGAAAATCCCTAGTCCTAGTGAACAACATTGCCTTCCGATTTGTGCAACTGCCACGTATGAGAATCATTTTGACATTTAACACCAAACTCGAAGCATTCCAGGCAGATGCAAAAGTCCCCACCGTCACAAATCCCACATTCGTAGTAATCACTCTCATCCTGAATACACAACGTACAGACATCACACCAAGATAATGACGGATCACACTTTACTGGCTCACTCTTCTCGCTTGTATCGAGGTCATCGACTTGCAAGCCTGCTCTAGTGGTACAGTGATGAATGAGCTGGATGAGTTGATTATTTCCACTTCTTTGTGCTGACCAAATCAAAGTCCGACCAAAGCAATCAGTGGAATGAATACAGGTCTCATCAGTAGCAAGCAAGAGCTCTGCTACCTTGTCATGTCCATTTCTTACTGCTACAAACAACGGTGTCGCGTTGAAGCAGTCGGTAGTATAAAGCTCCAGTGGATACCTGGAAAGGTACAGTCGTGCCAAATCATCATGTCCGCGCATAGCAGCACAGAAGAATGCCGTACGACCATTATTATCCTTACTCATAGGATTAATTTGGCAACTTTCAAGAAGACACTTAACGATGTCAACGTTTCCTTTACTTGATGCTGTATGTAATGGTGTCCATCCATTCTTCTTAGCAACAGAGAGATCAGCACCTTTTTCAAGAAGTAGTTTGACCACCTCCAAATGACCATTATCAGATGCTGAGTTCAGTGGTGTCCATCCATTCTTGTTAGCAACAGATAGATCGGCACCGTTTTCAAGAAGCAACTTGACTACCTCCAAATATCCAGTAGCAGATGCTGAATTCAGTGGGGTCCATCCATTCTTATTAGCAACAGATAGATCGGCACCGTTTTCAAGAAGCAAGTTGACTATCTCCAAATTTCCATTGTTTGATGCTAAGATCAATGATGTGGATCCATCATTGTCGGCAGCAGAAAGATCAGCATCTTTTTCAAGGAGAAATTTGACTACCTCCAAGTGTCCAGTAGCAGATGCTAAGTTCAATGGTGTCCATCCATTCTTATCAGCAATAGATACAGCAGTACCTTTTTCAAGAAGAAGTTTGACTACTTCCAAATGTCCATTTGCAGATGCTGTATTCAATGGTGTCCGTCCATCATTATAAGCAGCAGAAAGTTCAGCACCTTTTTCAAGGAGAAGGTTGACTACCTCCAAATGTCCAGTAGCAGATGCTAAGTTCAATGATGTCCATCCATTATTATCAGCAATATATATAGCAGCGCCTTTTTCAAGAAGCAGTTTGACCACCTCTAAATGTCCACTAGCAGATGCTGAATTCAGTGGTGTCCATCCATTCTTATTAGCAACAGATAGATTGGCACTGTTATCAAGAAGCAGTTTAACCACCTCCAAGTGTCCATTATCAGATGCTGTATTCAATGGTGTCCATCCATTTACGTCAGAAACAGATAGATCGGCACCGTTTTCAAGAAGCAGTTTGACCACCTCCAGATGTCCACTAGCAGATGCTGAATTCAGTGGTGTCCATCCATTCTTGTTAGCAACGGATAGATCGGCACTGTTTTCAAGAAGCAGTTTGACCACCTCCAAATGTCCACTATCAGATGCTGAGTTCAGTGGTGTCCATCCATTCTTATTAGCAACGGATAGATCGGCACCGTTTTCAAGAAGCAACTTGACTACCTCCAAATATCCAGTAGCAGATGCTGAATTCAGTGGTGTCCATCCATTCTTATTAGCAACAGATAGATTGGCACTGTTATCAAGAAGCAGTTTAACCACCTCCAAGTGTCCATTATCAGATGCTGTATTCAATGGTGTCCATCCATTTACGTCAGAAACAGATAGATCGGCACCGTTTTCAAGAAGCAGTTTGACCACCTCCAGATGTCCACTATCAGATGCTGAATTCAATGGTGTCCATTCATTTATATCAGAAACAGATAGATCAGTACCTTTCTCAAGAAGCAGTTTGACCACCTCCAAATGTCCACTATCAGATGCTGCATTCAATGGTGTCTCTCCATCATTGTCGGCAGCAGATAGATCAGCACCATTTTCAAGAAGTAGTTTAACCACTTCCAAATGTCCATTGTTTGATGCTGATTGCAATGCCGTCCTTTGAAGTTTATCAACATGATTTATATCCTGATTCGATTTTTGTATGATATTCAAGACTGTATCATAAATTCCAAGCCTGGATGCGTAGTATAATGGATCTGCAAGGATATCGCTTTCGGGTTTATCTGATCTTTTCGACATCAGGTCCCTCGTGTCAAACCATCTTCGCCAACAATGCCAATTTTCGTTTGCCGGATTAAACAACTTATTTACAAGATCGACTACTTCTCTGTAATTCGAGCAAGTAGAAGTAATGTTTTGATGCCACGAGCTAGCAGCATAGTCCCGGAATGCTTGATTATTTAGTTTGCTGTCAGCTGAATTGGGCTTTTGCCAGGTGTTCCGGAAACCGAGATAGCGTAGGCAGGCTTTGGAAAGTTCGTTGGAATGAAATACCTCATGAGAACATAAGGATCCATGTATTTTTGTCACTCCTGGTGGCAGCATGTTGTATATTATGTACTGTTTAACTGAAAAGTGTGTCAATTGGACAGTCCTAGCACCCAGGCTTTCATCAGATCCTGCCCTTTGAATCTCAACAAGTGATTCACAGAGCCCTACAATCTCAGTATTGATATAATCCTCATCAATCGCATCAGGTAGCTCATCAACCAAGAGATCATTGTAGCTATCATCGTCCTTAACTAGGATAGCCTCTGTGATTTCACTGATACTCAGCGGGCGCACAGCAAATGCTACCCACCGCAGAATCGAGAATGCGCGGGTTCTATCATCCTCAGGAAGACTAGAAATCTTGTTCCAATTCCGGTTGTAAAGATCTTCTAAGCCTGTTGGTGTATGATCGATCACACTCTCAAGTTGCCTTGTGCTTTTCCCACTTCGAAGATTGTCTTCCAGCATTTTTATCCATAAGAACATTCCGTTGCTCCGTTCGCTTATTTTCCCTGACAGATCATCTCTGAGGGTTTTAGGCTTGTTGGGTAGTTTCTTGTCCACGACGCTTTGAGAGAATAACATCACATCAGATTTAACATCTTCCGGAGAGATTTTGTACTCATAAAAATTGTGGCTGGGATCATTATCCGGAATACCGAGGATACCACGGCGAATATCAACCTCATCGCGACTGACAATCATGATCCGAGTTGTAGTCTGTGCAACAGCGTGCTTGAGGAATTCAAGAAATTCAACACGGCTGTTGTCTTCAGTCTTCCAATTTTTCTTTTGCCAGATGCACTCATCCAACCCATCCACAACAAATGTACAATTCGGAATAGATTGAACAATCTTCCTGAAAAGTACCATGATATCTGTTCGAGATGCAATATATCCATCTTTAGCTTGCCATCTTTCGTGGGTTATCTCCAATGCATTTTGGTCAGATGCGACAATCTGAGATATCCAAGATCGTATAATGACAAATGGATCTCCTTGGCTCTGCGAGTCTGACGAAAAGAAGTAATAGCCAAGCGGAGAATTGAAAGTTTCCGATAGATATTCGATCAATTTCGTACATATCATTGTCTTTCCATATCCTGCTGGTCCATTGATCCAGAGAGTTTTTGCAGTTTTCGAGGGGAAATCAGCAGATATCCAATCAAGGAATGCAGGCCGGTTTTTAATCCAGTCGCATGTCCCATCCAAGCCTTTTTGACGGAAATTATCATAAAGGTCGTTCGTATAAATTCCATCGAGCCATTTGTCAATTTCTAACTTCGTCTCGGCTTTACTTATAAGTACATCTTCATATATATCAAGTTTCGATCTTACCTTCAATATGCTTGAGATTTTGAGTCAGAATAAGCTTAAATTCAGATAACCAGTCGGAGCGATAATTTGAGTCTCCTGAAATATATAAGCAGAATTCACCAAATATTATAGCAAGGAACGTACTTTCTAACACCCCGTAAGTGTTCTCATTAGCCATCGTTTTTGATGGATCTGCCGGAACCAGGTCATGCAATTTTTGAACCAATGTCCCAAACTGCTGAACCTGCGCAATGAACTTCGTCTTATCTTTCAAGGCCCACTTGAGCTTGTTACTCATCGTTGTTTCTCGGAATCTTGGGTTCTGGATATTCATGCGAACAGAATAATTGCCCTCCTTCGAAAGTTTCGGATCAGCACCAGGGATGTAATTCGAATCTAATAAAGCGATATCTTTCTTGGTAAAGAGTTCTTTAATACTCGATAGAATCTTTTCTACCACAAACTTAATGTTGAGACTGTCCAGATATCTGTGATGAGTCTCCTCGAGCTTCCCTTCGCGTATGCCGACCCGCTGACCCCATTGTTCTAGAAGAAGCTTATCGGCATCTAACTGGGCAATTATAGCCCGTGTTTCGACTCCATAATGCTTGTAAGAACTGGCTCTGTCAATGACGTCAAGACAGCTGTTGAAAAGGCCTGCTAGTCCAGCAACCCCAATAGCCAGTCCCACAGGCTCCATGATGTTGTATATGATGTGGGGAGGTCCTATATTTTTCAGTCCAATAATCCTTAATACAAACTTATCTAGATGAGATATATAATAAAGTACTTACAAGGAATAATTGTATCCAGGATTATAGAAGTGAGATGATGTATATGTTTATGTTTCCAATATACAACTTGTTAAAAAAACTCAACAAGGTTCACTTCCTCATCAAAGGCAAATCTGTATCAAGAAGAATTGTGAAAGAAGAGAGTAGGAGATGGAGGTCAGAATAACAGCAATTATGGTAAATCGAAAGAAGGCACAGTTCATACGGGCTTATTGACAGGCTGATTTCAACCATATAAGAAATGTTGTACAACAGGTCTAAGCCTTGTGGTATATAACAAGGATATATCGGGTTTTATTTGATTCGATATCTTTCGTGCACTGCCTCTTCAATATTCAGCCAAAAGTTAGCGCTCCGTATTCTAAGCTTGAGCCAATCAATAACACAGAAGATGCTCTATCTGTCAAATGATTGGTTGACAAAAAAAAGGTACTAGAACAAATACTTATCCTCAAGACCAAGTATTATCATTCCCTATGTGATCGCACTTCACGATTCTTGGCATCCCCCATCAATTTCAACTTCATCAATCATCAGGACTCTTTCAAACATTTGTCAATGTATATTGCGAGATATTTGGGAATCATGTCAACCTGTCCCAGATTCGGATGGGGCAAGCTTCGAGTAACATGTTTCCCACTTGTTCTAATGTAGATTGAGGTTACCCCACAAAGGCTGAAAGGCTGAAGAGGAATTTCGACAAGGATATTGTATACAAAATGTGACGAAGTTGCAATACTTAATACTTTAGACCATGAGTATTCCTATTCGAGAACGCAAACAGCTTCAATCTCTGGTTTATCAACCATATGCTCTAATTATTCTATTTATTACTACGTACCTTTTACATCTTCAAGTATTTTCAAGAGATGTAGAAACATGTGATGGCGGAAGATCCAGCCTTATAAGGCTGCTCGAACAGGCGTTAAATTGAATAAATCAATCAACCTTTCTTCATCGCCAGTTTTAGAAAATCCTCGCCATAGTCAGCAACATATCATCCCACTTCACATCAGGATCGATACTCGATCATATCCCTAGCATCAATACGGTCTGCCGATCAGGCCCATCGCGCGCGATTTGATTCGTCGTCTCGTCAAGGATATCCTACAATCTATCCTCCACCATGAGCCGTCCTCCCAATCCCCCAAAGATCCACTACAGAGGATTTTTCAGGAACGTCATCTTCAGGCTCCGAGAGAAAACACGCAGTCGTAGATAATAGCAGCGATACACGCCACTCACGCACTCGGGCATCAAATACGTCTGATTTCAACAACAACATAAAGGCACAGGTAAGGGAACAGTACAATAACAAATGCTGGCATTGTGGAGCAAGCCCCGCGGATATCTGCCATGTCATTGGTAGCAGAGATAACAATGTACGTAGCGTATAACTTCTGCGGGGGGTTTATCTGTCTTCGTCCCAGTTTCAAGACGCCCTAGCAGATGGTCTGATCGACTTCCAAGAGAAACAAAATCCCCAGAACGCGATCGCACTATACAGTACTGGCCATACGAATTTGACCATGTCTACAATCCCTTATTCTTCTTCTTACCCACCGATCTGAATTATTTCATTAACTATAAGCGACAAGACCAGAAACGTCGTCGCAAACTAGGTCGTCGTACCGGTACAATTCTGGTGCAGATATATCCTACTGCACAAACATATCAAGGTTACCAAATACATCAGGGGGTTGAAGGCACTGAGTTAGGAGGACTCTATACACGGATTGTTATAAATGATTTCCTCCCTCAATATCCTGGATACGCTCCTTTCCAACCCGGTACTAGTGAGTACAGTGTGACAAAACCATGGACGGGGTCGCCTATGGCATCTTTGCAGCGTGCAGTACTTATACTACAGAAGCTCAAACTCCATGGGATTCCTCTGAATATTAGAGATGCTTTGCGACAAATTACAAGATGCATACAGTGAAGAATTGGATCTAAATGGCTTAGATACGAGTAGTCAAGAGAGCATCAAGCCCGGAGAATCGGAAGAAAACGATTATGAGGAAGGCGTGGGGGGTGGGGGGAGTGTATGAATATAAGAGAGGAGAAACTAGAACCAAATCGCAACAAAGTGGGGCAGAACAGAGATCTGTAAGAGGGGATATAAAGCAGGATGATGAAGAGCACGAAGTTAACAAAGAAGAGGGACACGAGAGCAATTCGGAGGTTAAAGACCACTTACAGGAGAATATGGAAGTGGCAATTTCACACGCAGGTTACACCATCGTGATATCAATTCCGTATTAAAATCCGATAACAGTTCATCTCAGTTCTGGCGTTGGGGACCTAGTGCAACGAACAACGATGCAACGAAGTTCTTTCAGCGGGTATTATAGGAATATATATATTGTATTGAGTTAGAATCATGTTTTCTTACATTAATTGCTAGGACAGCTTTGTTGCATTTCGCAAAATAACTGAAACCGCCCCACTCCACACTTTTTCAATGTCGCGAACACTGGTGTTGTTGTTTTGAACTTAACAGCCGAAGAGATCTGATTCTTCGCTTTTTCGACTTAGCTTTTCTCTCCAAATTCAGCTCTCTCCTCATCCTGTTCAACGCCTTGTCATTCTTTTCCCAACTAGTAGGCAAGAAATTGATATCATCATTCATGAATGTCTCAATACCTGAGCCAGAATCTGAACGCCAGCTATATTCATCGTTATCCTTTAGTCCCTACTTGACTCTAATATTTAAATAAGTTTCGTTACTGTTATAAATATGGGAGGTAACTTTGCGGTGGAAATCTTCGAATGTGATGTTACCTCGTCATTTTTGAGCCCAGCCGTGCCATCATCACTGCGAGGACGCCAAGCGCGATAAGCATTATGATAACTATAGCCATCTCGACTGAAGAGCCTTACAGCTCTGAGTCAACGGACGGGTGTGAAGCATCCAGCTGCTCCCGGTCTTTTGAGCCAATGGCGGAATTACCTTGCTTACCCTTGAATTCTTGAACTGCCGCCGTTTGCAGATTCTGCTCAAATACGCCTGTCTTCTCATCTATGGGCGTGGTGATTTTGCCAAGATCCGTCTGTCAAGCCACCTTTTTCGTGTGGTATCTCATATCCCTTGCTGTTTTATCACTTTAGGTACTCATCCTATCACTTTTGGGAAGCGTTGATAGAGCCCGATGCCTCTTGTACGACCACAACCTTCAATCGTAAATCTCCCCAATTTCGAATCCACTTCGAATCCTGCCGAACAACAATACTGTCGGCAGTACATCCCTCCAGTATCTGTTGCTCGACGTAGGCCACAGCTACATACATTAATCGCTCCTACATCTGATGATGTTCTCTCCATCCTAGGTGCTGTCTCAGCGTCTCTTGTTTCTATACAACATCGCCGCAGATGTGTTTGGAACCTCGTGATCGCATACCTGTGCGCTCGGCAGACGAGCATCAGCTGAGCAGGGTGATTTTTAAGCCAGTCGGCCATTGCCGCTGCTGGCTCGGGGGAACAGGAAGAGCAGACCGTAAGTGAAACAGAGAGGGGATCGATGACTAAGCATAGTAACCCTGGTGGCCTGGGGTAACCCTAAGAATCGTAAGAGCATGGGGTAATCCTCTCGGGTGAATTGCCGAACATACGCCAAATCCGATATATAAGCAAGGCTGTAAGCTACAGATGTCGCTGTGATGGATCGGAAGATACGACAGTATAGACTGCACTCGGCGCCGGGGGGACGCGTGGGAAATGCGCCAGGGCACGGGCCATTGGTAGTAGAGCGATGATAGTAGGCCCCCCTGGCGGCGCTCCACTTTTCTTCTCGCGTGGGCAGAACGCGCTGACCGCCTGATAGTAGGGCCCTGCTACCGCGGGCCTCTAGTTAGGTCTTAGGGTAAAAATTTGTATACTAACAAACTGGCTTCTTCCGTGCGCTGTTAAGATTTCTTAGTGCTCTGTATTTAAATCTTCAGGATCTAGTGATTCTTCGAGGTGGGTATGTAATCTTCTGGTGGTGATTCGCGCTGAAATATATAGATGCTCAATGCGCAAGAGCATCGGTCCTAAATAAAAATGTAGAAGGTGACGTAGAGCAATAAACATCTCGCTCTCCTCGGAGATTCCATTTTACAAGAGGCTTCTCCGGGGCTGTAATATAGCTCCGATGGAAGCACTTGTACGTTGCACATACCTGAAGGTAACTGCAAAGATTGATCTTGTGGGTAGACAACTAACTTTGACACCACTGCACTCAATATGGGTGCACTTGTGTCTTTAGTTGGTTACGTCTGTCTTTTGCATTATGGGCATAAATCCCTTCTAAATAGGCCCTAATCTACGTCCATCCGATCTTGCTGGATTACATGATATGCCTTCGGGCATATTCGGTGGTATTGGGAGATTAAGCCCTTAAACGAATGCGAAACCGACAGATACAGTGTACACACAGTCGAGCAGCGTACATACACCAACATGCGAGCCCGTGCACAGGATGACAAATGTGCACAGGCCATCCGTACCCTCTCAAATCGAGGAACAGCAGCGATACTAGACTTGTGAGACGACCGTACGGAAGAGATTCACTTGGGAATGCCCTCATTTCCGCTCTTCCAGGTCTATTTATAAATGTACAGAAGAGCTCAGTTTGCACTGTTTGCATGTAAATCTGGCCAGTCAACCAGCCTATAAAAGATCCTTAAGATCTCGTAGTTAGTTGAGAATAACCATCACTTCTTACATTTACACAAGACTCTTCCTCGCAACCCAGCTTTACACTCGCCATCGACCTCTACCAGTGTAGGAAATATATAGCTGGGAAGCACAGACGCAGAGGTATCTTTGTATATACTTTAGTTGCCGGCCGAATAAAACCAAACAGTGGGTCCTCGAATCTTCTAGCACTATGCTTGATATAGTAGTATTACAAGCTGATAGAGAGCTTTGATACCCCAAATCAATCCTGTTTTGTTACATCTTTTACCAAAATAGTATTAACCACTACAAATGCTATAAGACCCACTATTTGGTTTTATTTGGGTGGTAACGAAGTACAACGTATCGTCTCCCGCCTCCGCGATGTGGCACAGGACCGCCGCGCAAGCTGGAACGAACTGGGGCCACACTTGGAACGAACTGAGGCCGTTTTTCGCCCCACTTGGGGGAAGCGACCAATCCGCGCCCGGGATCTGGAATGAACGGCGACCGTTCGTCGCAGGATAATGGGATCAATCAAATAGAGAGTCATCGCTTTGATTTAAATCTGATTCTAGAATATTCATTAGGCACAAGCAAACTAGTAAGCTTTGCTCTTCGTTGGAGTTCTTGTCCATATTCATGATGTAACAGGCTAATAAATGAGCTCTTGTGTTCAATAGTTCTCTATGATCTTAGATCTTCGCGAAGCTCGAATGATGCAGGAAAGCAATGAATCAATCCGGGGCAACCTAGAGATAACACAGCGTATCACTTCAGCTATTAGACAAGAAATCACAACATTGACCGCGACGGCTCAGCAAGGACAACAAGATTCGGGGACGATGAAAGTTCTGAGTATAGTCACTACGATATATATACCAGCCACGTTTATTGCAGTATGTGGATGACCATACTCAGAGAGATAAATACTAACTCCCATAGACTATCTTAGTTCGAGCCTCATCCAATAGACGCCGACCGATGCCAACGATACCACCCGAGGGACACATCTAGCGATTTCTTCTCAGTTTTGGATATTTGTACTGACCTCTATCGGCTGACCATAGTAACCATCGCATACCCTCTGCTGAGAGAGATGAGGCGGTCACGAATATAGCTAGGCAGTGGAGAAGCGCTGCAATTTTTTAACCCTGCTGGGATTGGAGGTTAACAGCAACCTAAGGATTTGATGGAAAGTTTTGGTTGGAGTAGTGTACTGCTGTAATATGGTGGCTGCCTGCATCCCGGTGTAGATCGTATGCTTCAGCTCTACTGCTTACCAGATCTAGCGGCTATGAGACTTTGCCAACTGGGAACCATGCAGTCTATTTGCTTTTTTGCTCCTCCAGAAGTCCACCAGAGTATCCTCTATGTGCACAAGAAAATGTGGGGGGACGTTATTGACTCTTTCTCATATTTATTCTTTCCACGTCGTGGCCTGGCTCCTCAAACAGACTTGCTACATGAATCATGAATGAGCACCTACAGAATCTGTACTTTGCGCAGAGAACTGATTTCTGCAGCCGGACTAGTACACAATGGAAAAATGAAAGGTTTCTAACTGAAAAAGGCCAACGAAAAACTTTTCTCAAAGTCATTCAACAACCAGAGAGCCAGATCCTTGAGCAGCTCTACGGATTAATTACTGGACAGCAATCGAGTTCTCTCGCTGACGTACTGTGCGTGGAACTAGAAGTCTTCATAGAGAAGCTCAATAAGCGGAGACGACCAGCAAACGGAAACATAAATGTCATACATAGCTCCGTGTTAGAGGAAGTAGAGCAAGAACGAGAAGTCGAGTTCCAAATGGAAGAGATACTTCAGGTTCAAAACCCGACACACTACAAAGTACTCGTATTCCCGGGTCTGTATACGGCTATCTCTCGCTTTGCCAAAACTGGCAGCCTCGCTGGCGGGTATAGATATGAACATACATTTGAGGCTTTAGCGTGTACAAGTATCGGTCCAAAATCTCATGTTTTCTGCACAATCATTCTTCTTTGTCCCTAGTGACGCTAGCCAATGCCTTCCATAGCGGCCCGTTGACTGGATCCTGTGGAACCCTTCCAATGAGACAGCCTTTATAATTATTTCCAAAGAGGCAGAACTTTTAATTCCTATTATTCTCGCAGCGAGCACACCCAATCACCTATACTGCACCTGTCACAAAAAACATACTGCACTTCGATAGACTTTTGTACTATGCCCTTCCTAGCCTTTCCGTTGGCTATACAGTACCTGACTGGTTGTCTATCGAACTTGGGATTTCCTCTGGCCGGCTATATTTTAATTTTGCGGAGTTCGTTCCTCTAATGAAATACTTGCACTTTACGAATAAGACCGATGCAGGATCCCCACAGGGCAACAGTATATATATCGGAATCCTTACCAAGAATCCTATCAATTTCCTTCTAGATTGGCTCAGTCTTCGCTGTAAAGGACAAAGCATTATTCACACACCAATAGGCTATATCTACCAAGAACAGCCGTTGTACAAGGATCACCTATTCTTTATAACGCGAGGTGAAGATGCCGAGAAGACTGTATCATCTTCAATGGGAAGAAGAATTGATGGCATAGTAAACGACGAATCTGACGGTGAAGATGTGTGCTTCGAAGGTGAATGATTTGATGAATCATTTAAATTAATTATATGTCAATAGAATAGTGACCCTAACTGTTAGTATCGTGAGAAAAGACAACGATATGATTACTTACTTGATGGCTCGCTCCAGAAGCTGCTTGCTGGACCAGTCTGCGACCAACATATTTCAACTCATCCGGACAAGGTTTGCATGAAGACGTAATGCATGAAGTACAACAATCAGAAAAATCACCAGCTCGATTGTAGCAAAGACTTCGATCAGGACCACTGACTGCACTGACGCAGCAGCCAAGGCAAGAAAAAGATCGAAGAGAACTAAGACCCGAACGATCCCACTCACTCTCAATAGCACGGCGGCTAGGTGCTGAAGATGGTGAGGACGCATTAGAAGGTCTAGATACAGCGCGTTGAGAACCTGGAGGAGGAAAGACGAAAGAATCATCTATGATAGGTCCGGAAGAGAAACCCTGATTGATCATCGCGTTCATGGGACCGCTTGATCGAGATGCTGGTGAAGGGCCAGATGGATGGAGTATTGAACTTATTTCTACGCGGCGCAAAGAAGACGGCAAATGGATTTTTCGACTACGATCGGGAGTCGGAACGCAATCATTCCGCTGAGGCTTTGGAATAACTTCTCGATGTGCATTCTCGAAAAGAAAGTCTATACGAGGTTGGGACTCATTCTCAGCCAAAAACTGGTTCAAACCAGCGAGCCGTATGCTCTGTCGGCTGGGAGATAACTAATCATAGGCGCAATAAGTGTCATCTGCCACCTGTTTGTTCAGGCCTGTAGAATCTTCTTCGCTTCTGGGGTGTCCTCCCCTTCCTATCCTCCACCAGCAGCACCGCGACGAGCAGGCTCTATTTAGGTACTGCAAACTGTACGACCTCCTCCTGCTACAAGGTATAGAACTAAGCACGATAATCATACAGAATAGCTCGAAGTGCCTTCAAAATCAGCTAGTCCTTGGCTCCCGTGTCCAGGGCCAGCGGCTTCGCTAAGGGCAACACCTTCGGCCGCTTCACCATCCTCGGCAAAGCTAGCTAGTCGCCAGGTTGTCGGGCACCTCGTCCATGTCGTCCATGTCGTCCATGTCATCCATGTCGTCCATGTCGTCTATGTCGTCTATGTCCTCGAAGTCGGCCCTGGCGGCTCCTCACTCATACGCACACTTCTTACTGATAGCGATAGTGATATCCGCTAGTTCTACAGTGTAATTGATGGTCCATATAGTGCTCAGTCTTCTTGGCAATTGCATATGATAGCTGGCTGCTTTTCTACGGCTTGGTCTTCATGTGCCAAATGAAATCGCTGGGTGCGTGTATCTGGTCGTACAGCACCCAACAGTCGGCCTCCCAGCGATCGATCAGCAGCCAGATATAGACTATATATATTACTATCACTTGCCTTATTTCCGCTGGTAGGAAGCGTGGGATCGCCTTAGGGGAGTCAAAGTAAGCTAGGGACTTATGGTACTGGATCATGAGTATCACCTTGTTATCGATTATAAAGATGTAGTCATGGTTGATTGCAAAGAATCCGTAATGACCCTGGTATAGTATGGGGGTAGGGGAGCCAAGAG